>CM041814.1:3061086-3398586 GCA_023376895.1 Aspiorhynchus laticeps
CGGCAGCGCTTTAGATAGTGTACAGGCTCGTGGAGGTCCCTAAGCGTCGTAGCTGGGGTTTTTGCGCAGGATGACGAAGCCCTCCAGGATGGGTGTGACGGGGAGGTACTCCTCTGTGGCCAGCTCCGCTCTCTCTCCGTGAGCCAGCAGCACCGGTGTGGTGTGAGTCTGGAAACCTGTGATGGCTTTGGGTTTCCCGGCCTGACCCACCACATCTACAGCCTACAAACACACAAACATTACACCTTTATTCATTTTCAGATTTTAATTATTTTATTTTTTATTTAAAGGAAACAAGTTTTTGGTATAAGTATTATAGTTTGTGCATTTGTTGTATTATTATTTTGACTTTTTATTTTATTTTTTACAATTTGTCTTTGTACGCTGTGGCAATATTTATAATTTTTATAACCTTTATTTTATTTTAAACTGCTGATATTATTTTTTATTTTTGTTATTTTATTTTATCCTTTTTTATTTAAAAGGAAACAAGTTTTTTTGTAGTTATAGTTTGAGCATTTGTTGTACTATTATTTTGACTTTTTTAAACTATTTTTCTTTGTACATTGTGGCAATACAAAGCTACAGTTTGTCACACATCAAGAATAAAATTCTAAATTTTGTGCATGTTATTTTGCACTACTGGCATTTACATTTTTAAATGACTTTGCAACTTTTATTTTGACTTCTTTCTAAACAAATTCTCATTGTACACTGGCAATACAAAACTACAGGCTGTAATACACACACACACACAAAAAGTAAAAATTTAGTTTAAATATATTTTATGCATTTTAATTTGCACTACCGATATTTTAATTGTTAAAATTACTTACAGCATTTTTTCTACGATTTCTCATTGTATGCAGTGACAGTGCAAAGCTACATTTTGTCACAATAAAAATATTATATTTTGTGCTATTGATATTTAAACTTCTAAAATTATTTTCTCTATTATTCTGACTTATGAATAATTTCTCATTGTACAATGTGAAAATAAATAGCTACAGTGTCACACTAAAAATAAAATTCAAATGGAAAAAAATTAAATATTTTGAATAAATATTTTCATGCACTTTATTTTGCACTAGTGATATTTTAACTGATAAAATTGCTTGCACTTATATTTAGACTTATTGTTTGCTGTACACTGGCAACAAAGCTACAATTTATTACAATATTTTTTTTCATACAAATACAACATTTATATTTTGCAATACTGACTATTTTAATTGTTAAAATTATTTGCTCTTATTTGAACTTATTTTTGAACAACTTGATAATCAGAAATGTTTCTTGAGCAGCAAATCAGCATATTATTATGATTTCTGAAGATCATGTGACACTGAAGACTGGAGTAATGATGATGAAAATACAGCTTTGATCACAGAAATATATTACAGTCTAAGAGATATTCACATAGAAAACACTTGTTTTAAATTATAATAATATTTCACTATTTTTCCAGCATGTTTGATCAAATAAATGCAGCTTTGGTGAGCAGCAGAGACTTCTTTCACAAACAGAGAGAAAACAAAGCCCACCTGTCCCACTCTCACAGACACCGGCAGCGGTCGGAGCTCCTCGTCGAATGTGACCAGCATACGAGGCTGCATCGCCGCCACCAAACCATACAGAACGTAATGAGACTTCCCCAGGATTACTGCACACACACACACATTGCATTATTTCAGACATGCTTCAGACCAGGGGTCTCCAATCTTATTTCATTCAGGAGCTACTTTTTAAAAATGAAAGCGGCTGAGAGCTACCCATGTCATACAATCCTTAAATCTCTTAAATAATGCATCGATCCATACACGGCGTTGTTAAAATGTGCTGGAAATATTAAAAAATACTGATACACACACTGAAATCATTTTACTAAGTTTTATGACAAAAGCCAACAAATAAAATTAGCAGCACTATGCACTTCTTCTTTGCATAAACAGTGAAATAAAATTTTAAACTAACAAAAACATATTCATAACATGTTATTTACTGACATGTAGGCTACTACGTTCAATCTGTGTACTGTGTATATTTATTATGTATATATAAATACACACTTACAATATATATTTTGAAAATATTTACATGTATATACATTTATAAATTTAAATTCTTTTCATATTATTTATAAATATATTTAATATATAAACAACATTTTTCTTAAAAAAACAAAACATGTTGTTGCTCTTTTGTTGATTCTGATTGCTTCTATTGTCCTCATTTGTAAGTCACTTTGGACAAAAGCGGTCTGCTAAATGACTAAATAAATAAAATAAATAAATATATACATGCATGTGTGTGTATTTATATATACATAATAAATATACACCGTATAAACATATATATTATGTAAACAATTAATTGCGATTAATCGTTTGACAGCATGTATCAGCCTTTCTATCTTTTTTTAATAAAAGGATGAGTCAGAATGATATCTGCTCCATAAACAGTTCTACATAAGCTAATGTTCATTGTAAAAATCTCAACACTTGTGATAACAAGGCTATTTTCATCGAACAGTTAAGATTTACAACAAAGATTTGGTCTGAACAAAAATACGGCAGACTGAATGAATTTGTAAATCCACATCTGGACAGCAGGTGGCGCTAATGAACAGCAGAACAGAGCTGTTTCCACGGTAACCTCTGTAAACAAAGCTGTGCTGCTTCTAAACACGGCTTTATTACGCATTACACAGAAAACAAATGCCATCCAAACTTTTCTGAAGACAGTTTCCTATTCTGCATTCACACAAATAATTCAATACATAATAATTCATACATTCTTTCATATACTATCCCTCAGCAGTCTGCCTTCAGTCATGTTTTCATACAAAACCAAACTACTCTGTGTGTTGCGTGAGACTCTTAAAGGTGCAGTGTGTAGTTTTTAGCGGCATCTAGTGGTTGAGTTTGCGAATTGCAACCAACGGCTCAGTCCCCCGCTCACCCCTCCCTTTAGAGAAGCTACGGTGGCCGATACAGGGCTAAGATGCCATCGTCTGAGACCGCAGAGAGCAATGAGGTAAATTAAGGAATTATATTTACTTAATTATTCAATAAACGATGTCATTGCGAATATTACTGTTACTTGTTCATCATTGTGTCAGTGTTTTATCGCGAGAACAACATAGTGACGATACGCGCTCTGTAGAGCAGTTTGTCCGTTAAGGGCTACTGTAGAAACATGATGGCGACTTCCATGTGAGGGGACCCACGGTATATGTAGTTATAAATCGCTCATTCTAAGGTAATAAAAACATAACGGTTCATTAAGTAATGTCTTTATGCTCCTCTGAAAACGTAGTTATGTATATTATATTGCATTTCTGTCTATAGATCATCCTAAATATTACACAGTGCACCTTTAACAACTTTGATTAAATCTAAACAGTATTTACTAGAGTTTTTCAAATCGTGATTATCAAATATTATACAATACATTGTATGGGTCAAAATTGTCCATTTTTCTTTTATGCCAAAAATCATTAGTATATTAAGTAAAGATCATGTTCCATGAAGATATTTTGTAAATTTCCTACCATAAATATATCAAAACTTAATTTTTGATTAGTAATATGCATTGCTAAGAACTTCATTTGGACAACTTTAAAGGTGATTTTCTCAATATTTAGATTTTTTTGCACCCTCAGATTCCAGATTTTCAAATAGTTGTATCTCAGACAAATATTGTCCTATCATAACAAACCATACATCAATGGAAAGATTATTTATCCAGCTTTCAGGTGATGTATAAATCTCAATTTCACAAAATTGACCCTTATGACTGGTTTTGTGGTCCAGGGTCACATATGTCAAGTATGTTTGGCGAGCTAGCTCCAATCAGACACGAGCTACAGGCAGCTTGCGAGCGAGTGTTGGAGAGCCCTGCTTTAGACAGATATTACAGGTGCTGCACTGATGCTCTTACTGTTCTTGACGTCCAGGAAGGACACGAGGACCGTGAGCAGTCCGGCGACAGCCACCTGACTCATGAGCTGCCGGTCACTGTGATACGGGCAGAGCGTCAGTGTGCCTTTCCCCAGATGAGTGAGTCCCTGAAACACACACACGTCACCACAGAGTCACCTACAACACACACACTACAACAGGTGCTTCACAACAGACGGGGAATTAAGAAAATGTCTCTAACAAACCGGTCAAGAACACATCAGTCATATTTCACCACAAAAAAAGGAAAAATTATTTTAAAACACAAATAAACACACTAATAAACTGTTTTCATATTGTTTATATTATTCAGTATTTATCAGAGTTATTGTTAACTAAAACTATTAAAAAAAAATATTGGAAAAAGCTGAAATAAAATACTAATATTGGATAAAAAAAAAAATTAAAACAAAAATTACAAATGTTGCAATTACAATTGGTTGAGATAAAATGAAAACTGAAAAATGTGAATATTTATATAAAATATCATCTTTAATATAATTTATATGTATATATTTATATAAATTTGTTATACACAATTAATCCAAATATTAGTAAATATTATAATAGTACATAATACGAAAATAAAAAATAATACTGTAATAAACTTTTTTTATAAATTTTTATATATCTTAAATTCTCGAACTAATTAGAAATAAAATCTAATTTTTATATTACGAAGTGTCTATCAGAGTTGTTATTAAAACTATTAATAATTTTAAAATAAACCAAAATAAGTAATAAAATGAGTAAACTGAAATAGATATATCTGGGGAAAAAATCAAAAACTAATAAAAATGGCAAAAGCACATGAAACTACTAAAGTTTAAACTAAAATATATATATATATATATATATATATATATATATAATATATATATATATATATAATACAATTGTCTTTAATTTATATTGATATAAAACTAAAGTACACTTATTATGTATAGAATTATATTGTATAATTCTAAATTTAATGTAAAATATTATTAAGTATTATAATAAATGTCATATTTAATATATAAAATTGTACTATACATATTTACATAAATTAATATTTATATTTATTAATAAACAAATGTAATTAAATGAATAAAGATAACTATCAATTTAATAACTTATAATAATTACATTTAATATGTAAAATTGTACTTCTACAGGCAGTGATTATTGTTTTAAATTCAATCTGATTAAAAAAAATACAGTATTGAGAATCATTAAAACACAATCTCTTATTTTTTCCTTCTGATTTTTAGGTGATATATACATTTTATTAAAAAATGTACCAAGGCTCTGTTATAGTTTTTTCATATTAACAGTTCCACCAAAAGCTACTGCTTTATTAACTCCGCAAAGTCAATTCATTTTATAGTGTTTAGAGTTAAGTGCATGTTAATTTGTTCTCAGATCACAGCGCTCATTAACAGCTCATTAACAGTCAAAACAACAGCAGCTGATGTTAGAGAACACAGGAATCTTCCTGACGAGAGCAACACATGCAGTAAAGAGGAATATGTGTACATAAGTACCAACACAAACAAGTCACATGACACGGTGTTAATAGCAGCTGACCTGTGCGAGTCGGACCATGAAGAGGTTGTTGGGGTCTTTGGCGTGATACTGCGCCAGCTGCCTGAGCATCGCTGCCAGACGTGCGTTATTAGTGCCTGCGGAAGAGAGCAACACGTAACCATGACAACCGCATCCTCAACAGCCTGCTTTGATTGGTCAAGGCACTGCATGATGTAGGACCCTATGAAATCCGTTTTATTTTTAACACACATACAGTATATTTGTTTTAAATATTTACATGTTAATATATTTATATCATTATCTTTTATATTATATATAAATATATTTAATATATAAACACAACATATTTTTCTTATATATACACATGCATGTGTGTGTATTTATATATACATAATAAATATACACAGTACACGCATATATTATGTAAACAAAAACTTTTATTTTGGATGCGATTAATCGTTTGACAGCACTAATTTTTTCCCAAATTCCGTTTTTACTGTTTTAATTTTTCTGGACTCCTTTTTAATGGTTAAATTTAATTTTATTAATCAAAAAGCACGTCTAATTAATTAAAATCCTGAAACGTATACAATTTAACATTAGTATATATTAAAAGTTTAACCATTTTCTTTTTACATTTTTAGAACCCAATGAAATGTTTTATTTTTTTCTCACGCTCTGTTTTATTGTTACCAGATTCTGTGTTTAAGCATGTCTAATTATTTGAACACAAGAAAAACATTTTTTTTATTAAAATGTATTTTTACAATAGCCCTATAATTATTTTTTTTTCCAGATATTCTGTGTTGTGAATTAAAATTTTTCAGGTTATCAAATGAAGGCATAAAACAGTAATTTATCTTTTAATCAAATGAAAACAAAGTTTGTTTTTGGCAAACAATTTTAATACTATTAAAATTAAAACATGGGAGAAATATTGTGTGATTATTCCTTAAATTTAAAAAAAATTATTTATTATTAGTAGTTGTTTGTTTGTAACGCCATTCCAACTTATGTGGCTATTTTCATGGTGAGAAATATTATGGCTGATTTATATCATGTTTTTATAATTTATTTTTGCTAAAAACTCCAAAACTGTATTTGGCTTAGTAGTAGTAGTAGTATTACATACATTCTACTGCACAATAATATATTTCTGACAGTTTATTCCAGTTAAACCGAACTTTTATTTTGACGGGTTGCCGTGAATACCTTTACGCTTCCGTGTGTATATATGATATGATGATAATTTTGCTCAAATGAAGTGACTCTCAGAGCAGTTCTGGAGATGTTGTTCATGTATTTATGTCCTCATTTAGAGAGACGACAGATGCTGAAATCACCGCGAGTGTCACGCACGCTTCAGTGTGTGTGTAGTAAACGAAACCACGCATCTGAGCCATTCATTCATACAGAGACATGCAGAACATACAGGCGGAAATCATAGAGCCCTAATGAAGTCAGTGATCTGTTATTTGTGCTCGAGGCCATGAGAGACTGACCGCTGCCCACCATCCCCATGGCAAAGATGGCGTTGTGAGACACTTCGGGGTCGGCGTCGTGTGAGAACTTGCTGAGCGTGTCCAGAATGTTCAGCCTCGGATTGGAGACGGAGATCAGAGCGAGCGCTAACGGCACGGCCCTCCTTAACGTGGGCTCACCGTAACGAAGCTGAATTCACAAGAAAGACACACATCAGACAGCATTAGCAAGTCAGCTCGGGAAAATAAAATGCATGAAGAGTTCAATGTGTCATGCTTATTTATTTGGATATATTTAGTTTTTATATAATTTTATATATTGAATGTAAAATAAATGTACTATAATAATAATAATACATATTACATTTAATATAAAAAAAAAGATATCACATTTATTAATAAATGAATACATTTCAATAAAACAAATACATACATTTAATAAACAACTATAACATCATTTACTAATAATTCATAAACATGTATTACATAATTATATATAATAAGTTACATTTAATATAAATGCAATACATTATTATTAATTAGTACATTTAATTTTTAATATCAACAATTATATATTTATTCATAAATAAATTTAAATAAAATATTAATATATGTAACATACTACTATAATACATAATAAATATTACATCTAATATTTAAAAACAATTATATAGTAAATATGTACTAATAAATGAATGTAATAAAAGATAATTACAACTATAATATTATAAAAATATTAATAATGATTTATATAGACATTTATTAATTATATATATATATATAAATTATACAATTACATTCTTTCTAGATTACATTTCATTTTGAATATATACAATTATATAATAAATGTTTATATATATATATATATATATTAAAATAAATGTTTTAAAATAAAATATGAATAAATATAATAAATACTACACTTAACATTTAATATAAATTATATAAATCAAATATTTTATATCATTGAATAATGTATTTGAATAAGTAAATAAGTAAACAATACATTATCCTATAAATACCTTTATTTATTAAATTAAATAGATTTATTTATTTACTTATTTATACATTATAATTTTATAATACATTTAATAAAAGTAATACATTTTTATATATTAATACATTTAATATATAAAATTGAAATTTATATCAATTTAATATAATAATAATATTATATAATAAATTATAATTACAGTTAATGTATAATAAATATTTGTATAATGTTTTTGTATAATTAATAACTATTTCTATTTATTAATAAATAAATGTTTTAAATAAAATATGATATTAATATTATAATTATATATTATAATATTACTATTACAAAATAAATATAAATGATTATTATAAAATATAACTAACATAATAAATGTATTTATTAAATAAAATATATTAATTTAGTTGCGTTTTAATTATTTGGCACAACAAAAAAAAAAGTCAGCGACTCACCAGGTGTCCAAACGTGCGCAGGGCCATTTCTGAGCCGATCTCCTCACCCATAGCGATGAGAGCGATACCGAGCACCGCCACACCCTGCAGCATCATCAGAATGAGTCTCACTGACCGCTGACAAACACACAACTCAACACAACACAAGAGAAAACACACACCTGATGGGAGCCCATATCTGCTGCTGCATCCTTCTTATCTTTGTCTTTTTTGTCTTTCTTGTCTTTATCGTCGTCTTTGTCCTTGTTGTCGTAGTGTTCACTGCAGATATGCAGCAGCTGCTGCACCTTCAGCACGTTACCGGAGCCTGAGACACGGACAGACGAACGGTTAGGTGTGTGTTTTATACGAAGCGTGTGAGCTGAGAGAGCACTGACTCACCTGCGTATGCGCAGACGTCCACCAATGTGTTACCGAAGCTACGGAAGGGTTCAGGAACAACTTGAAGAGCTGCTAGAGTCGTCTCGATCGCTTCACCTTTACCTGCATTCAATATATATATATAAAGGATTATCAAATTGTAAAAGCTGCAGTTAATGCATGTGCTGTGTTTCAGTGTGCACTGGGTTCATTTACACACGAGCAGCTCATGATACGGTGTTTTGAGCAGCTCAGTTCACAGTAAATGCTGCTCTTAAATACAAGCTTGATGCTTTAAGAAATTAAGCCTTAAAAATTTGTATTGTAATTTTGCAATGCCAAACAGTAAAATATTTTTTATTATGGTTATTATTATATTACATTATTTTTCTTAAAAAGCAATACTAGTACTATTTTTGTGTACTATTTTCTTTAATTATAATAAAAACTTTTTTTTTTATTTTGTATTAAATAATAGTAATATTGAAATATAAAACACTTCTTTTAATATGTAATATTACTTTGTAATCTCAAAGATCACAAATTTTTCACTACAACCCACCAAAATAAAAGTATATTTATTATATTATAATAAATAATACATATTTCATAAATAGTTATATAAGTTTGACTTTAACTTAAAGAAAGTGAAAAAATATATACTATTTCATATATTACTATACTGCACAGTTGAATGTACTTCTCATAGTAATAATCATACAATGTTTTATTTAAAATGTTTTAAGGAATAACACAATTTTCACTGATGTTTTCATTTAAGATAAGATTAAACAGTTATAGTCTTGTTTTAAAATCCTGCTCTAAAATAAAAACTTTTTCATGAAAAATGTTTCATGTTTGAAAATGAAGAAATTAAGATTCATAAATAAGTACTGTAATTTACAACACTAAACAGTAAAATAAATTATTTTTTATTGTTTATTTTATTATTTTACTATTTTTTAAATGCCCAGTTTTTTTATTTTACAGTGAAATATTTGCAATAGTAATGTTTATTTTGTGTAACATTTTCTAATAAACAAATTCTATTTTTATTTATTTATTTTTTAATTTCAAATTTTTTATCATAACATTTTTTAATGTTATTTTTTTTAATCTCAGTAAGCTGTACTTCTGGTTAAACAATGGACAAACAAAATTAAACTATTTAAAATTGTTAATCATAATTAACATTATTATTATTATTTTATAGTTAAATTGATACTATGGCAAAATTGTGCAGCTTGCAGGGATTTTTTTTTTTAATTGCAATTAGATAATTTCCCCCAAATTGCAATCCCTCAGAAGGTTTTACTGTATGTACTGTATTTTCTTCTTACCCAGATGGTTGAGTCCGAGGCCGAGCGGCAGCCAGCGAGCGTATGTGTCTTTGAGCTCCTGCTCGCTCTTCTCCATGATGGTCTGGAGGATGGTGGAAGTGACATCACCGTTACAGGAACCCACAGCGATCATGCCACACGCCAGCGCCGTCACTCCTGCCACCTGCAGAAACACACACGGACTCATCAAACACAGACAGACAGACACATGCAGACAGACACATGCAACAGAGACAGAGACAGAGACACACAGACACAGACACAGACAGACAGACAGACAGAGCGATCGGTCACACACTCATGCAAACACACGCACCTCCATGCTGGATTTGGAGTCTCCCATGACAGGAAGCAGCAGAGCGAGAACATCCTCTCTGTTAGAGCCGGCGTATGCCAGACCCAACCTGCACAAAAACAGCAAAAATATTCACAATTTAGGGTGAAACTTCATTTCATAGTTTAATTTGATAAAAAAAGTATTCTAAAAGTACAATACACACAGAAACTAAACAGTCTTCACTACGGTACCCACCAAAATAAAAGTTCAGTTTAACGAAGATATTACGGCAGAAATATATCACTATTGTATAGTAGAATATTCCTCAAGTAAAAACCACACAATTTGATAAAACGTCACGTTTTAAGGGATAATTTTCAGTCCATGTTTTAATTTAAACAGTAAAACTTCACATTTATGCATAATTAAAATACAATTTCTGAAAAATATAAAACATATAGGGCCCTATTATTGTTAACATTTTATTTATTTATTATTATTATTATAAACTATTACATTGTTAAACGTTTTATGAATTAAATTGATTAGATATACTTTATTATTAAAATTGTATTAAACCTGTAGAATGAAACCTGGAATTAAATTAAAGGCAGAAACTCAAAGATTTTCACTTAAGTATGTTATACAATAAATTAAATAAACATATAATAAATATTTCATATATATCTTATACAAGTTCAGTCAGGAAAAACTTGGGATTTCATAGGGCCCTATTCATTTCTAAATGATTTGTGTTATTTGTGAATTACCCAAAAATGGCCCCGATCCTCATGGTGTTGCTGTTATGTAGGACGTAATCAGAGAGCAGCGCCAGAGCGGGATCACACTCGTTACGAACGCCGGAGTTAACGATACCACACGCCAACAGTGCTCCGGACTGAAAGAAATAAAGAAAAAATGCAAGAAATATCAGTATTGTCATCTCACATTTGCACTGAAAAATTTAATAATAATAATTATTATTATTATTATTATGTATCTTAATATATATATATATATATATATATATATATATATATATATATATATATATATATATATATATATATATATTTGTTTCATATTATACTTTTTTTCATTGAACTATTACAACAGTAATATTTCTTATTTTGTTTACTGTTAAACATTTTATGAATTAAATTGATTAGACATTCTTTTAATTATTAAAATTTAATTAAACCTGTAGAACGAAACCTGGAATAAAATTTTAACATGCAATTTCATAAAAACTATCAGAAACTCAGATTTTCACTACAACCCACCAAAATAAAAGTGTATTATATTTAATAAATATAATACATACTGAAAGACACATAGAAAAATATACCATAAATATTAGTATTATATGTTAGTATATTATATTGTATATATGACCCTGCAGCACAAAACCAGTCTTCAGTCGCTGGGGTATATTTGTAGCAATAGACAACAATACATTGTACGGGTCAAAATTATCCATATTTCTTTTATGCCAAAAATCATTAAGATATTAAGTAAAGATCATGTTCCATGAAGATATTTTGTAAATTTCCTACCATAAATATATCAAAACTTAATTTTTGATTAGTAATAGGCATTGCTAAGAACTTCATTTGAACAACTTTAAAGATGATTTTCTCAATATTTTGATTTTTTTGCACCCTCAGATTCCAGATTTTCAAATAGTTGTGTTTCAGCCAAATATTGTCCTATCATAACAAACCATACATCAATGGAAATATTATTTATTCAGCTTTCTTATTCAGCTCAATTTAGAAAACATTACACTTAAGACTGGTTTTGTGGTCCAGGGTCACATATATATTAGCATATTAGTATCATTATTATGTATCATGCATTATGTATTAATTTTTTTATTTCATATTATACTTTTTTCAGTGAACTATTACAACAGTAATATTTCTTATTTTGTTTATCATTTGCATTAATAACAACAACAACAACTTATTATTATTATAAATCACGCAGCTCTTAAAGTGAGCTAATTAGTGTGTGAATCTGTACCTTGATGTAGTCCTCAGATGAATAAAGATATTTATCGATCTGCGTTAGACCGCCGTCCACATCCCACAGCAGAATCATTCCCAGAGACGCCGCCGCGCTGAGCATACCTGCAACAACACACACACACTTAATCAAAGATCATCAGATTTATATCGTCTAACTGCCCAGAGACGGGCCTGTTCTCACCGTGGTCCTTGTTCTTATAGAGCCATTTGTTTCCATCCTCCGTGAGCAGTTTGTCCTGTCCGAACGCGGCGTTAACGAAGCCGTTGACGAAGGAGGAGGCCAGATTCATGCGAGCGGAGTCCACCTGTGAGCCGCTGCTGCCGAACCCTGAGAGAAACACCGTCAGTAAAACACGTGACGTACAGAAAACATTCCTCATGAGAGCTGAAGCAGCTTACGGTTGTTCTCCAGGTGGGTTTTGTAAATGTCGTCTGGCACTTTCGGCTCCATGATGTCCAGCTACAGAGGAAAACAATCACAATAAATCACAACTCACAGAATTACTTTTTATCAGAATGTGAATCTCATGAAAACATGTCAGGGTCACATTCACAAGAAAATAAATGTTACTGTATTTTGAATTACAAAAAAAAAAAAAAACATTACTGTTTTACATTTTCACGGCAAATTGTCAAAAAGACACAAAATTACCCATTAGGACACAATAATATATATCAAATCTATAATAATTGAATTTATGTAAATCAGCATGAAGCAAATTCAGTATACCAAATACTACCATTATGTATATAATTATATTTAACTTAAAATAAAATAAATTAAAATAACATTCAGGTTTTTTTTCCACATCACATTAAAAGCACATCATGATTTTCCCCACTTGTTCCAAGCGAGACTAAAAAATGATATTATATAAAATGAATAGTTTTCAATATAATTGTTTATTAACCTATATAAATGTACTTAATTTAATTTCAATATGATTTTTTTCCACATCACATTAAAAGCAACTGATTTTTCCCTCCATTTCAAAGACAAAGAATATTTCTATTAATATAAAATTTTATTTTTTAATACAAATTTTTATTAATATATATATATATATATATATATATATATATATATAATATATATATAATATATATATATATATATGTACTTAGTTTAACTTAAATATGATTCTTTTTCCACATCCCATTAAAAGAAACTCATGATTTTTTCCCCATTTGAGCCAAAAAAATCTATTATTTAACTTTATATTTTTTATATAAATTTTAATAATATAATTTTTTATGTAAATATTTATATAAATGTAATTCATTTAATTTAAATATAATTTTTTTCACACCACATTAAAAGCAACAATTTCTTTCCCTGTTTGATCAGATATTTGATTTAATATAGTTATTTTTAATATTAATGTTTATTATATAACTCAATTTATTAATATAAATGTTATAATACATTTAATAATATAACATTTAAAATATAAAAATTATATTTTGAAGTTAAATCTTTTTGAAGTTAAAGACTTATGACAATAAAGCACATTTTCACTGAAATTTGTAATGCACAAAAATAAAAATATATATATATTTTTTTAATTATTGTCATACAGGTATAAAACAATCCTGTCTGGACATAACTATATTTTTCATTAAAATCAGAATGATTTAAATTCAGTCCATTTACCATATGCATATTTACAACTGTGTATTTACAACTGAAATCATACAATACAATCATTTTTGTTGCACCCTAACCCTCGTTTCTTTAGGGATTTTGTGGTGAAATATGACCCGGATATTTTCATGTGTGTGTTTTATCACCTCTCTAGCCAGTGCAAGGAAGTTGCTGTTGAGCTGCACGTTGGACATGATCTCCGTCAGATCTTCATAATCATCCACATCTTCATTGAGCTCCAGGAACATGCCGTGTCGACCCAACATGTATGACATCTGCTTCTGAATGACACTGAACACACACACAGCAGACGGACTGTTACTATCTGTGTTAAGCAAATGGAAATTCATTGTTCACGAGACAAACTGTGCATGTGCGTCATACATGTCCTTGCAGGAAGTAAAGATGTTCTCCACCAGCTCCACGTCATTAAGCATCAGCGCGAGCCTGAGGGCTTCTGGGTAACGGTTAAACTTGCGGAAGATGTTGAGAGCGCATTTCAGCAGAGCCGAGTTCTCCGGTTCGGGGACGTAACTCACACAGCTGGAGTTTGCATTAAAAAACACATTATTGACATTTTATTGACAATAAAGCACATTTCCACAGTATGATTTTCCCCCATTTGATCAAAGAAAAAATATGTGTATTAATAGATAATTACCTTTTAATATAAATGTTAATACAATTTATATGAATTCATTAAAATGGATGTAATAAATATTAATTTATCTTAATTTTTTACATTAACAAATTTAAAATGAACAAAAATTATATTTATGTTCAATCTAAAAACATTTTTTATTGACAATAAAGCACATTTCCACTGAATACTTTTTTCTCCATTTTATCAAGGAAAAAAATTAATCTAATAATATAAAAAAGATATTTTTTTATATGAATTTTAATTTAATTACGAGACATTTTTCATTTATATAAATTTACAATTAACTTAAAAATTATATTTAAGTTAAATCTTGAGACAATAAAGCACATTTCCATGGCATGATTTTTTTCTCCATTTGATCAAAGAAAAAATATATCTAAATTTTTATATAAATATTTATTAATACATAAATTTATATGAATTTATTATTATAAATGTAATAAATACATTTAATAAGTCTTTTATCATTAAAATACATTTTAAAATAATATAAAAATTATATTTTGAAGTTAAATCTTGAGACATTTTCATGAAAATAAAGCACATTTTCACTGACATTTCTCATTATTGTAATGCAAAAAAACTCATTCTCATTATGTGGTGAAGAAATAATAATAATAATACTTATATGAAGAAGAATAACAATATTAGTAATAATTACAATTAAACAAACACAGTTCAGAGCAGGATGTTCAGAGGCATTGTGGGTAAAGGTGTCTCACCTGGTCAGGTAGAGGCAGACTTTAGAGTAGGCGGTTTCATCGATGTACGTGTCCAGCATGTCGAGCCGCTCGATTTCCATCAGGAGGTCACAGGCCTCGTGCTCTGCATTATGGGCCATGTTATACGGGACGATCTCTTTGACCAGCTTCAGCAGGAATTCCTGTTGAGCTTTATCGCCTTCCTCGATCTCCTGCCATTCCTTAGCAACCTCTCCTGCCAGATGCCTGCAAACACACACAAGATCACATCACAGACTGGTTAGAAACTAGAAAGTTCCCAGACTGCACCTCTGAGCAACAACTAGACTAAGGGAAGTTTGTGACGTTCATAGAAATTAGGGCTGTGCAATTAATCGCATGCGATTCTCATGCGCATCTCGTCAGTAAAAGTGATTGGCGGTAAGTCTCCATCACCTGCTTTCAAATGGAGCTGGCAGTTAATACACAGAGCCGTAGTTCACTGACAAGCTACGCAATGTCGCGTTCATAATCGAATGCGATTCATCTGTGATAATGAACATATCATCACGTAGCTTGTCAGTGACAATTAACAAAGATAAAAAAAATAAAACAGAGATCACTGGTTTCTAGTCTAATGCAGTGTTATTTTAGCATTATTTATATACTATTTTAGAATTTATAAATATTTAGAATTAGCTTTTCCTGTTATACTTTCATTTTAATTATTTTAAATAGTTTTGATATGTAATTTTCACTTTTATAATTTAAAAATATTTTGTACTTGGAAAAATATAGGCTAACGCTGAATAGAAATATAAAAAAATAATAAAAATGACAAAAGCACATATTACTGAAACTTACACTAACATGGAAACCAAAAATATGTAAATCAAAATGTGTTGTAGTTTTAGTAATTCTATTTTAAAAAAATTCAGTTAGTGGCCAAAGCAACATTTCTAATTTTCGTTTATGCTATTTATAAACATTCTGAACTGAAATATAAACTGAAATATAAATAAAGTGAATTAGATTAAATACACACACAAAAAGTTTAAACTAAAATAAAATAAAAAATATTCCATTTTATATTATTCCAGATTTATCTGAATGACTGAAAATGATTGTCAATAGTTCCAGTTAACCATGGCACTGGTGTAATGTTTGTGTACCTGACGTATTCGTGTCCCCATGAGGCGAGCTCCTCCTGCGAGCCCAGCAGACGGTATTTCAGACACTCTCGCTCGGTGCTCATGGTCATGGCGAGAACAGACACCACGTCTGCGCAGAAATGCTGTGAAAGAGAGAGAGAGACTGTCACGCTGCACACAAACACATGCTGATCATCCTCATCAAATAACTCTCTGTCTGACGCTGCACCTTGTTCTCTCCTGGCGCCATGTTCTGGTAGATCTCCTTGAGTTTGGCGTAATGCGGTCGCAGGAACTTGAGCGGTTTGGGCACCGATGTCATGGAGGTCGTGGAGGAGCGAATCTGACGACGCAGTTCTTCCAGAGCAGGACGGTACAGAGACGTGTCCTTCTCCTGAGAAACACAGAGAAAACGAGAGTCACATCTGCCTGTTTATCACCAAAACAATTAACAAAATGCCAGACGAATGCAGTCGCAACATGTTTCATTTCCTTAATACGAGTGAAATAGAATATTCAGTGAGAAATAATGTAGGTCAGGATGTGACTATCCATTAGGATTTGATTGCATTGTGAAAACGGACTATGATGTTATTGGTCAACTTTTTTTCCATCAGCAATTCATTTCAGAAATGTTTTCATTTTTATATTTTCCGTTTTCCTTTTAAGTAATTGTCATTTTATTATTATTTTAATTTCTAAATAGTTTAAATTTCTTTTTATTTCAGTTTTAATAATGTTAGTACTTCAACTTATTTCAGTTAGTTTTTCTATTTCCATTTCTCTTAATAAAAAAATTAAATTCCATATTGTAATTAAATTGTCTTAAGTATTTTTTCTTTCAGTTTTAGTAATTTTAGTACTTGAAGTACAACTTATTTCAGTTAGTTGACAAGAATGTTTTTTTTTTTAAGTATTCTATTTATTAGGATTAGAATTTATTGTGAAAAATTGACAATTTGGTAAATATTATTTTGCATCAGCAAAATTACAGTCAAAAGAAATTATAAAAACTATTTTAAGTTATTTTGTCATTTTATCTTAGTTTATTTTAATTAGTATTTTATCCACCACAATTTGATTTTATTGTGAAAAAATGGACAATGACAGTATTGGTAAACATTATTTTGCATCAGCGAGCCATTTCATAAATGAAGAAATTAATTACACTTTGATTCATAATTACAAAACAAACAATTCACACAAAATTCAGGATATTTATCTTAATTTTGTTTCCTAAAATGTGTCAACATGACATTTCAGAATCAGAAAGAGCTTTATAGCCAGGTATGTTTACACATACGAGGAGTTTGTTTTCGTGACAGAAGACACAGATAATAAAAGAATACAAATAAAATAGGGAAATAAGCAAATAGGGAATAACAATACACAAATTGACAATATTGTATGTAACTTACAGGTATATTATTTCACCAGAAATAATTAGAAAATCCATCAAAAACAAGACTTACAGCAGAGTCTTTCCACGAGCATCTCCAACTCCTCCTGAAGCTGTTTGTCCTCCTCTGACTGCACAAACAACAACAAATACATGTTTACAATATCAGACCTCTACAAACAATGAAAGAGAACTATTTTTAAAATCAGACAAGTGACTTTCTCCTCAGTGAATCATATTTACCAACTATATCCATCCATTCATTCAATAAACCCCAGTGTTTATATATTTATACGATATATATGAGGTGTATAAATGTCCCTGGACTGTCTGCAGGTCAGTTTCTTCAGCACGTTGCTCGTTTTAACGCTTTATAATCACAGACACGGTGTTGTAAAGTGCTTCGCGCTGATGTTGATTGATAATCAGTGTGTTATGATGAATGTGAGTGTGTTATGTGGATGTGTTTCAGTGTGTTATGATGAATATGAGTGTGTTATGATGAATGTGAGTGTGTTATGTGGATGTAAGTGTGTTATGTGGATGTGTTTCAGTGTGTTATGATGAATGTGAGTGTGTTATGATGAATATGAGTGTGTTATATGGATGTGTTTGAGAGTCAGGCCTGCAGAGTGACTCAGGCGGAATTCAGACTCCGTCTTAAGCGTCTGTTTCTCTCTCTCTCACCAGCTCCTGCTCCTCTTTCTTCTCCTTGTCTTTCCCTGCCGGTTTCTTGTCCTTCTCCTCCGTGATTTCGGACTGCTTTTTCTCCTTTTTCGCGGTTTCCTCCATGATTCTTCTGCTGCTGTTTCTCTGAATGCGACTCACTACCGCTAACGAACGATGTTTCTTCTTCTGCGGCTGATGCGCGTCACAGTACTGCAGCACTGCAGCAAAGTACCGCCACCCACCGGCCGCGCTGAGAACTGCACTCTGTGTATTCTCCATTTCCTGAAGGCCATTTACAAATTACAATTCTCAAGGATCAAGGTTCTCAAGGTTCTTGATTATTTGTCACATACACAATCATACAGGGTATAATCAGTAGTAAAATGTAGGTCAGGACAGGTCCGCTCAATGGACAGTGCAAAAAAAATAAAAATAAAAGATGATACATTACACAGGAGCATATATATAAATATAGGAAGGAATAAGATAAAAAATAAAAGTAATAATAATAATAATAATAGTAAAAACAAGAAATAAAATAAGGAGTAAAATGTGCAATGAACTAAAATGTGCAATATAGTCTACTGTGGGTTTAATAAATATTAATATAACCAGGGATGTGCAAGGAATGTGCAAACAGGTTGTACCAGGTATGTACACATAGCAGCAATGCGGAAGATGGAGAAAGATGGGTGTTACAGTTAATTAAATGAGTCCTGTAGATGTTATGAGACTGAGTTCAGGAGCCTGATGGCCTGTGGATAGAAGCTCCTCCTCAGTCTCTCAGTTTTTGCCATCATGCTCCTGAAGCGCTTGCCAGATGGCAGCAGAGTGAAAAGATGGTTACCGGGGTGATTTGAGTCCTTGATTATTTTTGCAGCTCTGCTTTTGCAGCGTTTGAGGTAGATGTCCTGCAGAGAGGGGAGGGCAGACCCAGAGATGCGCTCAGCTAAGCGCACGACTCTCTGCAGAGCTTTGCAGTCCTGATTTGTGGCGTTACTGTACCACACTGAGATGCACTACATTATGTATAATTTTACATAATTGTATAATTGTATTATAATTGTTTACATTTTACAAATACAAATTATTTACAAATGTATAATTATACAAATATGTATAATTTTTATTGCCGAAATAATTCACAAAATTAATTATTGTTATAGTCAACTATATTTCAAATATATTTTGGAGGAAATTCATAACAAAACTTTATGAAAACTTTACGCACAGCATATTTAACTTATATATAAGTATACCGGTGTTATTTAAGCATAATTGAGATACTATTCGTTTTTATTAAAATGTGTTAATAAAAAGTAGAATATGTATATTTTTCGTTTTCATTTTAGTTAAATATTTAGTAATTTTGCTGTGTTTTTTATTTTATTTTAGTACAAAGTTAAACTAATGAAAATGAGAAATGTTGACTAAAATTAGAAATTACAATTAACTGAATATTTGTATTTTATTTAATTTCACTTAAAGTTTATTTGATTCCAGTTAATGACATTTTTATGATTTTAATTTAATTTTTTTAATCAACTCATTACTTAAAGTGTCACAATAATTTCTGTCATTTCTGATTGACTGCATCAGTTTCTAATTTCTGACTAGATTTTCTTAATTACTAAATTAAAAAGTACAATAAAGTTCTCAGAGCAGGAAAAAAATATTTTAAAGCAACTGTAAAAATTATTCCATATTTGCAAGTTGATGTTTTTACAGTATTGTTTTAATTTATCTAATTCTTACAGGTTTATGTTACCAGTTTATTATCATAATAATAGTGCGACCATTGCTTTTGTTCCACATTTTTAAGTCATCTTGAATAAAACCATATGCTGAATGAATAAATGTAAATGCTCCATGCAATCTGAATGTTCCTATTTATCTACAGCACACACACACACACACACACACACTCTCTCTCTCACACACACACACACACACACATACACACACAAACACACACACACTCTCTCACACACTCTCACTCACACACACACACACACACACACACACACACTCTCTCACACACACACACACACACACACACACACTCTCACACACACACACACACACACACACACACACACACACACACACACTCATGTTCGTTTTTGTGAAAAGTGGGGACTCTCCATAGGCGTAATGGTTTTTATACTGTACAATCTGTATGTGCTATTGCCCTACACCTACCCTACACCTAAACTTAGGCCTCACAGGAGACTGAGCATTTCTACTTTCCCCAAAAAAACCTCACCCTGTATGATTTATAAGCATTTTGAAAAGTGGGGACATGGGTCAATGTCCTGAGAAGTCACCTTCACCTTGTAATACCTGTGTCATACCTGTGTCATTATACACATTTATGTCCTGATTTGTCACAAAAACGCGCACACACACACACACACACACACACACACACACACACACACACACACATCTCACACACAACTTCATGTATGATTTATAAGCTTGTTTCCTCATGGGGACCTAAAAAATGGCCCCACAAGTTCAAAATTTACTGATATTACTATCCTTGTGGGGACATTTGGTCCCCATAATGTGATAAATACCAGCTCCACACACACACACGTTTGTTTCTGTGAATTGTGGGACTTTCCATAGACTTCTATTACTTTTATACTGACCAAACAATATTTTCTATCCCCTAAACCTACCCCTTACAGAAAACCTGTTTGCATTCTTACACTTTCAGATAAACATCATTTACTATTTTTAATCATTTTTCCCCTCTCAAACAGCAGGTGGCTCCAGAGAACCTCAGAAGCAACAATGAGTGCAAAAGTGTGTTTGTCTGAATGAAAGCATGTAATGATGGAGTTTGTGGAGCTGCGGAGCTGCTGCATGAATCTCAACACACTGAGAACAACTTCAGAATTTGATTCTCCAGTGACCCGAGTTCATCTGTTTAGTGCTCATGACTCTGAACGTGAACTATTTATAGGAATAGTTCACCCATTTGCTGAAAATGTCCTCACCCTCAGGCCATCTGAGATTAGGATGAGTTTGTTTCTTCATCAGGTTTGTAGAAATGTGTCTCAGCATCAGTGTCTCAGCAATGGATGCTCTGCAGTAAATGGGTGCCGTCAGAATGAGAGTCTGTTAAAAACATCACAATAATCCACAAGTAATCCACACCACTCCAGTCCATCAGTTAACATCTTCAGAAGACAAAAGATGAAACAAATCCAGCATTAAGACGTTTTTAATGTCCATAATCCATAATAACGCTTCCTCCAGTGAAAAAGTGCATCTCCTGTTGTCTCTCACATCAAAATCCAGCCACATATTTGTTTACAGCTGTTTTGTCTTGTAAACGCTGCTTGATCTGATGCAGATTTCTCTCCTGATTCAGACCAGAACACATTTTCACTGGAGGAAGAGTTATTATGGATTATGGACTCGTATTTGAGTTAAAAACGTCTTAATGCTGGATTTGTTTCATCTTTTGTCTTCTGAAGATGTTAACTGATGGACTGGAGTGGTGTGGATTACTTGTGGATTATTGTGATGTTTTTATCAGACTCTCATTCTGACGGCACCCATTCACTGCAGAGCATCCATTGCTGAGACACTGATGCAGAGACACATTTCTACAAACCTGATGAAGAAACTCATCCTAATCTTGTATTTTAGTTTTTTTAACTGTTGTTAAAAGACAAAAATGGTACATATACTATAATTCTAATTAATAATGATGATCAGATAGAGTCAGTTTGAACCATAAAGATTTTACTGCAATTCATCAAAAATGAAATGGAAAAAAATAGTAACTAGCAAACAAATCAAAACATATACCATATTTTCTAACTGTATTTAATATTTTCATTTAAACAAAATGTTAATATACTATATACAGTCATTTTTATAGCACACGATTTAAACAGAACGGATGGGTTTATATATGCGGTGCATGGCTCAAATGGCTAATTATTGTTGTTTTGTGTTTTATCTGGGAAAAAAGGGAACTAGAGAAATGTGCTTTAAACCAGTTATTAGAGAGGCAGGTGGGTTTAATCAGGTCTTGCAAACACGCGGGTCAGTAATTAGAGAGCTGTAATATCACTGGAACAGAGCGGATGGTGAACGGCCTGCGTTTTGTTGCTTTCACACGCTATGATCTATTTTTACATAATACCAATAATGATATGCAGGTTTCTCCAGCACTAGAATGTATTTGGAGCGAGGCATCAGTCATTGTCTGAGATCTACTACAAACACAGACATTTATTGGACTCAGAAGGTCAAAGTCTGTCCCAGTGATGCAGGACTGTGCGTTACAGACACTGAGGAAAGTGTGATAGACGCTTCAGTCTCACACCACGAGCAGCGGTCGACCTGTGTAACTCATTAAATGTGTCAGATTATCAGATGTGAGTCTAATAGTCTTACAGTTTTTCTCCATTGCTAACACACTATAACTGATTCATTTGACCCAATTTTCCAAACCATTCACGCAGTTCTCGAAACAAAGACACGTTTCTTAAAACTTTTAACACATTTCACCTGTTTTCACGCATGCTCCAATTTGCTCAGAGTTTTCTGCAAAACTCTACACAAGAACGGCATCATTTTGCACAGGTTTAACCATGTTCTCATTCAGAAAACACAAACACACAATATAACTACCTCAAGAATCACAAAATGAACACAAACAGCAACATTTATCCATGTGTGAACATTAAAGGGGGGGTACAATGCTGTTTCATGCATTCAGAGTTGTTTACATGTAAAGAGTTGGATTCTAACAGGAGCAAGTATAGAATCTGTAGGAGACAAAGAGGAATGCTGTGCAAAAATAATTCCGGATTCGTACAAGTTTCGGAGAGTTTTTTTCGATTGTTGTTCTTGATGACGTAAACGACGGTGGAACTCCTTATATGGGCATTTCTCCCGAAAAGAACAGCCCCTGCAAGCATCGACCGGAGCGAGAGCAGCCAATCAAAACAGCTTCAATCGGCAGCGCTGCACGGGATCGCTCGGGAAGAACGTCTCTAAAGAAGTGTGTTTTTGGTTGTGAGGGAAAGATAACTTGTTCAGCTTCCAAAAAACCAAGCGTTACGTTAAAAGTGGATATAGTTTGATTTACGGACAGCAATGGAGTTTCTCAAGTGTTTTGTTGACAAACGTTTTATAAACAAGGCTCATTTCGACGCTGTATTTGCACATCGTTTAATACTGAAAGATGGAGAGGTCCCAGCTATAAAAGATCCGGTCATGATTCAGAACTGCAGATGGTGAGTGAAACGGCATCAAATGACTGTTTTGTTGGCGATCGGAGCAAGTGCTCATCAAAAATTATGAACAAAATAACTTTACAACAAAAAACAAAAGCACGACAGCCTCCACTCTTTAGCTCCGCCCACGACACGCCTTCACTATTTAGCTCCGCCCACGGCACGCCTTCACTCTTTAGCTCCGCCCACACGACACGCCTCCAGGAGCTCGGCTTTTTTCGGAGAGAATCGTAAATCTGTATCTTTCTTTTATAAATATGATAAAACTAAAGACTTTTTGGAGATATGAAGGATGCAGTACTACTCTATAGGTACTCAAGATTAACATGAGATTGGGTGAAACGGTGTGCGTTAGGTCCCCTTTAAGTAGCAAAACTGATGACACAGGTCAGAATCTCAGGATGATATGAACAGGAGCACAGCTGATTATGTGAATCCTGGTAATGGGAGACAAAGAGGAATAGGAGGAGAACAGAAAAATGAAGGGTCATTTGTTGCTGATGAAATATAAAGCATTATAGAAAGAAAAAACTGAAAATGAAGCAGAAGAAAAAAAAGAATGAACAAAAAGCAACAAAAGAAAAAGAATGTACAAAAGAGTGAAAATTGAAGAATGAATGAAAAAAAGCATTTAAAATAAACAAAATAAATTAGTAAAAGAACAAAATAGAATAAACAAATGGAACAAACAAACAAACAAAAAACTAATGAATCAACTTTAAAAATGAACAAAGAAAAACAAACAGAAAAAGACTGAACGAAATGAACCCAAGAATGAACAAATAAAAAGAAGAAAAGTATGAAAGAGTAAGAGAATGAAACAAAGTGTGAACAAAAGGAAGAATGAATGAAGGAAAAAATAATAAAAATAATAAAAATGAACAAAAACTAAATACAACAAAAATAATAAACAAAAAATAGAAGAAAAAAATGAATGAACAAAATAATAATTTAACAAACAAAAAACAGAAAAAGAGCAGAAGAAATGAACACAAGAATTAATAAAAAAACAAGTATGAAAGAGTAAAATAATTAAGAAAAGACAAACAAATTTATGCGAAATTTGTTCCAAAATTTGAACAAATTTAAGAATGAATGAACTGAAAAAATAAACATGAAAGACAAAATAAACAAAAATTAGTTAACAAAAACAAAACAGAAAAAAAGATGGAACAAAAAACAAATGAAGGAAAGAATTAAATTAGTTAAAGGGGTGGTTGACTGGTTTTTTTCTAGGCTTGATTGTGTTTATGGGGTGCAGTCTAGCATGTGTTCATGCTTGTTTTTTTTAAAAACGCATTATTTTTCACATAATTTACCTTTATTCCACACCTCTCTGTCCCTTCTCTGACAAACGCCTGAGTTTATTTCCTGGTTTATGAAGCCCCTCCCTCGATGGGCTGAGATTGGTTAGCTGGCTCAGTGTGTTGTGATTGGCTAAACCGCCTCTACAGCACGTCTGAACGTCCCGCCCCTCTCCTCAGCGGCATGTGCTCCGGTTGAATTGTAAACAGTGGCGTTGTCTATAATGCTTATCAATTTGAGCCCGATTGAGACCCAGAGGATATTAGTGAAGAGGATCGTGCAGAACCTGTGCAAGCACGGCTCTTAATGGTTTGTTTGGTTGTTGTTGTCTCATACTTTTAAATACGCTGCTATTTGTAAGTGCTACTGCTTCTGTTAGCTTTTAATATACGGTTTTATCCTGATTAAAGCTTTAATACAGCACAGCAACCGCACGCGTGTCCATTTATAATGCTTCTCATTGCTGTGTGAAAATAAGTCTATAATTGGAACAGTTTGTTGGAGCTTATCTGAGATCTGAATGAGAGAGAGAGAGAGAGAGAGAGAGAGAGAGAGAGTGAGAGAGAGAGTGTGTGTGTGTGTGTGTGTGTGTGTGTGTGTGTGAGAGAGAGAGAGAGAGAGAGAGAGAGAGAGATGCAGAGCAGGGCGACAGAGTAACAGTATTAAGAACCGCTGCTTTAATGATTTTGAAACTTGAGAATCCATTAGAATCGTTAGAAGACAGAATCATGATTCATATGAATAGATTGTTATGTGCACCCCTAGTTTTCTCTTCCTCTGCTATAAAGCAGCGCAGCATGGCTCCGCCCCCTTTGCTGCGTGTTCCCGGGGGCGGGGTTTATCTGGGTCTGTGACGTATCAGACCCGGGAAGTAACTCGTTGTAGTCCCTTACCTGTCGTTTTTGTAGGCATTAAACTACCAGAATTTTAAAAGACAATATCTCCGTTTGCATTGAACTTTCAGCGCCGCAACTCTGCAGATATTGTTTATGCTCAAACTGCAACATTACACACTAACTAATGTTAAAAAAGTGAAATCGCAATCAACCACCCCTTTAACTAAACAAACAGAAAAGAAGTTGAAGTAATAAAAACAAGAATGAACAATATTGAAAAAAGTACGAAGCTGTAAGAAAATTAACAAAAGTGTGAACAAATTAAAGAATAAACAAAAGAACAAAAATATATGAAAGAAAAAATAAGAGAGAACAAACAAAAACAACAACAAAAGAAAACAACCAATAAATCAAAACAGAAGAGAACAAATGAACAATAAACAAAATAGAATAAATAAAATAAAAAATGATCAAATGAATAATGAAACTGAAAATGAATATGAAAATATGAAAAGAACATACAACAACAAAAAAGAAAAACTAAAAACAACTGATAACATAATAAAAAGAGCATTAGAAAAACAAAAAGAACACAAAAGGACGGCAGTGACCTGTTTTAGGTGCAGGCTTGGATGATGATCTTTTATGAATCACTATGAAACAAAATCCTCTCACAATCATTCTCTGAGCTCCAGAAACACAACGGCTTTACTTTAAAACACAAGCACAGTGTTTATGAACTTATTCAGCTCAAGAACACAAACAGAGTCTCCGTTCGTCTCACACACGTACAGAAGCACATATATCCTCAGTGTGTTCAGTGCTGGTAATTACCTTTAAAGTTTGTTCCTCATAAATCAGCGCTGAACTGTTGTGCAGGACTGCGGCTCCTTCATTTGTTGATGAAATATTTCTCAATCCTGTAGAACTGCAGCACACATTCATCATGCAGACACTAGATTGTATTATCTTCATGAAGGCCTGTGGAACGAGCTGCTTTTGAGATGCATTTACATGTTTTACAGGTATACAGCGTCTCTGGCCTGCTCACAGATTACAGATCAGCACAACATCTAACACATGCTCTATCATTAAACATTACCAACCATGCTTTCCACTTCAGCTCCGAAGCTTCTTTTTGAGCGCCAAGTGACTTTAAATGTGTGCATATGCTTCAGACCCCCTCATCAGGACTAACTGTTGTTTATAGACTTTGATTCATCACTTCATTTACACACACAATTATAGTCAACACTATGTAAACAGAGACCTGTAGACTCAAATAAAACGCTGAAATCAATCAACAGAGAACGTTTATTAAAGCTCATGTGAATGTTAGGACAACGTGTTCTTAAAATAATGTTTATACAATGTTCTTAATATTTGATATGCATTCTCATAATGTTGAGGAAATGTCAGAACAGTGCTCTTATGATTTGTATTAATATTTACTGAATGTTTTAGTAGAAAATATTGTGAAAATGTTCATTGAATGTCTATATTTATTGTTTATGAATGTTCTTTTAATCTTAATATGAAATGCTCTTAGAACTAAATACTTGGGATATTATACATAACTGTTCTATTATACATAATCTTGGGTGAATTATAATTTTTTTGACCATTATGCATTTTAAAAATGACAGAATGGACTTCCGCGAACATTCACATAACCCTAAAGAAACGTTTTTAAAACATTAAATTACTGGACTTTTATAAACAACATTTTCATAGCAGTTTTAAAATGATAAATTATCCTCTAATGTTCGCATAACCAAGATTTTTTTTCTTTAAATAGATTTTAAAAAAATGGGTGTTTTAAACATTAAAAGAACATTCAAATGTAACGTTCACATAAAATTTTCAAAATGACAGAAGGAAAATTTCCTCTAAAGTTTACATAACCAACATCACATTCTACATTGTTTAAAAATGCACATATTGAACATAATTTTTTTTATTATTATATATATATATATATATATATATATTATATATATATATTTTAAATGAATGTTTAAAAAAATTATTCAGAATACAATGTTTTCATAATTTAAATTTAAGCTTGAGAATGTTTGTTTTTAAATTCCTTGTTTTTATTGTGATTATTATTTTTATTTTTTTAATTCCTTATTTTTATTGTGATTATTATTTTTATTTTTTTAATTCCTTGTTTTTATTGTGATTATTATTTTTATTTTTTTAATTCCTTATTTTTATTGTGATTATTATTTTTATTTTTTTAATTCCTTGTTTTTATTGTTGTGATTATTATTATTATTATTTTAATTCCTTGTTTTTATTGTTGTGATTATTTTTATTTTTTTAATTCCTTGTTTTTATTGTTGTGATTATTATTATTTTTTTTAATTCCTTGTTTTTATTGTTGTGATTATTATTTTTATTTTTTTTAATTCCTTGTTTTTATTGTTGTGATTATTATTATTTTTAATGACTATTTCACTTTCTTTTATGTAAAGCACTTTGAATTACCACTGTGTATGAGATGTGCTATATAAATAAACGTGCCTTGCCTAATGGTAATGTTAACATATTTTTGTTAGCTGGGATCTTAATTCATATATAATTAATTGCACAGTCCTCCTCATACACACGCTAATATAAGCTTCTGAACTAACTGAGAAATATCTCAGCCTCAAGTGTTCCAGTCTTCTGCTAGATGTTTGTTTACAATGTACATCCAGCATTTTTATATTTGTAACAGAACTAAATGACTCATTTAAAAACATTTAAAAACGGAATGTTCAGAGAACATTCATAAAAATTTTCATAACTTAAGGGAACATTAGAAAATGTTTGCTAGCTGATTCACAGTCTGTTCTGGTTCACTAATTACATCACGTGAGTAACTTGTGAAATAAGAGAGCAAACCAAGAGAGACAAAAATAAATAAACAAACAAATGAATAAAAAACTGCATATGTTTAGCAAATGCATCACTTTCAATGTTGTTAAATATTTAACATTCATATAACAAACATATATGACCCTGGAGCACAAAAGCAGTCATAAGTAACACAGGTATATTTGTAGCAGTAGACAACAATACATTGTATGGGTCAAAATTATACATTTTTCTTTTATGCCAAAAATCATTAGGATATTAAGATCATGTTCCATGAAGATATTTTGTAAATTTCCTACCGTAAATATATCAAAACTTAATTTTTGATTAGTAATATGCATTGCTAAGAACTTCATTTGAACAACTTTAAAGATGATTTTCTCAATATTTAGATTTTTTTGCACCCTCAGATTCCAGATTTTCAAATAGTTGTATCTCAGCCAAATATTATACCATACATCAATGGAAAGATTATTTATTCAGCTTTCAGATGATGTATAAATCTCAATTTCGCAAAATTGACCCTTATGACTGGTTTTGTGGTCCAGGGTCACATATAACATCAATATATATTAACACCGCATTATTAAGATTTCATCATGTAATGGGAGCGTTTACTGGATGAATTAATACATTTGTGAAGTAGGATAATTCTTACCAAATCTACTGAAACTTTATAGAGATTGCAATATAATTATTATAAACCAACCCAAATTCTTCAATTCTTTAAGCCATTTTATAATAATAATAATAATGTATGCATAGTAATGCATGGGGAACATGTTCATATATTTGCAAACCAGAAATATAAAGATCAAACCTCTCTCTCTTTTTACAATTACTTACAGATAAGGAACAGAACCTGCTGAGAGTTTTAGAAACTCTAATAATGGGTCATATTTCATCCTGAATAAAATAAAGAAAGAAAAAAATAATTACATTCTGTAGTAAAATCAGGCCATATTTCATCCTGAAATAAAAAAAAGAGAAATGACATTATATTTTACAGTGAAAATATTAATGATCTTAAAACAAGCTTAACTTATGCTAGAACTATTTCATATTTTATCATTTAAAAAGAAATAACATATTATACTTAAAAAACAGGTCATATTTCATCCTAAAATGAAAAAAGAGAAATAACATTATGTATAATTATTTTCATAATTTTCAGTTTCCCTGAGATTCACCCATAAAGAAGATTTATTTGACAGTATTTAAACTTCACCTGATTTATTTGTAATCAAAGCAATTGATTACATTTTATAATAATTCAAGTAATTGAAATGCTCAAATATCTGCACATAATGACTTCATTCAGATAATAATAATTATTTTAAATAATGATTTCATCTCACCTAATTAAGTATTTTTAATTGACATCAATATTTATGTCCATTTATTTGCTAAGTAACCATGTATTAATTGTGATAATGCACGGTTATTGTACATACAGTAACGTTATCATTGCTGTAGAATAACCCACTCTTTCATCTCTTCCATAACCTCACCAAACACAAACACAACCAAAACAAACAGAAACATCTTCGAGATAAATCAAGAGTTTCAAAATACCAACAATGAGGCGAGATTTCAGTCAGGAAAGTTTGTGCTCCCTCCGGAACGGTTTTGTTGTTTCATGTGTCTCAGGCTTTGAGCTTCATTGGTCCTCTCACTCTTTCTTCTGCTTTCATCTGACGACAGTCTCCTCTCCTCCATCCCAACCTTGTCATCACTGAGGCCTCGGTGGATTCCGGTGTGAAGCTTTAAATTACTCACTTGTGTTTTAGTGTCATGTGCTTCGACTCAGCGCTGAAATATTCCACAATTTAAAGTCTCTTCACTTAGTCATGCTGGGTTTTGAGTTGGCTCCCGTGTGAGAGAATGAAGCTCAGGGACGGGAGATGATCTCTAAAACCATTTCTCAGAATCGGTACAATCAACCTTCATCTGCTTCTGCCAAACAGACCTTGACATTCAACTGAAAAGCTGCAAGAAAATAACATTTTTCAATCAATAACCTGATTTTTGCTCAGAAAGGAAGGTGGTCAGAAGCCCTTAAACCACTTTTAGATAGAAAATGCAGGTTAACAGGCAACAAATACCTCTCACTCTACTGATTGGTGTATGTACAGTATGCACTTTTGTGTGTGAAAATATGTGGATATGTCTATCTTAGCCTTTGCATAACAACTTCTTTACCTGTATAATTTAATTTTTGGATGCTTTGGAGGGTGGTGAGTTAAGATATAATTTTTTTTTTATTAAAATTTTCATGTTATCTTCTATGCCTTAATTACAATAAAAATATGTTTAAAAAAAAAGAAAGAAAGAAAATGCATGTTAAAAACATGCTTTAAAACACAATTAAGTAATTTTACTTGTGTTTTATATAATTTGACTTATTGGACTTGGTCAAAAGGACTAGTTTGCCTAAAACTAAAAACTTTGATTGCAAAGTTTGAATAAATGTAATAATTTTTATGTCTGTATGGACAATTTTTATTGTGATTTTATTTATTTATTTATTTTTGGAGCCATTTTGAGTAAATAAAAACATTTTTTTTTTGTTAGGTTTGACCAAAATTAACCAGCACTAACACTGACATATTAAAACATTAAATTAAAACATTCTGATCATGTTTTCAAAATGACAGAATGAAATGTTCCTAACATAACCATGCAAGAAGAAATTCTTAAAAGATTAAAAAAACTGGGTGTTTTGAACGTAAAACACATTCAGAAATAACATTTTAGCGGTTTCAAGATGATAAAATGTAATCTTCCACTAAGTTTACATAACCAAGAAAAAACATTCTTTAAATATAAAAAATGGGTGTTTTAAACATTGAGAGAACATCCAAATATTGTTTTCATAGCAGTTTCAAAATGAATGGAAAGTTCCTTTAATGTTCACATAACCAAGAAGAAACATGGTTAGAAACAGTGTTAATATATTGTCAGTACGTTTTTAATATGTTGTCAAAACAATCTTAGTACGTTAAACCAATTTTAGATTAAAATGCAGGTAAAAAATATGCTATAAAACACAATGAGTTGTGTTATATATTTGAGTTGTGTCAAATATATATATTTGTGCTCAAAATTATTCATACCCTTGGTAAATATAATCAAAGAAGGCTGTGAAAATAAATCTGTATCATTAATCCTTCTGATCTTTTATTTTAAAATTTTACAAAAATGTAGCCTTTCATTGGAGAATAAGAATTTAAAATGGGAGAGAAATCTCATTATGAAATAAATGTTTTTTTTCTAATACACATTGGCTACAATTAATCATACACTTTTATTCTTTTTGCAACCTCCGTTTTCCAAAATATCAGCTCTGAGTCTTCACCTATAATGCTTGATGAGGTTAGAGAACATCTGACAAGAGATCAGAGACCATTCCTTCATCCAGAATCTCTCCAGATCCTTCAGATTCACAGCTTCTCCTCTTCAGTTCACCTCGCTCATGTTCTACAGGGTTCAGGTCAGAGGACTGGAATGGCCAGCAGAAGCTTGGTTTTGTGCTCAGTGACCCATTTTTGTGTTGATTTTGATGTTTGTGGATCATTGTATGGTTGGAGGATCCAACCACAGCCCATTGTAAGATTTCTAGCACGGACAGTGAGTTTTTAATTTTTTATCTGTTGGTATTTGATAGACTCCATGATGCCATGATGCCAACAAGATATCCAGGATCTCTGTCAGAAAAAAATAGGCCCACAACATTAAAGATACAGCAGTATATTTCATTGTACCCATGGGATATTTTTTTTATCCCTGTGTTCACCAAACCCATCTCGAGTGTTTGCTTCTAAAAAGCTCATTTTTTAAGTTTCATCTGACCATAGAAGCCAGTGCCGTTTGAAGTTCCAGTCGTGTCTGATAACGGAATATGCTGGAGATTGTTTTTGGATGAGTGTTTTCTTTTCTAGAATTTTTCTTGAAACCCTCCCAAACAACATGTGGTGATGTAGGTGCTGTTTGATCATTTTTTTTAAGGTTTTCTGACCCCGAGACTCAACTGTTTTCTGCAATTCTTCAGCTGTGGTCCTTGAAGACTCTTTAGCCACTCAAACTCTCCTCCTCACCGTGCTTTAAGACAAAATAGACTCATGTCCTCTTCCAGACAGATTTGTAACATTTTCTGTTGATTGGAAATGTTTAATTATTGCCCTGATGGTGGAAATGGGAATTTTTAATGCTTTAGCTCTTTTCTTACAGCCACTTTCTAATTTGTGAAACTTAACAATCTTTTGCTGCACAACAGAAATACATTATTTGATTTTACTCATTGTGATCAATGATTAAGAGAATTTGGTCTTTATTTTCCCTCATATTTATATTCCTGTGAAACAGGAAGTCATGGCTGAATAATTTCATGTTCCTAGTCACCCTGGTGTGATAACAAATGCATAATTGTGTCCATTGTGTATTAGAGAAAAGTATTAATTTCATAATGTGATTTCCCCCCACTTTCACTTTTTTTTTGCTTAAATTAAAGGTTAGATTTTTTTACATTTTTGAATGAAAGATCAAATGGATAAACAATGCAGAGTTATTTTCACAGCCGCCGTTGGTCATATTTACCAAGGGTATGAATAATTTTTAGCACAAAAGTATACATATTCACCAGTTCACCAAAATAAACCAGCACATATAAAAACCCTTAAATGTTCTCAAAATGTTTTTATAACTATAGAATGAAATGTTGCTCTAACGTTCACATATATAAGAAGAAATTTTCTTAAAACATAAAAAACTGGATGTTTTGAATATTTAAAAAAACATTCAGAAGTTATGTATTTATAACATTTTCAAAATGATTGAATGGAATGTTCCTTTAGCATTCATATAACCAAGAATAAACGTTTTAATACGTTCTTTAGATTGAAAAAAACAGGTCAAAAGCATGCTATAAAACACAATGAGGTGATTTTACTTTAATGCTTTATGTAATATGACTTACTGGATTTGTCAAATTATGTTTTTATAAAGGACTACTTCACCTAAAATTAAAAATATATATATCTAAGTTTGAATAAATGGCATTTTCTTCTCATATTTCTGTATGGACTACCTTTAGGGAGCTTTTCTGTCATTTTTTAAACTATTTTGGGTCAGAAAATGAAACTAATTTTTGTTAGGTTTGACCAAAATAAACCACCATGAACACTGACATCGCATTTCAGTTCACAACAGGGTCTATTGTGTGAATTTAAATCAATTTTTCGTCGCCCATAGCGCTCTTCTTCCCTCTTTTTAATGCACAACAAGTCTCTGGGGTGTAATTAAAATTATTTTCAGGTTTTCGCTGCAGGGCAGATGCATCATACATGTGTTTGATGCGAACTGCTAAGAAATTAGCAACCATTCATTAGGATCCTGGAGCTGCTAATGAGAAACAAAGAGATGCAAGTTTTGGGGCCTTAAATTTCTGTTTATTCAAACAAAACGCTCTGTGGACAGATGGCACGTAATGAATTAGCAACGATTCACGAGCAGCAGATCATATAAGGATCTTCATCCACCACCTGCGAACTGAGGACAACTTTACTAGACAAATGTGCAATCAGAGAGTGAAAAACTAGCCGTATTTCTACAGTTCTGACCAAACTAACCCGAACACCACCAGATGGTTGTGTAACAATACCATCCTTTTTAGTTTGAGTCATCAGTTTGCAGTGATGTTCGTAGTTGGTGGTGTTTTCTCTGAATAATGGGATGCATCATTTAAGTGGCCCCAGAGCTAGAGAAAGTGAATCACAGTCGAGCTTCTGAAGACGGATGATTCATCAGACTTACAGATGCAAACTTTTAGCTTTTAAGGGGAAGTATTTTAGCTTCTCAGCGTCTGGTGGACGGCCTGTTATTTCTATCTTTAACACAAACGAAAACAGGCTGCCGCATCACATATTACCTTTACATAAGCACAGTTTAAACAACAGACAGACTTTCTCTGGGTTCGAGACATTAAACCTCTCCACAGTTGACATTTACACTTACTAGGATATCCTTAGGTATAAAAGAGCAACATAAATTTTGTGTACGCCACTTCCTTTGGTACAACATGCTCACCAATGGATTCTCTGCAGTGAATGGCTATTATTAAGTGTCTCATAAAAAAAAACACAACTTGATCCTAGAGAATTATCTAATTACAGACCGATCTCAAATCTCCCTTTTCTGTCAAAGACTAGAAACGGCAGTCTCCTCAAATCGTACTTATCTGACCGTCATCAATTCGTAGCAGTGAATGAAGAGGTATCATATCAATCACAAGTGCAGAATGGAGTACCTCAAGGCTCAGTACTAGGACCGTTGCTTCTCACACTTTACATGTTACCCTTGGGAGATATCATCAGGAGACATGGTGTTAGCTTTCACTGTTATGCTGATGATACTCAGCTCTGTATTTCTTCGTGGCCCAATGAATGAACAACGATGAATTGACAGAAAAATTGACTGTTTACCATTGTCCTCTTGCATTATCGACGTGAGCGATTTTCCTGCTTAACACTGTAAAGCTGCTTCAACACAATCTGTATTGTATAAAGCACTATATAAATAAAGGTGACTTGACTTGAATGGGTGCCATCAGAATAAGAGTCCAAACAGCTGATAAAACATCACAATAATCCACAAGTAATCCACACCAGTCCATCAGTAAACATCTTGTGAAAACAAAAACTGTGTGTTTGTAAGAGTCCATAATCCATAACACTTCCTCCAGTGAAAAAGCCCATCTCCTGTTGTTTCTCACATCAAATTAAAGCCACACATTTGTTTAGAGCTGTTTTGGACTGTTATGTCTTGTAAATGCTGCTTGATCTGTGCAGATTTCTCTCTTGATTCAGACCAGACCACTTTTTCACTGGAGGAAGCGTTATCATGGATTATGGACTCGTATTTTAATGATGGATTTGTTTCTTTTGACTTCTCAAGACATTAACTGATGGACTGGAGTGATGTGGATTACTTGTGATGTTTTTATCAGCTGTTTGGACTCTCATTCTGATGGCACCCATTCACTGCAGAGGATCCATTGGTGAACAAGTGCTACATTTCTCTAAATCTGATGAAGAAACAAACTCATCTACATCTTTGATGGCTTGAGGGTGAGTACATTTTCAGCACATTTTAATTTTGGGGTGAACTATTCTTTCATACAGTTCACTGTTCTCAGACTGAATGCAACATCTTACCATCCATTCTGTTCAGTCGTATTGTCAGTAAAGTTGTTGTTTGTCTCTCTGCTTTTTTCATCTGACTTTCCCTCAGCACATCAGGGGCTCCATTTAGTCATTTCTCATGCAGACATGTGCATCTGTGAAGGGAAAAGTCACAGCAAATGACTGTCCATCTTTTGTCCTGTAGGCAAGGATGATGTTTTTCTCCCTTGGAAACTCACTGGAGAGTCCAGTTGCTCTGCTGTTCCTGACACAAAAAGAACAAAATCACCCGTTGTTGAAGGTCTGTGCAGCTTTTTATTAAGAATAATGTAACCAGCAGTAGCGGCACCAAATGGAAGTGCAAAAATACCTAGATTTGTGTTTCCTGAAAGTTACAACAACAGCAGAAAGACCCCATATATGCAGGCAGAAAAATTCTGTTTTAGAATTGGACGATATGCTTCTACTGAATGATCTGACAGATGATTAAATAGATGCAAGAATTAATAGACCAATTACAATTTGACATGCAATTAAATGCAAATATATGCAATTTTACAGTGATGTCACTATACCTGTGGTAGACATTCTAACAAGGTCAAGTAATATTAATATAATTATTTTACTAAGTAAGTTTTATTGTCAAACTGTAAATTACTTTAATGTGATTTCATTCTCTGCTAATAAGAAAGCTTTGAGTAGTGTTACAGTTTTTTGTATATTGGCCCTTTCTTAATTTGTTTTAATACTATTATCATTTTTATGTGATATTTTGGATTGTTCTGTGTATGGTTATACCGCTGTACACTCCTGTTCATGTTCTCTGCAATTTAATCAAACAAACAAACAATGTCAAGTAATAGAAGATTCAAATTATTTTTGGCTGCGATGCTCTAAATGTCTGTAACATAAATCCTGACATTTACTTCATTCCCAGGTAACACATTTAGGTTATGAAAAACGTTGGGGGACTTTGTTTCTAAAACTTTGAAATGTTTAGTTTTCTTATTGTGGTTATAATGTTATTTTTTGTTACAAAAGCATTTCTAAATGTACTAACTTTATTTTCTCCCAAAATATAATGTTATTTGAACGTTTATTTTTCATATTCTAAGAACATTAAGATAGTCTAGTTTTCTTGTTGTGATTAGAACATTATTTAAAGGTTGCAAAAACGTTTCTTACAGCATTCCTCAAGAACAAATAACATCATAAGATCATTCTGAGAATGTTGATTTAATAATGTTATGAGAATGTATATCAAATATTAATTATAAGAACATTCCATCAACATTACTTCAAGAACATTTGTCCTAACATTTATTATATAACTTTTAAAGAATATTAATGAAAGTTGTGAGAACATTCTCTGTTAGCTGGGATTGCACCTGTTCATAACACTTTAGATTTAAACACAGTAATGAAATCACTTTACTGTGTATGCATTCAAATTAAGAACAGCATTAAAATTAAAAAGGCATAACTCTGTTCTGAATGTTCATTTGAATTGTTGCTAAGCAACAGCATAGTTTCTAGAAAGGTTCCCTGACTAATTGATTAACAATCTACAATCAAGTAATGTCACTGTGGAGCAACAGTTTGAATCAAGTCAGAGTAACATGAACTAATATTAATAAATGCTTGTAGGTTAATTCTGTCATGTGACAACATTTATTTGCCTTAAAGCAAGAGTTCACCCAAGAATGAAAATTCTGTCATTTACTCACTATCAAGTTGTTCCAAACCTGTGTGTTTTTTTTCCTTCTGTTGAACACAAAAGAAGATATTTTGAATTGTTGGTAGCCATTGACTTCCACAGGGAAAGAATACGGTGGAAGTCAATGGCTACCATCTTTCTGAAGACGTAAGAAAGAAATTCATACAGAACAACATGATGGTGAGTAAATGATGACAGAATTTTCATTTTTGGGTGGAGTATCTTTTTATAACCCCTTTCTTTTTGACAAAAAGTATTTCCAAAACTAGTTTTTGCAATATTTTATATCTCAACATGCTTTATATCTCAACAAACCAATGCAGTTAAATTTATAAGTTAAATGAAAAAAGATTGTGCTGACACTTCAGAAATTGCATCTGGTTACAATTTGGTCTATCTATCTATCTATCTATCTATCTATCTATCTATCTATCTATCTATCTATCTATCTATCTATCTATCTATCTATCTATCTATCTATCTGTCTATCTATCTATCTATTTATCTGTCTGTCTGTCTGTCTGTCTATTTATCTGTCTGTCTGTCTGTCTGTCTATCTATTTATCTGTCTGTCTGTCTATCTATCTATCTATCTATCTATCTGTCTGTCTGTCTGTCTGTCTGTCTGTCTGTCTATCTATTTATCTGTCTGTCTGTCTGTCTGTCTATCTATCTATCTATCTATCTATCTATCTATCTATCTGTCTGTCTGTCTGTCTATCTATCTATTTATCTGTCTGTCTGTCTATCTATTTATCTGTCTGTCTGTCTGTCTGTCTGTCTGTCTGTCTGTCTGTCTATCTATCTGTGTCCTCTGGATATTTGTGAAATTCTCAGAGGCTTTGGTGCATTTCTCAGATCAGAAATGAAATTCTCAAAACTACTTGTTCAACCTCCACATCATCTCGTCACTTGTGCACATCATAAAAGCAGTTTCTCATTCTTTTGAACAAATTGCGATTGCTTTGGTACATTCATGCACCTGATTATGTACATTTGTCTGCGGTTTCCTACATTATCAGTTGCTAATATGTTGCTCAAAATGTGTTATATAGTTCTCTGTGCAGTAGTCTTACCTCTCAAAACATCTAGTCATTAGTTCATCGTATAAGTCAATAAATGCAAAATGGTTGATCTAGTTGTCATAAACTGTCAAACATATTTTCTACACATTTCTATTAGACTTTTTGTAAATTTGTCATGAATTGTGCAGGTGAATCTTGACTTTCACTAATGAAGAGAATATAGATCAACCAATGACAAACCTGTTCTCTGAAATAGCTCAAAGGCACATCTCATCAACCTTCAATTACAGTAGAAAGCATATAGACAGAGGACAACACAAGAGCTACAAATTCTGAGAATGGATGAACATCCAGAAAACCATCAGGGTCAACAGACGAGAGGAAGAAGAGGAGTAAGGATGCATGGAAGGGTACAGAGGTAAAACAGAGGAAGAGGAAGAAGAGGAGTAAGGATGCATGGAAGGGTACAGAGGTAAAACAGAGGAAGAGGAAGAAGAGGAGTAAGGATGCATGTAAGGGTACAGAGGTAAAACAGAGGAAGAGGAAGAAGAGGTCAAGGACAGAGGTGCATATCAGATGAAATAAGGGACACTATTGTGGAGCATGTTGTCAATCATGGCCTTACAATGGCTGAAAGGTGCAGCTAAATATTGGGAGATTGACCATATCCTAAATACTGTAATTCAAACATTTCCAAACAGTCTCTTTCAATCAATATCCCACATACAGTAATGTGCAAATGTGTACTTTTGAAATGGATATATGGCATACATAAGAAGTGCAGCCTTCTGCATTTCAGTACAGTAACTGTCATCTAAACTGTTGTCATAGTTTACATCAGGTAACAGTAACAGAGCACACTGTTATATTGACAACATGACTAAACATTTTGACTTGATCTTGTTTGTGAACAATGACACGAGGACTTTTCATTCTGATGGCACTGATATGTTCATTGACATAAATACTTACTTTTGAGAGATGAACTAAAGATTTTGAGTAAGTTACAGGTTTTTGCAGGAAATCCATTGTGCAGTGCTGTTTGTACGAATTGTTTTGAGAAATGCACATACTTCTTTGCAAATATTAAGGATGATTCGAGAAATGCACCAAAGCGACAGAAAAACTGTAAATGCACTGAGCACTTGTAACAATAGAAGAAGATTACCAGTAACTCAGCATGTAATCCACTACTGTACACACAGTGAATGAATTTCATGTATTGACTTGTTTACTCTTCCCAGAGGAATTTGTCTGTAACGTTGAATCATGTTACATGTTCCTCTCTGTTTTTCTCTTCAATGCAAGAGCACATATCCAGTCAGTTCACACTGGCGATGCATTGGATGAGAATTGATTTCCCTGACGCTGGATGACATTCAGGAGAGACCAGCGGATCACAGAGACACTGAGAGCTCAGATTGAGTCTCAGGTGAGACACATGACCTTTCACATCTCCGTCTCTCAAGAGATACTGTCAGACAACACCGTCTCTGTCTCTTTCTCCTCCTCTGTTTGTTTCGTTCTCTCTCTCTCTCTGCAGCGGTTCATTTATTGACTCCCCGTGGCTCCTATGATTCAATTAATTACCAGCTCACTTATTTTCCTGTGTATTTGTCTTCATACACTGACACAACTAATGCCATCAGATTCAGAAGGTGAGACACCGACTAGAAAATACCAGAAAAATAGAGCAGAAATAGAAGTTATGAAACATGCTGTTGTAATCTGTGCTCAAATTTATAGGCCCCTATGCCTTACTGAGCCACAAGCATCACCAAAAGCATTGAAATATAATTCTCTATTGCTTTGCCAATGCCCACACATTAACATTTAGACAATATAAGGCACATTAAATAACATATAGACTGATAATGTCCTTTTGCATTTGACTAAATGGAAAATAAAATATTCCAGCTTTAAATCTGAAAATGTTGGGCCATTTTAAAGTCAACATAATTTACAGTCAACAGTGTTATTTTCAGCATGAGATGCTATTATAGGTTTCACTGCTGAAAATCAACAAAAAGGATCACAGTTTTCCATTTGTACCCTGTGTAATCCACTCAAGTCTAATTAGAGCGTGTAAATGATTGTCTGAGTGCTGAAGCCTCCTGAAGCTCTGAAGGACAGCTGGTGAGAGACCGAGAGCCGCTGCGCTTCAACACTTCTGAAGAGTCCAGCAAACACTCTTGACAAATCAAATCCAAGCACTTCAACCCTTCTGAAAACTACAGAAAACCTTATGCTATAGAAAGTGGCATGCACTTGTTTGTAAGTGTTTCGTGCAAACCTCAATCTTCCATCTGAAATGCTCTTCATGGGCAACGATGCACAGAAATAGATGATGCAACTCACATTTCTTTCCATGGATTTTGGGACTAACATATTTCCTAAGATAAAAGTGCTGTTAAAACAACCCAGTTCTGGTTATTTTTAGCGCAGCTGCTGTTTAAATATAGGACAGAAAACACATTTGGCTAACCTTACCCTGCAACTTGAGTTATTCATTTAAAGTTGATTATACTCATTGATTATTCTCGTTGAGTCAAGGTCGTTACTCAAACTATTATATTCGTTGATTATACTCACACTATTTTGACACTCTATTCCCTTTTTTAATACTGTAAAGCTGCTTTGACAATCTGCATTGTAAAAAGACTATATAAATAACGGTGACTTGACTTGACTTAATTTTTACAAGAATATTAGCTTATTTTTCACCTGCATGGGTTAATATTTCTATATTAACTTAAATCATCTACAATTTTGTACAATATGCCACACAACCACAGTTTTTTTTTCATTTACTCATTTAGAAGACGCTTTTATTCAAAGCAACTTACAAATGAGGAACATCACAAGTAACGATTAAGCAATTGCTTAACTTAATTAACCACACTCTAAAAAAAGCATTAAAGCACACACAAATATTTTTAATTAGTGTGAATTATATGTTCTTGTTTTTTTTCTTCTACTGATCTAATTAACATTCTGGGATTCTGGGATTGCTTTAAAAATAAAAAATAAAAAAAAAAAAAAAAAAAAGAATTTGGCCTAAATGAGGTATTTTAGTACAAGTGTTATTTTAAGAAATTTCAAATGAGATTTAGTTTATATTTTCACTTTAATTTGAGTCCAGGTTTTAGTAATTCTGTATCTCTTTTATTTAATTTTTATTGTCTATATAGTTTTTAATAATGTTTATTTTAGTTCAAGTTTCCTGTTTTTTAATTAATGTTCATGTTCAAGTTTTAGTAATTTAGTTGTTTTCTGTTATTTCTTGTCTATATAGTTTATTACTATTTATTTTAGATCAAGTTTTAGTAATTTTGTGTTTTTTGTTACTTTTTTATGTGTCTATATAATTTTTTATTAATGTTAATTTTATTCCATGTATTAGTAATTTTGTAGTTTTTTGTCTATATAGTTTATTAATGTTTACTTTAGATCAGTTTTTAGTAATTTGTTACTTTTAGTTTTTATTAATGTTAATTTTGGTTCAAGTTTTAGTAATTTTGTTTCTTTTGAAAACTTTTTTAATATCTATATAGCTTTTAAATATTTTTTAGTTTTAGTTTATTTAGTTATTTTAGTCATTTAAAGTAAACTAAATGAAAATTGGAAATGTTACTTTGGCAAGTAGCTGAAATAAAATAAGTTTTTTAATATCTTTTTTCAAGTAACACATTATATTTATTTATTTATTTATCAATTTAAAATGATAACTCTTGCCTAGTACCTTTTTAGTATCTTCTCGTTCTGTTTTGGATCAGATTTCTCTCTCTTTCTCTAGCGTTTGTGATTTCTGCTCTTCGTCCTCGATGCTTCACTGTCTCAAACACTTGTTCCACTTCCTAAATTTAACCAGAGCAATAAACTCTCTCATAAGAGCACAGATAAACTTTCCTGTGGCCTGAAGCCGAGTGTGACAGGTAAATCCATCACTCCGTGCTTAATTAAGTCCGTTAAGACCACATGTGTGCAGCCGCTGATAAGGTCAAGCATAATCAGACTCGGACCGAACGCCGTCCACAGACACGTGATGGCCTGGCTTCAGGTCAAAGGCCTGTGAAGAGCTTTTCAACACATTTACTGTTTATTCACAATAAGCACTTTGATGAAATGCCACACGCTCGACGTTGTGATGCAGCAAACCTGTGGAGAGGAGCTTTAGAAATATCTGTTGGTTTTTCTATCATCTTGACAGGTAATGAGATCATTTGGAAGAGAATAAAAGGCAGAGAACTGAATGGGAATCATCTGTCTGTCCTGTCCTAGTCCTGTCACAGTCTGTTATCCAGATGGACTGGAATGCTTATAGTGCTTTTAATAAAGATTAGCCACCCAAAGAGCTCTAAAACACATCGGTTTGAGCTGATGAAGCTTAGACACATGAGAATACTGAGTTCTCAGAACGTTCTGCCAAGGTTCTCACAAAGTAATGAACAAACGTTCTTCCAGTAACATTGAGAAAACATTCGTTCAGGGTTTTTAATAATGTTCTTAAAAAGTTTTTTTTTTTGGAGACATTTTAGTTGGATGTTTGTCTAACGTTGATTAAATGTTACTTGTTTCAGAACGATCAGAGAACATTCAAAGTAACATTCTCATAATGTTTGCAGAATGATACAATGGAACGTTCCCTTAATGTTTGAATAACCTATAACACGTTTTTAAAACATTTTTAAAATACTGGAAGTTTTGAATGTTCTAAGAACATTCTGAAATAACATTTTCATAACTTAAATGAGAATGTTAACAAAACTTTCTTAGAATAAAATATTCATTTGTAGTTATCTGGTCTTTAAGTTTTCAAAATGAGGCATTTTAATTAGATGTTCGTTTAACATTTTTTAAAATGTTACTACTGTGTTCAAATATAACGTTCCCATAATATTTGCTAAATGATACAACTGAATGTTCCTTTAATGTTTGCATAACTAAGAATTTTTTTTACATTTATTTAACATTTTTTAAATGTTGCTACTTGTTTCAGAACCTTCAGAGAACATTCAAAAGTAACAATCCCATAATGTTTGCAAAATGATACAATGGAATATTCCCTTAACATTCATTAACAATATCATAACTTAATGGGAACATCTGTTCCTTAAAGTTCACATAACCAAGATAAACATTGAAAAAAACTAGATGTTTGAATCTTCAGAGAACATTCAGAAATATTTTTTTCATAACTTCATGGGAATGTTAGTAAAACATTCTTAGGATATATATTTTTTGTTTGCTGTGATTCTCTCGGCTTGATATTAAAGAAACGTTGACGTCTTTCCTCTATTGTTATAAAAACCCCTCGGCGTTAAAGCTCAGGTGAAGCATGTGCTGATGTGGTAATGTGAAAATGATATATAAAATAATAAGCATCTCCAGACTGTGGTGTTGAGCTGTTAACTGAGTGACAGATGTATTAATAGGACAGATCTGCTCTGCTGGCTTGTTTTGAACTATAATCGCACACGTCTCATAATCCATCCATCATGTGAGGTTTGATTACTGCACAGGAATGATGACAGTCAGCTCTCTCTGAGCGTTATAATGTGATTTAAGAAGCAAATATTGTGGAGAAGAGTCTTAGTTCATCCCAAAATAAAATTCAGTCATCATTTACTCACCGTCATGTCACTCCAAACCAGGATGACTCTGAATCTTCTGCAGAACACAAAGAACATTTCATGAATCTTTAAGCAGCTCTATTCTATACAAAAACAAGCATCAAACAACACAGTATTCATGCGACGGGTGCACTACATGTAATGAGGGACAGACCCAAATTTAACTAATTATTTATATACCAACAACATTTATGGAATCAACTGGTGTTGATGCACTATTTTTGTAGTTCATGACTTTTGTAGTCTGATTTTATAAATGATGTTAGCAGAAATTGTTACTCACATTTCCATATTTCAATTTTTTAAAATTATGTTAATAACAAAAACGTGTTTAAAGGGATAGTTCACCCAAAAATTAATGTAATGTAAATATATGTTATATATAATATATATATGTATATATATATATATATATATATTATATATATATATATATATATATTAAAATGATTATTAATTAAGAACAATAAATCATAAATCAAAGAATGTGTCTAATACAATGTGTATGTGTCTAATACTAATTCAATTCTTTTATTAAAAACTTTTAAGTAAAAAAAGTATTAAAAAGATTATAGGTATATATATATATATGTATGTGTGTGTGATATACATACTGATATATATATATATATATATATATATATATATAATATATATATATATATATATATATATATACACACACATATATATATATATATATATATATATGCTTTTTATTATTGTCATATTTATTAATTTGTAATTTTTAATACTGTTTCGTATTATTATTTTATTAAATACATTTTAAAAACTACACTTTGGAAATATTTGACTAAATCTCACAGGTGATATTTGCAGAAATTTCAGTCACTATTCAACACCATTCACAGCCCATTTCACTGTCAATAAATCAATAAAAAAAGTGTACAGTGAGAAATGGGCAAAAGCAGAGAAAAAGACAGGCACGGGGAGATAAACGGAGGATAAACGGAGGAGCAGACGGATGTGAGTGTTGAGCAGCGTCAGACAGAGACTGACAGGAGAGCGGCTGTCGTTCTCCAGAGGTTCAGCAGCCCATAAAACCTCTGAAATGAGCAGCGTCCTGGAGGAGCTGCTGTTTACTCACACGCTCAAACATCTGATGCTGTCTGACTTTCATTTCTCTCACTCTAAACACACAGAGAGAGAGAAAATCCTTCAGTCCAGACCTGCTCCAGCTTCCCAGAATCCTCTTCTTCTGCACTGATGTTCCTCGAGCGTCCTGCTCTGAAACACTAATGATTCAACACGTGCAATTAATCTTTCTCAAGCGGCTTTAAATATAGAAGGCATTCTGATGGTTTCATCTAGTTTTAAAGGGGTGGTGGTTGATTGTGATTTCACTTCTTTTTGTTTTTTATACTAACGTTAGTTAGTGTGTAATGTTGCTATTTGAGCATAAACAATATCTGCAATGCCTACAAAAACAGCTCGTAGGGACTACAACGAGCTACTTCCTGGGTTGGTGACATCACAAACCCAGAAATTTACATAAACCCCGCCCCAGGGAACTTGCAGCAAAGGGGGCGGGGCCATGTGCTGCTTTAGAGAAGAGGAAGAGTTGTTGCCATGCCGTCAAAACTAGGAGTGTAGGAAAAAATCTATTCATATATGAATCACGATTATGTCTTCTAACGATTCTAATGGATTCACAAGATTCAAAATCAATGTTCAAAAGCAGCGGTTCTTAACCCTGTTCCTCCCTTACACTCCCTAGCAAACACTTCTTACTCAATCATGTATTCTGCTGTATTAAAGCTTTAATCAGGATAAAACTGTATATTAAAAGCTAACATAAGCAGTAGCATTACAAATAACAGTGTATCTAAAAGTGTGAGACAACAACAAACAAAAAAACATAGCATTTTTACTATTTTACTATTTTTATTTTCCACCTGAGATCATAATTTTCTCAGGTTTGGCTCATGAAGCAAATACACACGTTTTCTGTGTTCTGCTTCTGCAGACAAAAGGCCAATTGAGTTGAAACTATATTATTATAATTGTGTGGGTGTACTGGTATGGATATCTGAGTGTAGTTAGTATGTGGCTTGTGTAATAATAATAATAATAATAATAATAAAACTGCTTAGCCTTTAATATCTGGAAAATATGTATATCATTTTTCATGAAAAGAGCAGTGGAATTATGTAAACAAACTGGCAAGTTTTTAAAAAACCTGAAAATGCAGAAACTTTGGTAATTATGATCAGGACTGATGCTGGTAAAAGATCTATGCAAATGAAATTGGAAAGAAAAATATTAATATATAATATTTGATGACCTTTTTTGACACTAAACTTTCAGAGAAGATTCAAAAGTAACACATCTGTAATGCTTGCAAAATGATACAATTTTCATACAAGCAAAAAATTACGTTTTTGAAACATTAAAAAACTGGATGTTTTGAGCATCCAGATATAATTTTTCATGACTTAATTGGAATGTTAGCAAAACATTCTTAGAATAAAAGTTATCTGGTTTTTAATAACGTTCTCAAAGCATTTTTCTGAAATGTTTTTTTTTTTTTAAATGTTAGAACATTCAAAAGTAACATTCCCATAATATTCACAAAATTATAAAATGGAACGTTCACTTCATGTTTGCATAACTAAAAACGGGATGCTTTAAACACTTATATAATGTGATTCTGTGGCACTTTCAAAACATGAATCTATTTGTTTGAGCAACACTGACTCAACCAATGGTGTGCGTTTGGGGCGGGGCTATCTGTTCACCCAGCCAATGACAAATGGGGCGGAGCAATTGGAACACCATTTGTACATTTGTAATTGGTCATTATTTTTTTTCTAATTCCGGTTATTGTCGCTAATGGCACAGAAATCACACGCTTTAATTATATAGCAGCGCTGAGCTGTTTAACAGACAGGACCTTCCGTTTGCGTGACTCATTGATTGCTCTGAGAACATGATCGTCAGCTTGCCAAAACCGGTGCAAAAAACTGCCAACACATTCGGTGTTGTGCTGCGGGAAACTTTACCTGCCAGCAGAGCCGAGCCAGGCTGTTTGCCAAGCCAATATAAAAGAACACATCAGTGAGTAAATCCAATCAACTCATCACGCTCAACACCCTTTCAAAAGCTCATTTGCTGCTAATGAGGATCCTGCCTGCCGGGGGCCACGAGGCTCCAGGAAAATGACTCGTTTGACAGCAGAGATGGGATGTGTAGGCTATCAATTTCTGCCTGCTTGTTTAGGAGCATCCGAATCAATAAGAGCGACCTCGGCAGCATTTTTAAACAAGCGCTGCGCTGATGAATGCCTTTATTAAACGCTGCACTGAATGCAATGTTTTCCACTTAAAGTTCGATTCTAGTTACGATCTAACAACAGCCTTTGTGGAAAAATTGCAATTAATACTAAAATATACACTGATTCAAAAGTACAGCTACAAGACATACATATTGTATCCCTGTGGAAAAAAAAAAAAACAGAAACCATCACAGAAATACTAATGGTTTCCAGTACAAATACCATTAAAAACCATCAACTATTAACCATTAAAAATGGTTTCCTGTGTTTTGGGACATACTCCATTAGGATTTAGTGGTTTTAACAAGCCACCAATAGAAGGTGACAAATATCAGTAAAGAGCCACAGGAACCAGTACAGTTTACATTAAAACCAATACAATTCCCATCATAACCAGTAAAAGCAATACAAATTCTGTGATGGTTTCTATAGTTTTTTCCAGCTGGGATGTATTAAAATTATTGTGACAGACAGTATAGGAATTAGTCATTGAAAAAGTCAAAAATATGATTTAGCCCCGTAAAGCCTCACATAAAATGGAAATTTATTTAACCTTTAGACAATATCTAAATAAAAATAAAAATAAATAAAAATCATCATATTTGACGTCAGACTTTTATGGCTTATGGAGGAAAAAACAGAACAAACAAAAAAAATATGTAATTTGATGGAGATGCTGATATTTATATGAACAAAAAGTGCAATTTCAGTATAAATCAATGAGATCATTACATTTACATTTATGCATTTAGCAGATGCTTTTATCCAAAGCGACTTACATTGCATTCAAGTTACAGTTTTACATTTTATCAGCTCTTGCTTTCCCTGGGAATCGAACCCATGATCTTAGCGTTGCTAGCACCATGCTCTACCATTTGAGCTACAGGAAAGCTACAGTATTACAGTATATCAAACTACATAATATTATATAAATATCAGTCATCACACTTTGGGTTATTATAGTTTACTAAAACCATAAAAAAAAGTTACTTGAAATAAGATTGACTCAAATACTGAAGATAACTGAAATATAGTAAACAAATATATATATACATTTTTTTAAAACAATAAAATTCAAACTTTAAAATGAAAATGAATATAAAAAAAAATCTAAATATTGATAAAAAACAGTAATAGTATGTATGAATGATGCTATAACAACACTGATCACTCTATATCTCCAATAATATGTCTTAGTCACAGGGGTCTGCAACCTTCAATGTCAAAAGAGCCATTCTGGCCCCTTTCCCACCGAATAAAATTCATGTGGAGCCACAAAATATTTGATGCCCAAATAAAGATAACACGGCATATAGTTAAAGTTTTATACTCAGTTATGTTACAGGGCATGCAGGGAAGTAGCAATCATTTCAGAAGTGAGAGGGACAGAAATGTCAAATGTAGTAATAATAATAATATTTATTTATGTATGTATAATTGAAAGAAAAAAAATCTTACGTTTAATTGGCTAAGAAATAAAATACACTGCTGGACAATAACCAATAATTTGTCTTCTATAATATTTTTGATAAATATTTTACTAATGTCAATTTTATGGTTATGATTGTACAATCAGTATATATATACCACAAACAAATTTTCCATTTTTATCACAAAATAAGGCAGAAAATATATTTCATAGCTTCTGTACTGTAATTTATGCTGTCAATTACCACTGTATCATTCATATATGTGACCCTGGAGCACAAAAGCAGTCATAAGCAGCACAGGTATATTTGTAGCAATAGACAACAATACATTGTATGGGTCAAAATTATACATTTATCTTTTATGCCAAACATCATTAGGATATTAAATAAAGATCATGTTCCATGAAGATATTTTGTAAATTTATTACTGTAAATATATCTTTTAGTTTTTGATTATATGCATTGCTAAGAACTTAATTTGGACAACTTAAAGGGCGATTTTTTTCAATATTTTGATTTTTTTGCATCCTCAGATTCCAGATGTTCAATTAGTTGCATCTCGGCCAAATATTGTCTGATCCTAACAAACCATACATCAATGGAAACATTATTTATTCAGCTTTCAGATGATGTATAAATCTCAATTTCGGAAAATTTCAGTCCAGGGTCACATATTACCTGGAGAAGACTTGAAAAACACATATCGTCTTCACGTTTCATCAGTTAAGTTTTATGCTTGTTATTCAGCTTAGCTACAGCGATAGCGGGATGCCTGTCAAAAGATATTATTACTTCTCATATGAGTCTGTTTTGGAGTTTCTGCGTGAGAGCGCCCCCCGGCTTCGAGTATGAATGAAACATTCAGCGCGTGACAGTGTTCAGCGCTCCGTGAAGTTCACATTGTTTTGGATATGAATAAAACGTATCCAAAACGACGTGACTATCTTCTCTCTTTTAATTTAAATCTAGATTTAAATTGTGACATAGTGATAAAACATGTATAGCCTGAATGCACTGTAAGTCGCTTTGGATAAAAGCGTCTGCTAAATGCAAAAATTTAAATGTAAATTTAAATTTATTCACATTGGCCCTTGAAAACCTCTACTTTAACACACTTGACCGAGAAAAAGTGCAGAAGAAGAGTTTAGGTTGTATTAAAAGCAGTGATGGGAATAACAGCGTTATAAATAAACGGCATTACTGACGGCGTTATTGTTTTCAGTAACGAGTAATCAAACTAATTACTGTTTCCCCCGTTACAACGCCGTTACCGTTACTGACAATAAAATGCGGCGTTACTATAATATTATCATCATTTTATTTTTCAGTTCATCTGAATGGATGCGCAGTGTAGCTGTATTTGACGAACCGTAAACTCTAGTGTGAAGCGCACGGCTCACCGTAGCTTTGTCTCACACAGACACACACACACACACACACACACACACAGCGCGCAAAGAAAGATACAGAGCGAGAGAGTCTTTCATAACATGCAGAATTGACGCGCTACATGTAAATGATATTCTTTGTTGTGTTTTCGTGTCAAAATAACGGAGTTCCTTTGGAATTCTTCAGCTTTTAAGAACTGCCGGGTTCTCTGTTAGTGGGCGGAGCTAATGCGCAAACGACAATCTCATTGGCCGGCGCTCACCTATTATCCTCCCTGTTTTGATTTCAGCAAATCAATTCGACCGAACCCATACAACGTGATTATTATTCATGAACCCAGCAGCTCATTAATCCTTAGTGCGTTTTATATTGTTATTAGTGGTATAATTCGTAGTAGTTTTGTTATCTTATCAATTTTTCCCCCCTTTTTTTATAGAAACACTAAATGACAAACAATATCTTAAGCACCACCACCAGTCCTAAGTTCAGTCAACATGACAAATATGAATGCATACTTGGTTATTCTAATTACTAAAGTTCTATCATCATATAATGCTAAATTATCATAATATCATATTATAATGATTGACTAACTGATGCTAAGTGTCAATAGATAAATAGTGTTGATTAATGCACAATGTTTTATAATAATAATTTATTCTATTTAGTGTCCATTTAATTCATTTAACATTTAATATGGGGGGGGCATCCAAGTTATTTGACATTTGAATTTTTTTTTTTTAAAGTAACGCAATAGTTAATTTCCCTGGTAATTAGTTACTTTTATAATGATGTAACTCAGTTACTAACTCAGTTACTATTTGTGAGAAGTAACTAGTAACTATAATTACTTTTTTAAAGTAACGTGCCCAACACTGATTAAAAGTCTGGGGACACCTCACCTGTGTACACCCATACAGGGAGCCACCGCAAAGGGATGAACCGCATGCGGGTCAGGAGCCACGGGTTGCCCACCCCTGTCTTTAGTAAGATGAGATTTAAATGATCCAAACAATGCAATGCAATCCAATGATGATTGAGAGATTAAAAAAAAAAAAGATTGATGAAGAATCAAGTAAAGCTGAGCTGCTTCAGTCCAGTAAGTGTTCATCTGGAGATATGACTGCAGTTATTCTGACGTTTACTTGATCAAAATCAGTCAAGATTTGACACTGAAGCAGCAGCTGAAGTACAATTACACTAAAAGAGCTTTTACTGGATAAAAAACTATCAATCAGATGACAGAAGACATGAGGAGATTGAGTGAAACAGGTTTATCAGCAGTTTTGAGGACTGAATGAACATCAACAAAAGTATTTCTGGATTAGATCATGAAATGTAAATGTGCATCGTATCTAGATGTCTCCTATGACATTTCTCCACATGTCTTTAATGGTCCGTCCTGTCGTTTGTCCTCAGGAGGGGCGTCAGGTGTGTGTGTGTTAAGTGAAGGCTATCGAGGCGACACGCTTCTGCTGCTGAAGAAATTGAATCACTCATCCCTGTCTTATCGGTTCAGCCGTCCTCGTCCTCTCTCTCTTTACTCCTCAACAGGCTGATGAAGAACGGGATGCTCTGATAACGCTTCAGACGTACAGTGATGTCAGACGCGTCTGGATCTGAACAGATCATGTGCTGCTTTGACAGAAATGAGAAATGAAGGAGATGTTATGATCCCTCGGGTCAGCAAAGTGATTTTTGCACCACAAGCTTCACCAAACTGAAAAAAATGGCCAAAATATGAAGAGTTCATTTGCAAAAACAGATAACTCCGTTTTTTTAAATTTTCAAAAATCATGTTTTTTTTTTTATCCTGCATTCCAATTAATATCAATCAAACTGAAGTTGGGTTGTTTTGATTAAATAATAATAATAATATAAAAAATATATAGCTAACTAACACAATAAAAACATTCTAACAATAAAAAACATGATTTAAGAAAATGAATAAAAACAGAGTTACCTGTTTTTAAAAACTACTAAATAACTAAAACTAAAACTGAAATAACTTAATAAAAACTATATATATATACTATATATAACTACAACTACTCAAATTACTAATTATAAAACAGAAATAAAATTAATAAAAACTACATAGACATAAAAAAAACCTAATAAAAATGACAAAATACACAAAACATTCCTAAAACTTTAACTTTAAAATTAGTCAAAACGGAAATTATGGGTTATTATAGTAAAACTAAAACCATAAAAATAATAATAATTGAAATAAATTAATGTTAACAGAAATAAAACAAAAACACAACTTATTTCAGCTGATTGCCAAGTCAACATTTCTCATTTACATTAAGTTTTAGTTGAAAAACGAATTAAATTAAAACTAAATAAATAAACATTAATAAAAACTATAGACTTCTAAAAAATCCAAACAAAAACTAATAAAAATAAACCAATAATATGGAGAAAAAAACTAATAAAAATGACAAAAACACAACAAAATTACTAGTTAAAATGAAAACCAAAAATACAAAAATAAAATAGAATCCAAAATCTAATTCTGTGTGTGTGTGTGTGTGCATATACAATATATACAGTGTACACACACACACAATTATTGTAGTTACATACATTTCATTTTAATTTTACTTCCTTTAAAACTTCAATTCATATTCAATTCAAATTCAGTTCAATTCTCAATTCAGTTCTAGAGTTGTCTGATTACCTAACACACACACACACACACACACACACACACACACCACACACACACACACTGTGCTATCTGTCAGGTAACAATTTTGCATGAAAAGGTTTAAATAGGGACATTACTAAAGTACCATGTTTCAGAAGCCTGACAGCGCGCAGCTTTTAAATAAATAAAACAATGTCGCTTTTCCATTAACAAGCTATTCAACAAGTAGCAGCGTAGCGAGACAAAATGCCACATGTTGTTTTGTCACATTTTCGTGCACACGAGTGAACTGAGGAACCGTTCATATTCTCTCTCCTCGAATGGCCTCGCTCTCCCTCCCTCTTTCTCCATCAGTTCTATCGCTCTGCTGGGAGAGGAAAGACTCTTCTGAATGTTATAAGATACATTAAAGGTCCTGTAGTTTCTTTACTCTTGTGCAGTTATAAAGAGTTTGATGTATGATGTAAACAGCCTCTGCTTCTGAAGGTGGAGTATGTTTAAATGCACACTTATAATGTGATTAAGGCTGGAGTCGTGTCAACAGAAAACTGTGATTATGCTCATAATTACAGTGATCATAATCAGAGTAAAGATGTGAAGTACTGCAGTTTTAATCACACTTTACAAGCATATTGTCTATGCTTTAATTGCATTTCTTTGATACTAAAATGTGCATGCTGTTGTGCATCAGAAAATCGGTTTAAAGATGCTGGAAACCCAGTGAATGATGGTTGGTTTCCAGAACGTTCTAGAAGTGTTAGTCTGCTAGTGGAATAACTCTTCAGAATGTTCCAGTAATTACAGACATTTCTTTACTCTTGTGCATGATGGTTGCATCAGATGTAAACAGCTAGAAAAGGTGAAGATGTTTAAATTCCACTTTAGGTAATGTGAGTAACGTTGCTCTAATGTTCTCAGAACATTCTTATTTGCTTCCCAGAAAAATAACCAAACAGGAACGTTAGGGAAATGTTCTGTGTTTGCTGGGAAACATTTCTGGTTACCATGAATGCTCCCAAAAAATAAATAATCAAACAGGAACCATATGGGAACATAATGGAATGTTCCCAGACAACAGACATTCTAACATTTAGTTGGTTATCCAAGGAAGTACTCTTTACATACCAGAACCTTCCCTTTAGGTTTAGAGAATGTTAGTCTAACGTTCTCAGAATGTTCTTATTTGGTTCCCATTAAAATAACCAAATGTGAATCATTAGGGAACGTTTCCAGACAACAGACATTCTCTGTTGGTTAGCCAGGAAAGTATACTTTCCATAATAGAACATTCTCTTTAGGTTTAGAGAATGTTCTGCTAATGTTCTCAGAATGTTCTTATTTGGTTCCCATAAAAATAACCGAAGGGGAACCATATGCAGCAGACAACAGATCTTCTAAAATTCTCTGCTGGTTAGCCGGGAAAGTTTTCTGTATGTAACAGTACATTCTCCTAAATGTTCCCAGAATGTTCTTATTTGGTTCCCAATAGAACAACTAAACATGAACCATTAGGGAACGTTAGGGGAACGTTTCCAGACAACTGACATGCTAACATTCTCTGTTGGTGAGCCAGGAAAGCATTCTTTACATAACAGAACGTTCTCTTTAGGTTTGGAGAATGTTCTTCTAATGTTATCAGAATGTTCTTATTTGGTTCCCATACAAATAACAGAACGGGAACCATATGAGAACATTAGGTGAACGTTCCCAGACAACAGACATTATAACATTCTCTGTTGGTGAGCCAAGAAAGCATTCAATAGAACATCTCCTTTAGGTTTAGAGAATGTTCTACTAACGTTATCAGAATGTTCTTATTTGGTTCCATACAAATAACAGAACGGGAACCATATGAGAACGTTAGGTGAACGTTGCCATACAACTGACATTTTAATTTTTTTGTTGGAGCCAGTAAAGTTTTCCTTACATAATATAACATTCTCTTTAGGTTTGGAGAATGTTCCCCTAACATTCTCAGAAGGTTCTTATATTGTTCCCATACAAATAACCAAATGGTAACCATGTGGGAACATTAGGGGAACGTTCTGTGTTTGCTGGGAAAGAAGTTCTGGCACTTTTGGAGCTCAGGAGTTCTTGCTTACAGCTTTATATAACATGGACATCATGCCTTTAATTATCACCATCAGAATAAAGCATTTTAGACTCATTTCTGAACCACTGAACAGCTTGCACTTGAAACAGACAAACAACAAAACAGCAGCAAAAAACTAATTCACTGCTTTTGAATCACACATTGTGTTCTGCTTAGGGGTACAAGGGAATAAAACAACAATATGGTGGTAAAAATACACAACATTTGTTAGCAAATAATGAAAATAATGGCAAGTAGCCCATAAACAGGATTGAAGATGTTTTCTGTGTCATGTAAAGCAATAATCAGACTCCTGCTGTGTGTAAATGAAGCCAGTGTGTGTTGTTTACTGCAAATATCAACATTCAACGTCATTTTTTTCTTCACATTCTGACTGTTAGTGTAAATATGAAATTACAGATCTGAATTTTATGTTTTGCAATATTTCTACCTCCATAGACAGAACAGTGGCTACTCCATCAGTCCTGACCGCAAACCTGCAGCACACAAAGATCATTGTTACTCATTTCACTTGCACATTTATAAATACATTTTTGATCTGCAAAAAATATGTACTTTTGCCAAATTGGTTTAAAAGCAGTGCTAAAAAGCAGTTTTATTCTACATGAGTGATTCCCCTTCATAGTGTTCAGATCATGATCAGTTCTTACAGTACAAAATCTTTATATTACTGCACACTTTTAATCATGGTTCACAGATGCATATTGACTTTTTTTGCATCTTTAATTGAAAATGTTTGTTTTTGCGTGATGTTTCATCCACACCAACAGGTGTCAGTATAAAGTCCAAGAGTACCAGAAACAAAATATGACTTATTGCATCTCTAACAGTAACCCCAGTTAACAAGGAATGTTCTCAGACTGTTCTGGCATTAGGAACAATTGTTCTACCAGTAACATTAATAAAAAACATTCATTCAGAATTACTTGGTCTTTAATAATGTTTTTAAAACATTAGTTAGAAAAATTCTTAAAGTTGCCCTCAATCACTTAAAAACATTTTACAAATATATGGAAGTAATGTATTGAAAGTTTTTTTTTAAAATGTAAATATTTAATTTAATTAGATTTTTATTATATATATATATATATATATATATATATATATATATATATATATAAAATATATAAACAGAAAATAAATTAATTCATTTAATATTTACTTTGTTGATGAACAACATTTAAAATGTCAACACCTCCTTTTTATATTTTAAGAAGCACCTCCTGCAAAATAAATCAGTATACAAAAAGCAAGTAATAACTAAAATAAAATGTCAACAATGAAAAGTAGAGCTTTGAAAGTAGCAATCTATTAATGTAACAAATACAAAAAACCGCTTAAATTTATGTAAATGTATGGATACATTGGAAGTTCTTTATTAATTTAAAATATTTATATTTTTATATTATTGTTAAAAATATTTGTATTTATATTATGGCATATTTAATTTCTATATTTATTTAATGTTTATTGGCAGGAGAGACAAATAACAATAATAATAAAAAACAAAAATAAATATTACAACAAATTAAATTTGCTCATGTAATATTTACGTTGCACAAAAACGTTATTTAAAACATTTAGGAAACATTCAAGTTTTTGAAACATTTTAAAAACCAGATGTATAGAATGTTCAAAAATACACTTTTAAAACTAAATGTTCCCCAGTTCTGGTTCCCCAAAGAACCTTTCAGTGAACAGTTCTTAAAAGAACCATTTTTTCTTAGAGTGAAGAACATTTTAATAATCTAAAGAACCCTTTTCCACTGTAGAGAATCTTTTGTGGAATGAAAAGGTTCCATGGATGGTAAAGGTTCTTTGTGGAACCATTGATGCCAATAAAGAACCTTTATTTTTAAGAGTGTACTGCTTTCAAAACAATCAGAACATATTTGTGTGAGCTGGGACATTATTCCAGAGATAGAGGGTCAAAGTTCAGGGTCATCGGCTGATGACTGTAACACCTGTGATTGACCACAGACGCTGCTGGTTCTGGAATCTTCTCACCTCTGGGTTCTGTTGTTCTGTACGAGAGTCAAACACATGCAGTCTCTGAGCTTCTGAGCGATCGAGGGTTAAACTCTCATCAGATAACAGCAGCTTCCTCTGGACTCTGATCTGAGCCGCTCACCCATCCGTCTCCAGAGCTCCGATCTCACCAACCTACAGAGAGAAGCATTTATATTCAGTCAGAAACTACTCTTTTCATGTTGCAATCTTCTTTATAAGACCATTTTGATTCTGTTAGACTGTTTAAGTTACAAAAAGAACCCAAATATGGATCATTTCTTCATTAAATTACAATCAAAATACTTTTCAAGGTTATTTACTCAGGAAGTGATGAGACTTTAGTGTATTGTTTCCTGCACAGAAGTTCAGCTCTGTTAAAAGCCCTCAGAATGAAGCAGCTAAAACACTGTGAAGAAGGAAGGTATAATAATAAACTGATAGAAACGTCTCTGTCAGCACCTCTGATTCACACATTCACTTTGTTCTCTCAGTCTGTCACTGTTTCACTCTCAATTTCTGTTTACTGCGCTTCACTGGCATGACAAAAACTGCACTTTATATTCAAGAGTATTTGCAGTTCAGCTTCGTGCAATGAGAAAGAGCAAAATAAATAAAATAACAAATAAAACATCAATAACTACAACTAAAAACTACAGCTACTTAAAATCAATACATTTAAGTAACAACTAATTTACGTAAATATGGATGTTTTTAATTATTTGTTTTTTTAATTTAATGGTTATTGCAACAATATGCATATAAAAAAACATAACATGATCAGAAAATAAGTTTAAGCCTAAAAAACTAATTAAGTTTAAAGAAAGTATAGTTTTTATTGGATTTCTTTTCATTTAATGGTTATAGAAGATAACAATTAAAAACTAAATATCTAACAAAAAAAAATCTCATATAACATCAATAAAAATAAATAAATAATATATTTACTTTTCTGATGAATAAAATTTGAAGCTTCAACACCTCTTTTTAATATTTTATTAAGAAAGAAGCCCCTCCTGCAAAAAATAAATAAAATAAAATAAAAATAAATAAATACATACAGAAAATAAATAAAATAACAACAGTACAAAAAGTAATAAAGTATAAAGTAAATAAACAATGAAAAATGCCACCACAAAAGTAGAAATCAATCACTTTATCAACAAAAAATTCTCAAGTCATTTATGTAAATGTATGAAAGTAATGTACTAAGTTTTTTTTTTATTTACATTTTTTAAAAAAAATTTATTAATTGTAATTGCCAGAAGATTCAAACAAACAAACAAACAAACAAACAATAAATTAATTAATAAACAGATAATCTCATATAACACGAATAGACAATAAATCAGCTAATATAATATTTACTGATGAACAGCATTTGAAGCTTTAGCACCTCCTTTCTATGATACTTCGGTAAGAAAGAAGACAATTTACATGTATAAATATAAAAAATTTTTAGGGCCTGTTTTGCACCTCGCATCTCTCTGTGTAAATCATGTAAAGATGTTTGTGAACCTCAGACAGGAATAGAAGCAGCAGCAGCATCTCTGACACAGACTGTGAAAACTGTCACAGCGGTTTGTGTTCAGACGCATTTACTCATCCAATAGAATAAGAGATTAGAGACGAACCATCACAGACAGACAGACAGACACAGACACGCACGCACACACAGACAGACAGACAGACAGACGGACGGACGGGTTTAGATTACAGAGAACACAGGCTTGTTTGAGTGAAACACTCACCCTCAAGATACTCACTGCAGGAGACAAAACCTCATCACACACACACACACACTTTGGTGTCTTTTTGATCATGTTCAAATCCCCAGACGCTCACCTATAAATCCTCAAAAAATCTTCTTCCTGTTTCACGGCGTCACATCAGAAGTTCAATTACACACTCATTTATACGTATATTAATGATCTGTTCCAATAAATAACAGACATAAGATGAGAAGCTCGGCAAAAAACACAAATGAGGAGCCTGAACATGATTTTAATGATTTAAAAAAAAAAATTCTACTTAGGCTTAATCATTTTTCATCATCGCTCTGACATAAAATTAAATATTCTGTTAAATCAATTAAATCATAATTTACTCGCATAGTGTTGTTCCAAATCTGTGTGACTGACTTTCTTCTGTGCAGAACAAAAGACAATATTCTGATTTCAATTGAATTGGCCAAAAAAAAAAATATATATTAATTAAATATTAAAAAAAAAAAAAATTAATTAAAAATAGAATTGACTTTGAAACAGAAATTGATAGTAAATGTCAAAATTACAAAAAAATTTTTTAAACAAGTTTAATAAAATGTGACATTTTGAAGTAGAAAGACTGAAATAGTAGTGAATTAGTAGTAAAATAGTGATTTGTGTGTGTAGTTTTTAGTTTTGTAACGTTACATTAGTTCACATGAACAATGAAAATACTTCTAAAACATTTATTAATCTTTCAACATTTACTAATACATTATTTAAATCAAATGCAGTTTTATTTTTTTAAACAGATTAATAAATACTGTGACAAACGCATTGCACTTTGTTAATGTTAGTTAATAAACTAATAGGAAAGTAAATGTTACCAAATTTCTAAATCCTTTAAGAAACGACTCGATATCTGACACTAGAACATCCAAAATTATTTTTATAATAGAATTTTTAGCATTAAAAAATTCCAGCATGTTTCCATAGTCAACACAATCATTTATCTCAAAAGATCATGATATAAGATCTTTTCACACAATATTGTACAGTTTAATTCGCATGAATCAGCATTTCTGTATAATTATGGTGACAGTAATTATTTTTCTCACAGGTATTGTCCAGATCTGTTTGTGAATGAAAACACGTCCAGGATTATTTAGAGTGACTCTCACCTGTATGCAGCTGCAGGAGACTCGTAATTACAGCGTCCAGGTCTAATTATATAATTACTTCATATGTGTTAAATACAGCGGCACAGCCTGCAGAACTGTACTCATGACATTACTAATTCATTCTTGAACATACAGTGAGATTTAAAAGAACATTTCACTTTTCTTCATGTTTGAAGTCTCAATGTCTTTTAATCAACCTTTAGTGATTTTTAGCGGATGTATGAAGTCAATTCTCAAGTTCTCAAGTCTTGATGTTTAACACTATCTGTTGTTTTAGCATTCAACCCCAGAAGCTTCTGTCTGTCAGATGTTTTGCTTGTAAACGGTGTTTGTAAAGAAAGATGCACAATGAATGACACTTCATTTATGCTTACTCTAATACAACATGTCATTCCAAATCATTTTTGGAGTCACTTTATCATAGATATAACAATCATATTGTGTTCCTGCACATTTACAGCTCATCGTTTCATTGCATTTCGGCTCTTTTCTCTGGCAGATATGATTCTTTGGTTTGGGGTTTGACAGGTCTCTTTATGAAATGCATCATGAATCATTTATGTAATGTTTTTTGGGACCCTTAACAGCACCTTGTCATGCAGAGGAGGAGCTTCCTGACAGATCTGACAGCTCACACAGACTCGTTTTAAAACTCTTACTCTGAAATACCATTGAAAACTCTTTTTCAAACATCTTCCATTACTTCCTCTAATGCACCCCGCCATCCACATCCCAGCTATAATTATCTCATTTCCAAAATCAAAAACCCTTCATTACTTTTAAACACTCAGGCGTGTGTCTATAAAAGTGGCTAACTTTTGCTACAAAACCAATCAATATTTAAATGTCTTAATGGAACAAAACCAACCAATATGTAAATATCTTAATGGAAACAAAGACATTTACATTTAGTCATTTAGCAGATGCTTTTATCCCAAGCAACTTACAAATGAGGACAAGAGATTAATATTTAAATACAATATTTAAGACTAAATCTAAATATTTTAACAGAACAACACCAACCGATATTTACATTTTTGAACAGAGAAAACAACCAATATTTCAATTAATGAATAGCACATAACAAACAATAAAATCTCTTAATCTAACAAAACCAACCGATATTTAAGTTTCTTTATGGAAAAAAACACTGACTGATATTTAAATCTAGAACAAAATTGACCAATATTTAAATCTTTCAATAGAACAAAAAGAAACAATATTTAAATCTCTGAACAAACCAAAACCGATCAATATTTAAATCTCCTAATAAAACAAAATTAATATGTAAACCTTTTAACAGAAAACAACAACTGACATTTAAGTCTCTTAATCAAACAAAACCAACCAATATTTAAATTTAAATATTATAACATTTAAATCTTTTAACAGAACAACACCAACCGATATGTAAACTTTGAATAGCAGAACATAACCAATATTTCAAATTATGAATATCAAATAACAAACAATAAAATCTCTTAATCTAACAAAACCAAGCAATATGTAATCTCTTAATGAAAAACAAAACAAAACATTTAAAGCTCTTGACAGAACAAAACCAACCGATATCTAAATTTCTTAATGGAACAAAAATAAATGATATTTAAAATTCCTAATGGAAAAACAAACTGTTACGGGGTTGACGAGACGTGAGACAGGCGGATCCATTCGCAAGGCTTTATTATAATACATGGTCAATACAGGCAGGGTCGGTCAGTAGCAAACAGATATGGCATGGGCAAGACACAAGAATAATCCAAGGCAAGCGTGGGTCGGAGATCGGCAAACTTAATCCAGAGGGCAAGGCAGAGAGAATAAACTAGACAACACGGGCAGGAATCAAACACGGGAAGACAGACTAAGGATACTAGGTAAACGCTTTGTATGTAGACTGGCTAACAATACTCGGCAGAGTGTGAGAGAATGTCCAAGGTATATATGGTGTGTGAGTGTGTGTGTGATTGGGTGATGGTGATTGTGAGATTGTTAACAGGTGCGTGCGTGATAAATGGTGAACAGCTGTGTGGGTGCAGTGGATGATGGGAAATGTAGTCCTGGGTGAGATCTGTGACTGACTGGGTGGTGTGAAAGTCCATGTGAAGGGTGAGTGACCTCTAGTGGTGAAGGATCGGAAGTTCATGGCTTGGATTTGTAACACAAACAAACAATGACATTCAAATCTCTTAATAGAACAACACTGAACAATATTTAAATCACTTATTAAAAAACAGACAGACATTTAAATCTATTAATACAATACAAATTATATTTAAATCTCTTAATAGAACAAAACTGACCAATATTTAAACCTTGTCGTTGAACAAAACCAACCGATATTTAAATCTCTTAATGGAACAAAACTGAAAATGTGTATTGTGAAAAGCAATTAAAATTCAAATGAATCTGACTGTTTCAAAAGTCTTAATCTACACTTTGTATTACCTATTTCTTCCTAGAAGTCAATTATAATGTTCTTTAAGGTCTCCTGGAACAAAACCCGTCATAATTTGTACTTCTGCGTGTAAATGACCTCTGTTATTATAAGCTAAGCTAAGAAATGACTGACATGAAAAATTTACGAGGAATTATATGTTGGAAATGATTGGGTTTATAGTGCAGCTTTAAGCTACATAATTCCAGAGCGGACTGATGATTGATTCTTACACACATCAGATGGAAATGATCAGGTCAGTATCGATAAAAAGGAAAGGCCGAGATAAATGAAATCCACAGAAAGAGCCATTAGGGAGTGATTTGTTATTCCAGCCCTTACGACCCCTTTATGGAGGCCTTCTGTCAGACCGCTCTCGATTTCCTTCCCTCGAAACATCGTTATGTTAACGACGACACCCAGCGCATACCGAAGGGTGATTTCCAGGCTGTGTTTTCATTAAGAGACTAGTAGATGTAGTAAAATTTAAGCGTGTGGCATGTATAATTCATGCAGATGAGTGCGGTTAGACGTTTCTCAAACCTCATGCTGAATAAAACATGAAGTTTGTTTATTTGGAGCTGCATAAAGACTCCTTTCATAGGCGCGTCTCAGGCTCCCCGATGACCGCGTTCAGAGGTCACCGCAGCTCATGAACATGTATGATGTCACTTCCTGAGATCACAAACATGCCCCAGAGTGCACTTCTGCTTTCTGAGTCAGTGTTTGTATGTCAGTCTGATTTTTCTCCCTCAACGGCCGTTAGCCGAACAGGTGGCTGTCGTTTAGTCAGTCAGTCGTGCGGTTTGTGCTGTTAGGCCCGTTTTGATTTTTTTAAAAGCTTTATCTCTCTCTCTCGTGTCAGTGATTCAGTAAGTGGAATAAGACAGGCAGACCTGAGGGAGAGAGAGCAGCAAAAATGAATTTTAAAAGCGGCAATTATACAGACTTTTCTCTATCCATGCAAATAAATTCGATCAGGCGTGTTCGAGATGTGTTAGTGACAACAGCATAAAATTATTCTCTCCATTTAGGGCTTTAGATTTCACATTAAACCCATCTCAGGCAGGTTGAACGGAAGGAAGAATGTCAGCAAATAGAGACAATGCAGCACTAAACCACAGGCAACGCAATTAGAGCAATTACCCCACTGCTCTTCTCTATTCACTCCCATTCACTCGCAATGACACTTCAAAACGGCATGGCATTTACACTTCATCTATCCATCCATCCATCATGCCTCTAACCATCTATCCATCCATCTCTCTATCCATCCACCCATCCATCCATCTGTCCATCCATCCATTCCTCCATCTATTCATCCATCCCTCTATCCATCCATCCATCCCTCTATCTAACCATCCATCCATCTATCTGTCCCTCCATCTATCTATCCATCCATCCCTCTATCTAACCATCCATCCATCTATCTGTCCCTCCATCTATCTATCCATCCATCCGTCTATCTATCCATTCATCTATGCATCCATCCATCTGTCCATCCCTCTATCTGTCTGTCTGTCATCCATCAGTCCATTCATCCATTCCTCTATCAATATATCCATCCATCTGTGTATCCATCCATCTGTCCATTCATCACTCTATCTATCTGTCCATCCATCCATCCATCCATTCCTCTATCTATCCATCCGTCTGTCTGTCTGTCCGTCTGTCTATGCATCCATTCTTCCATCCATCACTGTATCCATCTGTCCATCATCAATCCATCCATCCATCCGTCCGTCCATCTATCCATTAAGTCTATCCATCCATTTGTCTATCCGTCCGTCCGTCCATCCATCCGTCCACTCATCAGTATATCCATCCATTCCTCTATCCATCCATCCATCCATCCATCATCTGTATCCATTAATCTGTCTATCTATCTGTCGATCCATCCATCCATCATCCATCCACTCATGAGTCTGTCTATCTATCTATCTATCTACCTACCTATCTCTCTATCCATCTGCCTGTCCGTCTATCCATTTATCCATCCATATCTGCATTAAATGAATGTTCCTCTCCATATGCAGCATCTGATTATGACAGAAAATTATTTCAATTAATTACTCTGTTTGTTATAACAAGCAAATATCATGGCTTATAGTAAAGTACTTACAATAAAAGTCTGAATAAACAATAAAAGATACTCACTGTTATAGCAAAACAATGAATGTATAGCCTTAGCATGCAACTAGTGTGATAAAACACTTACTCCTGGTCTGTGTTGCATCCAAACTTCAAACTCCAGTCCAATAAATCTGTGGAGATCAATCAAACATGCCGTCAAGATCACAACTGCAGTAGTTTGTACAGCACATGTGAATGTGTGCCGAGTCAACAAGTAGTAAGTTACTGGTAGATTAACTTTAAGAACAGTGTAAAGACTGACATTTGAAAACAGTCCTTATTATTTTTGCAGTTCTGTTGATATTATCTGTAAAAACCATTCCCAATTCTCACATGAAATAAGCATGAGAAATAAATACTGGAGTCAGTAGAAGTTCTATGATGAAGGTTTTATAGAGCTGATGAAGAGGTGCGAACACTTATCATGACTGGCTCGTCTGGTGACATGCAATTAGTTCATAATTAGCAGAGCCATTATTGAACATGTGTGAATCAAAGGTCAGCTATTTTTTCCAGTTAATATACATATTTCATTAGCTTGCGGAGGAGGCAGGATTGTAATTTTCTTCGGCATGGACTGTAATTCATGCGTGTCGGACGCAATTTTTCCAGCGAGATTAACGATCGCCCGGCACGCCCTATATCACCCGTTAATTTTAATTAGCATGGAGGGGACAAAGAGGGTGGAGTTCTGTCTGTGTGAGGAAAACACAAGGCATTTCATGGCATCTGTAGAAGAAAAAAATAAGATATTTTGAAAAATGTCCATACAATAAAATTCATACAGGTTTGGAAAGACATTAGGGTGAGTAAACAATGACAGAATCATATTTGTTCATTATTTTATTCATATATAGGAAACATTGCACACTAATTTAAGTGTTTTTCTAAGGATCATTAATATACTATTATCAATTTTGTTCATATTTTGAATTATTTAATATTTTTGAATTTTATATTTTCTGTTTTCACTTTAATTTTAGTCAGGGTTTTAGTAATTTTGTTGTGTGTTTTTGTCATTTGTATTATTTGTGTGTGTGTTTCTAAAATATTATTCATTATAAATATTAATTGTATTTTTTTTTGTTATTTTAGTTTAGATTTGTTATTTTTCTAGTTAAACTAAAAGAAAATGAGAAATGTTACTGTAGCAGCTGGAAATACTCTACATTTACTTGTTGCAAACCTGTCATGAACCACTTGTAACATGCATGTTTTCCTGAACTGAAATGACTGAAATGAAACCTCATGTTGTGTAACACAGAAAACTCTATCACCCCTACAGGCTCAGTTATTCTTATCCCTTCAGAGAAAGAAACTCACAAATACACATCACTATTAAATCTTTACACGTCTGCACTTCTCTCGACACCTTCTAGGTTGAGCTGTGAACTCATTTACACCGCCTGTGTTTTTGTAGAAGGAAACCCTATTGTAATCCAGCACCAGATTTCATCCTGAAGTGTTTGCCTGGCCGTCAGGGTTTTATTGTGCTGCTTTTCGTTCACTGAAAAATGTCTCCGTGCAAAGAGAATAACGCAACGTCATTTATGCCAATTTCTCAACTCAGGCCTTGAAGGATTCACACTTTAAAACCACAAAGTCCAAAACCAAGCGTGTGGAAGGTGTATTCATGGGTTCTGAAAGCCACTGAATACATCTGTCTCTGAAGAGCAATTATCCTGATAAGCAGACCGTTCAATTCCCCGTGTGTCCCAGAACAGAGCGTGTTTCTACTAAAGCGCCTGCAACTCATAACTCAGTGTGATTTTATGCAAATGACTTGCACAGAACCGCCACTGAAACTTCTGTTCTCCACAACGACTTAATCTGAAATTGAAAATCTGAGAGATCAGTTGCAACTCTTTTTAATAAGTTTTTTAAGATGACATCCATAGAGAGGGCACATAGCCTTGAAGAACAGAGAGTGACATTTAAAAGTAAGATCTAATCGCTTGAGATGCAAATTTCAAAGGTGACTGATAGCTGCCACGCGGCGTGTGATAACTGCATAAATGCACGGTCATATTTCAGTAATTGCACACAGAATTTCAATGAAATGATAATCCATATTTAACTGATGCATGCATTTATCACTGCAGGGCAAAATAAAAATATAACTTTTTAAGTGGTGCCTCAGTAGAATCTGTAATTATCTAAGAACTGACAGTCAGACAGACAAACTCATCAACAGATGTAAGTAAAATAAATACTAAAACATTTTTGTTTTGTTAAAATAATAAATTTGGCCAATTACAGGCCAGGGGTTCAATGCAGGGAAACCAAGAAATGATTAAATGTATAGCTTGAATGCAATACAAGTTGCTATGAATAAATGCATCTGCCAAATGCATGCGTGTGTGTGTGTGTGTGTGTGTGTGTATACACACACACACACAGCAAACATTTCTCATTTTTATTGATATGTTGAAGTAGCTATTGTTTTTATATTTTCAATTTCAATTTTTATTTTTTATACTGTATATATTGTAATTTTGCTGTGTGCTTACTTTTTTATCTGTCAAAATATTACTATATAGGATTAATTTATTTTTATTTCAGTTTTAGTTTTTATATATTTCCAGTCAACTTATTTCAGTTAGTTGCCAAAAAAATTATACAGACACACACACACACACACACGCTTAAACTTTAAATTAAAATTAGAATTGTTTGGTTGGATAGAATTTTTTTTGGGCTGTTTTAATTAAACATATATTAAAGTTTTAAGCATTAAAATGGAAAAGTCGTATAAAAAAAAAACATTTGAAAATTACAAAAAATGTAAATAAAATTACATTTTAAACAAAAAAATAGAATGTTTGCTTGTCCACTAAATGAAGTTTGCTGAAGTTTAACTGAAAAAAAAAAACTGAATAAAATAAATTAAACCTGAATAGTAATATTAATAATAAACAAAAAGAAGCATGTAACAACAATTGAATCAAATTAAAACTGAATATCTGTTATAGCATATAAATAATGCTAACATATCATTTGTGAGTTGTTTTTTTGTTTAGAATTTAGCACCATGTCAGCTACCACCGCTAGAAACTAGTAAAACATAGAAAAAGTAAATAAATAAGTACTTATATATACAGTAAACAACAAATAAAAACAATGCATAAGGAGTGTTTATAGTTCATCTCTGAGAAAAGCACAAACTAAATCTGGTCTCACTTCAATAAAAATCTTAATTAAGAAGTCCTAGAGGAGTTTAAACTTCAGAGATATTGAAGTGTGCATTGTGTCTCTTGTATACTTCCATGCTGCCTGCAGTAAACCTGAAGGATGTCACTAGAGATGTGAACGGATCTCAGACCTTTAATGCAGCGTCTGAGCTGTAGTCCGTTATGAGATGAGAGTAGGTTTAGTGCTTACAGAAGAGAATCCAGAAGACTGCAGGCCCATCAGGTGAGGTGCAAGTTTGCTGTCTGCTCATCCGAAGAGCGGCGCGTGCCGTTTATTATTAGCTGAGTCTCCGGCTGAGATCGCTCTGGGGATAAACAACACAGGATACCTGCTGCACGGATCATTACTACACACGCACACACACACACACACACACACACACTCACTCGTCCCTCCAGCTGCAGAGAAGCACATCAGCGACACAAAACCACCCTCAGAAACAACAGCAGACAGACTGCAGCATCCGAACTGGTGGATATGATGATGTTTGGGGGTTAAAAACAATTACTATTCAGAATTATTATCGATTTAACTGCACTGAGACTATCAGATGAGAACAAAATTGAATAATGACATTAACTTTACAGCACTGACATTGTTATTGAACTGAACTGAATCAACAATGAACTGAACTGAGCTGAATAATGACAATTGTCTTCTGTAAAGCTGCTTTACAGCTGAAATTGAATTTGTTTCATAATTAATGAACTGAATTGAGCTTAATAATGACACTTTGTAACACTAACAGTGATTGAACTGAACTGAATCAACATCAAACTGAACTGAGATGAAAAATGACATTTTGTAACACTAATAGTGATTGAACTGAATTGAATCAACACTGAACTGAATCAACATCAAACTGAACTGAGATGAAAAATGACACTTTGTAACACTAACAGTGATTTAACTAAATTGAATTGAACTGAATCAACATCAAACTGAACTGAGATGAAAAATGACATTTTGTAACACTAATAGTGATTGAACTGAATTGAGCTGAATCAACATCAAACTGAACTGAGATGAAAAATGACACTTTGTAACACTAATAGCGATTGAACTGAATTGAATCAACACTGAACCGAACTGAATCAACATCAAACTGAAATGACTAATGACACTTTGTAACACTAACAGTGATTGAACTGAACTGAATCAACATCAAACTGAACTGAGATGAAAAATTACATTTTGTAACACTAATAGTGATTGAACTGAATTGAATCAACACTGAACTGAATCAACATCGAACTGAACTGAGCTGAGTAATGACACTTTGTAACACTAACAGTGATTGAACTGAACTGAATCAACATTAACCTGAATTGAGCTGAATAATATCACTACTGTCTTTTATTAATGTGAAGCAGCTTTGAAAGAATCTGCATTGCATTAATTGTTATAGAAATATTCAAACTTTGAAACAGTTACTGAACGGAATGATATCAACATTGAACTAAATTGAGAAACCTCTGTATTCATTTAGACACTCGTTCACATTTTCAAGACAAGTAACAGCTTTTAAAAAAGTCACTGGGGGTATTACTGATATATTTTATAATTTAGAAAAAAAAATAGAAAATAGTTTGAGCTATAAATATTAGATGTAAATAAATAAATGGTTACACTTTATTTTGATAGTCCACTTTAGACATTCTACTAACTATAAGTAACTTTGTAACTACATGTCAACTAATTCTCATTAATTTGCAACTACATGTCTACTAACTCTCAGAATAGACTGTTAGGGTAGGTTTAGGGTTAGTAGAATAAGTTGACTTATACTTGCAATGTTTCTCATAATCAGTATGTTGTATGTTGTGGACCCATCAAAATAAAGTGTTAGAAGATATTAAGCAGACAGTCTACTAATACTCGTTGACATGGAGTTGCAAAGTTACTTACTGTTAGTAGAATGTCTAAAGTGGACTATCAAAATAAAGTGTTCCCAAATAAATAAATAAGAAAATATGAAATATAAAATAAATATGAAAAAAATAAATGAGATAAATATGAAAAAAAAAAGAAAAAAGTTTTGGCCTACAAAAATAAGTCATCCCAGCAGCTCACTATAAAGGGGACAAATGTGACTAAGACACGTAGCCTCTTCAGCCGGCTTATACCTTTACTTTATTTCAATTAGCAAACACTGTTATTAAATCCAGCAGTTTCACAGGCTTTATCTCAGATCTCCGAGAGAGCGTTTGATCTTTACTGTGTGCTTCAGCTTATTCTGTCACATAAACCTGCTTAAGATGCATCTGAGAAAAGGTTAAAAAAACAGACGTACTCCCTCGGAGGCTGTGAGCATGAATTCAGCCGGATGAACGGAGCTTGATCATGAGAGAAGAGCAAACTCAGAGTTTGACTTCAGCTGGGTCTGTCTCGTCTCGACTCTTACTCTCCATTAGTTCATTAACAGTGTTGTTTCCAGCAGTCATCTAAACACAATAAGAAATATTTTGATCAGCTTTCAAGTCTATTAACTTATGTAGAAAGTGAAAACATTATGATAAAAATTATGCAAATTAGCTAAAACAATACACTACTGCTAAGTAAATGAAAACAATGAAAATCTCAATTAAAATGGCAGCAAACACCAGACAGGACTTGTGAAAAACTGCTGAGTGACGAGTCATTTATCAGTGAATCTATTTTGTGAACCAGTGCATTGAAATGATTCACTAAAATTGTCCAAATCAAATGATTCCTCTCTCTCTCAAGTTGCTTTGAAAAGTCTGATTTAACCGGACAGTTTGAGTGAATCATTTCTGATTCATGAATCATCAAATCATCTACAAATATTAGATGGAAAACTTATCAAATAAATAAATAAATAGACTAAAAGTAAATAAACGGAATAAAATGGAAATAACATTTAAACCTAAATAGTAAAATTAAAAGCAAACAAACAAACAAGCATGAAAATAACAAAAGCACATAACACATGCTGTTATGCTGCTTAAATAAATACAATTAAATAATAAAACTAAATAAAATAGATAATAATAATAATAATAATAATTCAAAATACTAATAAAAAACTAATAAAAATTACAAAAGCACATTAAAAACTTTAAAAAGTAAATTTAAATGAATATTAAAAATGTAAAAATAAAAGCTAATAAAAAAGCTTTTATTTTTAAAACGGAAAAGGAAAAAACAGAAAGAAAAATAAATGAAACCTAAACATAATATATTTATAGTTTATATAATAATAATAATAATAATAATAATAAAATGTACAAAAGCACATAAAAACTCTAAAAAGTAATATTAAAATAAAAAATAAAAGCTAATTAAAAAAATTAGGTCCTATATAAAATATAACAGCGTATGTATGTATGTATGTATGTATGTATGTATGTATGTATGTATATACAGACGTTAGATGTGTTGAACAAGCCTCACAAAAGCTAAAGATCCGCAGTAATAAATGCACCTTCATTTAGTGGCTTGTTATTTAGCCAGCAGGAACCAAAACGCTCTTTTCCAGCTGGAAGAAAAGCAGCAAAAACCTGAATGTGGCCTGGAAATCTGCTGCTGACGGGACACAATCAGAGCTCGGTGTGTGTGTGTTTCCTCAGTAAATGAGTTCAGGTGAGGGCAGATGTTTCCACACAGACGGTCCTGCTGACAGCACCGCAGGAGCTACAGATGAACAGATGAGAGAGAAAGCGGATGTAATGGAACTCGAGCTCAACTTCTTCTCTATTGTTATTTTGCAGCTGTTGTTTGATTGGTTCATTCTGATCACAGCTCGCTCTTATATTGCTCTCCAAACGTCTCTGCTCCCGGCGCTGACTGATAAAAACCTCATACGCTCACAGAAAATCAGCTTTTCCAGACTGTTGTGTGTTTGTTCGGCCCTTCTGTGTAGTTCACAGCAAATATAGTTGTAGAAGTTTGGGAGTGAAAACATGCTGCTGCTGATCATTCTCATCAATAAACATGAATGAATCAAGATGTTTTTAATGAGAAAACTCAGCTTGTAACATAAGCAATGTAAAGACCAGACTAATTCAGTTTTAACACATCTAAGCTGGTATAAAAAAAAAACGAATAAAAAAAAAGTAAAATAAAATATAAATATTGAACCCTAACCCTCACTAAAACTGAAAACAAAATGATTTCTCCTACATAGTAATATATAATATATAATATATATTATATATATATATATATATATATATAATATATATATCATAGTACATGAAATACTAAAATTACTAACAGAAAATAAAAACAAAGTAAAATAAATAAATAAATAAAATGACAAACATAACAAAATCACTAAAATGTTTTTAAATTGTATTTATTTTTAATTAAAAATAACAAGTAATTCAAAATATTAACAAAACTATAGAAATATATAAATAATACTAAAATAGCACTGGTTATGTCACAGTGCTTGTAGTGGGCTACTTGTAAAATATTTCTACAAATCTAATGTAAAATAAAAATGAAACGGCAACTTTGAAAATTTTACAATTTATGTGGCTTTTTTATGCAGCAAAAAAGGGGAATATATATTTTTTGACAATGTTTCTAACCAAACGTTTGTGTAATGTTTTCATTACGCATTAAAAACAAGATAAAAATATATTTGGCTGATATATTTTTTTAAACAAATTTTATTGCATTTCTTTCAATTTGTCAGCTTGCTTTACAGCTAATGCACATGCAATTTGATTATGCAAACAACAATCATACATAACATACATACTGAATTGAGGATTCACATTCAAAGTTAGCCTAACCAAAGTTTAACCAAGAAATAGCCTACTCTGAAACCTGGTTCATATTCAACCCGATCTCATGAAAGTGCGTATAAACAGTACACCAAATAAAAATGAAAACTCGTTGTATTGATACACAAAAATGGACTTTGGCGTGTATATGCTATGTGATGGTTAGGATTAGGGTTGTGGGGTAGATGTGTAGACTATCATATGTACGCGAAAACTGCTTATCATATGCACACCAACAAATTTCGTATCATATGCACGCGAAAACAATATTATATGCATGCCAAACACGTTCGTATCATATGTGGCCTACGCCAAAGTCCATTTTTGCATATCAATACCACGAGTTTTCGTTTTTATTTGCCGTACTATTTATACGCATTTTCATGAGACCAATGTGAGACCGGGCTTGTGATTTCTTATGGTTTTCAACAGGTCTACCAGTCCAATTAATAACAAACTCGGCGTTCCTTTACCGGCGCATTGATAACGTATCTGCTGTTCAAACACATCCCGACACGACCGTCTAATAAACCTGAAAATTGTAATGCAGCACCAAAGCGATCACAGCGTCTGCTGCAGCCATTTAACGCTGAGCGAATTCTAATTAAACTGTTATCTCAGCGGAAGCACAGAAAAGCGTCTCAGAGCGCCAGGTGATTGCTTTGAGGACGGACACTGAACGGACTCGAGGTGAGGACCGTAATGGACCGCTCATGGTGGATGCGCTTAATTAGCATACAATAAAAAACACAACGGTACCTTAAGGTTAAACCGGCCGGTAATTGAAATCCGCAGAGATACGGCTTCCATTCCCACAATCCCTCATTTATTTAATGATTGTGTCAGAAAGTAAGTCGCTTTGGATTAAAGTGTCTGCTCAGTGAATAAATGTAATGTATAAAATGCTGAGCAAGTATGAATCAGTAGGGATGTTGGATCTTTAAAACAGGAAAACATGCACAAAATAAACATTACATGTCTGGATAATTTAGTAGATTTTCAGAAATGCGTTTAGGTCAAACTTGGAAACTTAAAACACTCGATTAATATCATTATTTAGCCTACAAGAACACGAACAGTTAGCAAATAATCTGTAAAGAGCTTTAGTTCGTGATTGAGTCACTGAGACACTAAACAACTAATAAAATATCCGGTAATACTTATTATATATATGGTCTTTACATGTAATGCATTATAAATGTATTATTAATGCATTAATTATGCCTTGCAATGCACATATTGTACAATCACATGAATAACTATATAAGCACATTATAATGCATTATAATATTTAGGCCTACCTTTTCATTGTTACATCTTTAGAAAGTATAATGCATTAAAATGCATGACAAACAACTGATTTCAGATGTAATCTGCAAATATTACTATGATTTTACGGATATTTATGAAAAGGTATGATGCATTACAATGCGTGTTATGAATATGTTGCCATGTGATGTTTTATTTTTATCTTTTGGTGGTAAAATGTTATATGTACTGTTTGAGGCTGCTTAAAGATGTTCCAGTACTTTTTTTATGTTTTAAAAAATTATTTTGGTTGTATAAAATCAGACGCATACAAATGTTTAACTTTCAAGTTGCATTTTGATTTTTTTTTGTGTGTTTTGAATATCCAAATAAACTGTGTTATTTTATTATTATTTATACACTATTATAGTTTTTTATATTTTAAATTAGCTTTTATTTTTTAAATAATTTTTGTTTAATTTTTGGAAATTTTGTTATGTGCTTTTGACATTTTTATTAGTTTTTATATATTTTTAGGTTTAATTATTTTTATTTTTATTTCAGTTTTAGTTTTTATTTATTTCCAGCTAGCAATTCAATTGTTAAAATTCTACAAATTAAACTTTTTATTGTTTATTTAAGAAAACATTAAAGAAAATTAAAGAATTTGTTTTTTAACAATATTTTTACTGTACGTGTTAGTGCAGCATTTGGACAACTTCACTGTGACACTAATATGATAATGTTAGAAGTTTACATTTACATTTATGCATTTGGCAGATGCTTTTATCATGCATTCAAGATACATATATATTTTATTAGTTCTTGCTTTCCCTGAGAATCAAGCCCACAACTTGGCAAGTTCCATGCTCTACTGTTTACAAACAGAAAGAAAACTAATATGATTTACATCTTAAAAAAAATGCATATTTAATGCAATATATTCATATATAGTGTATATGATGGGAAAATGAAAATGTACTGAATATGTACTGGATTGAGAGAGAAAAAGTGCGTGAGAGAAAGAGAGCGCAATAGAGAGAATAAGAAATGAAAATTGTATCTCTTTGATCCGAAGCCCCTCTAGAAAGTTCTGGCATAATTGCAGCATTTCATATCAGCAGCAGAAATCAGCAGGGCTTTACAGCAACAGCAGATTGGCTCTCTCTCTGTCTGTGTGTGTCTGTGTGTGTGTGTGTGTGTGTGTGTGTGTGTGTGTGTGTGTGTGTGTGTGTGTGTGTGTGTGTGTGTGTGTGTGCGTGAGCTCTGTGTTCAGTCTCAGCTGATACGGGTCACAGTCTGTTCATCAGCGTCTGTGATAAACTGAACAAAATTCATTTTCTTAAGCATTTGTTAAAAATATCCATCTTTGAAACAGATAATCATACTTGAGAAGCCACTTGATTGCCACTTGGTTTTGTAAGATTTGTTAAATATATTGCATAAAAGTGTTGTTTAATACATCTTGAATCAAGTTTATTTTTTCTGACTCCATCTGTTTACCACATTTTCTTGTCTTAAGCATAGCTAAATTGTTTTGCTTGGAAACTAACAAGATATATCAAGAGTCAAGATATATTCTCTGAAAACAAGTCTTAAAATATGCAATTCAGCTTCTTAAGTATTTAGTTTTAAGCATTTTTATGTATTTATACTGTAAGACAAGACAGAAATACTGATTAAGATGAAGATTTTCAGTGTGGATGCATTAGATGAAACACTTGAAATGATTCAATAAGAATTGATTTATCAATAGACACAAAATCATTCACATCATAACAATCTCTAATTGATGACTGTGCTGAAGGACATTTCTAGTCTGTCATTTTAAAGGTGCTTTTAGTGATTTAGTGTTAATATTGTGCTGGTCAATAATGAACCTCTTGAAACAAATGAACGAAGGTTTGCCATCAGCTGTGATTTATTTGAGCAGAAGAGACCAATAAAAGGCTGAATTTTTAATCATTTTAACAAATAGATTTTTTTCAAATGTACTTGTTAGAATTTCAATTAAAAATGAAAATTTCCTGATAAAGTCCTCACCCTCAGGCCATCCAAGATTATGATGAGTTTGTTTCTTCATCAGATTTGTAGAAATGTGTCTCTGCATCAGTGTCTCAGCAATGGATGCTCTGCAGTGAATGGGTGCCATCAGAATGAGAGCCAAACAGCTGATAAAAACATCACAATAATCCACAAGTAATCCACACCACTCCAGTCCATCAGTTAACATCTGGAGAAGACAAAAGCTCTGTGTTTGTAAGAAAAAAAATCCATCATTAAAACGTTTTAAAATACAAGTCCATAATCCATAAAAACGCTTGTTATTTTTGTGAAAAAGTCCATCTCCTGTTGTCTCTCACATCAAAATCCAGCCACGTATTTGTTTAGAGCTGTTTTGGACTGTTTTGGCTTGTAAACGCTGCTTGATCTGTGCAGATTTCTCTCCTGAGTCAGACAGAACACTTTTTCATTGGAGGAATTATTATTATGGACTTGTATTTTAGTTAAAATCATCTTGATGGATTTGTTTCAGCTTTTGTGTTCACAAGTCATTAACCGATGGACTGGAGTGCTGAGGATTATTGTGATGTTTTTATCAGCTGTTTGGACTCTCATTCTGACGGCACCTCATTGCTGAGACACTGAGAGAATGCTGCATTTCATTTTGGGGTGAACTGTTCCTTTAACAGCTCAGTTGACTTTTTTTCATAAAACAAAATGATTTTCACACTAAAACACACATGTACATCTTTAGATGCAGCAAGAGCATAATAACGACAGCTCAAATCTCTAAACTCTCAGACTAAACATAAATCAGGAAACATAATGTTAATAAAGATTAATGAGAAGCAAATCTCAGATGAATCTGACTTCTCCGGTAACATTCTCTCTTGTTTGCTGTGCAGAAATCATGTGGGTTTTGAGAAAGGAATTAAGGGTATTAAGTGTCACGCTGCATTTACAGTAATTCATTCACATGATACTTGTATTCAAAGTGAGGAATAATACAAAAAGTTATTGCTTTTTCCCTCGTGTGTCTGACATAATGGCAATATTTCACTGCAGCATCTACATCCCCTCAAGGAAAGAGGTAAAAGTTTAGTGAGTCATGTCTTTTTGTGTTAAACTCTGAGAAGACGTAACCTTTTGTACCGTTCTTGTTGTTCTCAGAGGAAAGATGAAGATGCAGGGAAGACGAGGAATGGAAAGAGATGGAAAGCATTCGGTCAAGAGAGGAAATGAAACCCTGCGGCGAGAGTCGTTTCTCCTGATCTACTTAATGGTGTTTTTCAGACCCTCCTGTCCAATTATGAAGCACTGTAACACAGATCAAACCTTCCAGACGCTGTCAGTGCTCAGTTCCTGACTGAAAACAACACCCTCGTCCAGGGGTACACGAGGACATCTACCATCTCACACCGAAATACAGAGTTTATACTCAAATACCACCAGCAAAACACTTCTCATGTTCTGCCTTTCAGCTCTTATAAAGGATTGTTAACCCTGTCAAGCCTGATATATAAAATAATAGTCCCAAAAATATTTTTTTTTTGAAGCCTTTAGTTAAAATATACACAAAAAGTGTTTTTGAGTATCATATATTTGATGCATCAGGCTTTTATGGCTCATATAGTCTGATATATTGAGAATATGTAGTAAAAACAGCTCAATTTTATCCACAACTCACATGAAAAAATACTATAGTAATTTATAGTAAATACTGTAGTGTTTTTTAGGGATGTGCGCTACGACTAATTTGACTGTCGTTTAAACGGAAGTTTTGTATCCGACTAGTCGACTAGTCTAAAAGCTAGAAACCCCCCAAAAATGAAAAAAAAAAAAAACTGTGCTTGTGTCTATATAACAGCATACAGTTGAAATACTTAATCTTTGAATCACTGTCAAATCCCTCAATGAATTCTGCTAAAAATAGGTCACGATTATGCCGTATGTGTGACAGAGTGAAAAATGTATGTATAATTATATTTCAGTGATTAGACTAAGGTTCATGAGTCTGTAAAATATTGAAGGTGTTCAATTGTCAGGATATGTTGAATTTGTTTAGAATGTTTATGGAATGCAGATGTGTTATCTAGATATTTTTGGGTTAATAGGTGATCAATTAGTTTGGCACAATAAGGTGGGCAATCTATTAGTCAGGCCTTGTTGAACACTAGGGGGAGCGCTCGCGGTATTTCTCCATTACACATAAAGTTTGCAGTGGAGAAACATCGTTGAGTGAATGTGTTTAATCTTCTCCCCTTTTTCAGGTATTCATTTTAGTTCGTTGTTAATATAGTATGAGTTTATGGTAAATGATGTTTTAAGAGTGTGCAGATGCCATTACGATATCGATTGTGTTCTGATTAACATGTTTAAAAAGTGTAATTAGCTTAGAGGTGTGTAAGCTCTGAGCTCCATTTTGAGTATTAATGGCACTAGGCCCACACAATGGCGAGAGGTCACATGTTCATCGATTAACATTATGTATTTAGTATGCATGCTTGTAATTAATGTTTAAGTTTGTTTATTTAGTCCTATTCGTTTGATTTGCTGGAAAAATGTGAATATATTGAGAAGTGTAACTGTGAAAATCGAATTAACAAAGTGAGTTTGAGATATTTATGCACTTCCAGATGAAAGAATTCCTAAAAGAGAGCATTTACATGTGGTTTAGAATTGTTTGTGCTAGTTTATATCTATGTATCTGGTTAAAAAGACTAAGCAGTGATTTCCAGATATTTATAACATGACCCCCTGTCTAATTACTAATTGGGATGATTGATTGTAAAGGAAAAAAATAGCTAAAGAGGGTACATTGTTAACAGCCATGTCACAATTATTGAATGTCTATACAGTGAAGAAAAGGCCAATGTTGCTGTTTTGAAAAGTTGTTTGTTAACTGTTGAAAAAGGATTACACAAAGTTTGCAGTGGAGAAACATCGTTGAGTGAATGTGTTTAATCTTCTCCCCTTTTTCAGGGGTATAACATATGCTTGCCTCGCGTTATCATCAATTAATTTTAGGCGGTCGTTAAACAGGAAAAAAAGATAGAGCATACACTCTTCATAAACCAGTGCATAGCTTATTTATTCAGATCGGTTGGAGCAATGCAGAAATGGAAAATCAATCAATAGACTGACAGAATTCTTCATATTCATATAACGTTAGCCAACATATTAAACCACATATTAAAACAAAAGTAAAAAACAGTAGGAAAGTTTATCAAGGAATAGCATTAAAACGGCTTTTAAAAATGTACTTCGTGTTGGCTATATTGTCTAAAAACAAAACAAAGCTCGTTTCACTTACTCAGACCGTGCGCATTTGTTCAGTGAATTTAACATGTTAACGTGGTCTGGAGAAAGACGGGACTAGAGGCGATTCTGCACTTGAAAAAAAACCCGCGCTCGGCAGGAACTAAAGTCACAGGCAAGCAGAGAGAGATAACTACAAGCAAGCAGACAGTTTGAAAAGATCCTGGAAATCCCGCACTACCACCGAAGTGGGTCTTCGTTTAGAGGAATAGACAGCACGGATAGGATCGCGGACCGCAGCGGCAGGTTGTAGTGTATGACATGATTGACATTTGGCTTTGGCTAGACTCCAAGCTAACGCATACGTGTATTGAATATGATTACGCATAGCTCCAGTAAAGTTATTGTAAGCCAATTTGACATTACACAGTTTACAAAAAACGTTTCCATTTCCTTATTCCTAATTCAAAATAATCCCACACCTTGCTGGTCTTTCGCGTGGAGCTTGCCGCAACTGACATGAAGAAAACGCATGTGAGGTAAAATTATAGTTCCCGCCCAGATACGCTTTTAAAAAATATTTATATATTTAAATATTTTGATATGTATTCTTTTTCAAAAGTTTTATTTTAACTGTTCTTTAAAATGTTTTAAATGGTACGTTAAAATGATGGTAATTTGAATGATAAAATCATCGGGGTTTTTTTCTCTCGTGTAGTCGACTATTGTTTTCAGTGTCGACTAGTAGGAGCTGTACCGTTTAGTCGACTAGACCCGCACATCCCTATTTTGAACCATACTATAGTAAAGTGTATTATACTGTGTATATTATAGAATTTACAACACGTTGTTAATAAATGCTACAGCATATTAACTATAGTGAACTGATAAACTGTAATAAATACTGTAGTATACTTTAGTTTTTACTACAGTAAACTGTAGTGTATTGTAGTATAATATACTCTATAGTTGTAGAAAACATAGTACAGTATTGGGTAAAGTCATTAGTTTATATAACTATAGTTGTTATATTACCACAGCAACTATAAAATTACTACAACAAATTAATTCAAGTACTTTACTGTAGTATGATTCAAAAACACTATAGTACTTACTATAAATGACTATAGTATTTTTTTCATGTGGGGACTCAAACGGAGCCAAAACATGCAGTTTGGTGCAGATGCTGATATTTATATGATGAAATTCTGATGCTTGTAATGTAAATCAGTGAGATCCAAGGGTGTAGACTTCAGTAGACATGCTATTACATGTCTCTACCAATATACAGTGACTTCTAAATGGTCCCTAGCAATGACTTTGATCAAACAATTAAAGGTAGGTGTATGTAACCACTTTTGGCTGCATTGAACTAGTTCATGATATTGCTGAGAAGTTACAGAAATACGCTAGAAAACCGCTCACTTTCAAGGACCCACATTCAATACATGAGCAGAGTAATAACATAAACTCCAAATCAGGTAAACCATTGCATTGCAAAACGATTCACTGTTTCAAAGCCATCCAATCAGATTGTGTATCACAAATCATTATTCAGATCAGGACTACGGGGCGTGGATCACGAATCATTTTTCTGATATCTTTTTTTATTAAACAGTACAAAACATCAAACCATTAAGGCAGTTGAGTTATAAAAACAAAAAGAAAAGAAGAGAACAAAAGAATACTCAAATACAAATTAACCATTTTATTATAGTAAAAGCTTCTGGAGACAAACGCTACTCAGAAGATCCTGATGATCAGATTTGAGACGCACTGATTATAATAAAAAAATGATTGATGGAGAATCAAGTAAAGCTGAGCTGCTTCAGTCCAGTAAGTGTTCATCTGGAAATATTACTACAGTTATTCTGACGTTTACTTGATCAAAATCAGTCAAGATTTGACAGAAAAAAGACACGTGAAGCAGCAGCTGAAGCTGGACGTTTGTAAAATTACACTAACACAGCTTTTACTTGATAAAAAACACCAAACTATCAATCAGACGACAGAAGACATGGAGTAGATTATGTTTCTTAAGTGAAGTTTTGATCATGTTGATCATATAGTGGCTTAATTTTCATATTTAAAATGAATTTATAGGGTTAAAACGTCTAATGAGCACACTTTCACTCAGCTTATAAAGGCCTAAATAAACATGAATTAATGGGAGATTTAAGGGTGTAGGTTTCCTTTTAAAGTTGTTAGGGACATACAGCAACGAGGCAGGAGACCTTGAAATGTGAATCTTTAAAACAAACCAGCGATTAAAGCAATGAGTCAATCGACCTCGAGCTTTTTTTAAAATGCTGGTGTTGAGAAAATGCCACTGCTTTGAAGCAAGTCTGATAATGTAATGAAAATAACATTATTCACACGTTTCCTAAACCTTTCTAATATCTGAGGTTATTTAACTCTGAATCACCCCGCACTAGCATTTAAAACTTTAAAGTTCATCACATTAAAGGAATAGTTCACACAAAAATTTAAATTATATGAAAATGTCTCCACATTCAGCTTATCCAAGATTAGGATGAGTTTGTTTTTTCTTCAGATTTGGAGAAATGTGTCTCTGCATCAGTGTCTCAGCAGTGGATCCTCTGCAGTGAATGGGTGCCGTCAGAATGAGAGTCCAAACGTAAAAAAGTAATACACACCACTCCAGTCCATCAGTTAATATCTTGAGAAGACAAAAGCTACAAATCCATCAAGACGTTTTTAACTCAAATATGAGTCCAAAATGACTCTTCCTCCAGTGAATCAGGAGATAAATTTGCACAGATCAAGCATAAATGAAGACAAAACAATCCAAAACAGCTCTAAACAAACATGTGGCTGGATTTTGATGTTTCCAGTCCAGATGTGACTGAAATGCGAGGCTCGTCTTCACCCTGCATCCTGCTGCTAAACTCCAGCGAAACTTTTCTGTCTACACAAGCTGTCCAGAATGAGACACAGACATGCTGAGCTCGTCTTGTTTGATATTATGCATGTCAGCAGTCTAAAGTCAATCTGCTTCTGAACCATTTCACACCAGGTACCAGCGTCATCCGCATACATCCACATAAACACATCCATATGCTGCTGTCTGAACTCATCACCTCCAGCAACACAGCTGACGCTCTCGTCTGCTCAACTGACATACTGCACAATGCAAAAAACAAAAAACAATAAAAAAAATAATTGCAAGCAATAAAAAATTAAAATAATAAAAAAAGCTAAATTGCATAAAATGACCTATTGTTTCAAATTAAAGGTATAAAGCTCTATAAAGTTGTGCTTAAAATAAAACAAGAAAAACAATGACAATTGGCGAGAAATCTTCAAATATCGAAATTAAATTAAATCAAGATATAGCCTCTCGCTCACTCTATAAAATATATTATTACATTATATATTATATTAAAAAATAGATATTTTTGCTTATGCTTTTTTAAAAGCATTTTTATATATTTATATATTTTTATATATAACCATCTATATATTTTTAAAGGTATAATAAATATGCTTAAAATAAAAAGTCAATGTGCCAATTAAAAAAAATAAAAATCAGGTTATAATCTCTAAATATATAACAAATATATATTAATTCATATAAAATATTTCATTTATATCTAAAAATTCTCTAGAATTATATTGGAAATCTAAATTTGTTTCAATTAATGTTTTCATAATTTTTAAAGCATCTATATCTTTTTGAGGTATAATAAATCTGCTTAAAATAAAACAAGATAATCTATTTGCCAATGAAATTAAAAACTTAAATGAAAACTTAAAAACTTAAATTTTTAATTAAGTTTTCAATCTTTTATATAATCTTATATAATAGAAAGTATAGACTAATCCATTTATATATAGAAATAAATATATAATTAATTAATTAATTATAAAAAAAATCAACTGGTTTCACACAATTTTTAAAGCATTTTTATGTTTTCAAGATATAAACTTTTTTAAACCTACACTTTAAACATACACACAAAAAAAAAAACTATTTGGCAAACACCTTAAGATATATTTTACAGATACAATTTAAGATACAATCTTAAAATATAATCTATTCTAGATCATCTCAAAATATAAAAACAAGTTTCAATATATTGTACACAACTTTTGCTTTAACACCAGCTTCTCCAGTGATTTCAGCACAGGTAAGGGTGTTATAGACAGGTGACTGTGGTGAAAATCACAAGTCCTCAAGTGCTCTAACATGAAACTGAAAGTCTGCAACTTCTTTCCACACAGAATGAATGCATGAAGTCAGTAAAGTGAAAGTAAAGCGATGCTGCTGGATTTCACTGCTCACTGACCGATGAAGTGCTGGACATTTATACACTCAGAGTCTGTCCAAACTCCTCCTGGATGAATGTGTGTGTGACGCTTGTGTTGTTCACGCTGTTTGCTGGAGTGGGACGTGGACATGACGGCCTCCAGCGAGTGTGTGTGTGTGTGTGTGTGTGTGTCTGAGCGTAAAGCAGTGGGTGGAAGGATGCTGCATAACTAATGTGTGTCAGATCGCTGAAGATGTTTGTGTCTCTCTGAACCTGCGGAGCGTGTTGTGCTGGAACTCACAGCGCTTAGCTTTTTCTGTGACGCTGACAGACGGAAATTTAGTTTGTTAGAGGGTTTATTAGTGTGTAAAGTAGGGCTGAACGATTAATTGCATTTGCGATAATATCGCGATATGAAAAAACGCGATTTGTCAACCGCAGAGGCTGCGATTACACTGTCACGTGACACGCGAGAGTAAACAGGTGTGTTCGACTTGAAGATCGATCGTATGACATCAAAGTACGGCGAGAGAAAGCATAAGGAGACGTCTGCTCTCTTATAGCTCTCGCAGTACTTTGATGACACACAGCGATCGTCCAGCAGCGCTGCTTCAAGTCAAACACACCTAAGCAGTCTTCAGAGGAAGCATCAAGTTGGCACGCTATGTTGCCAAGTCCGCAGTTTGCCGCGGGTTATTTTCGTGTCCGCGGGTCTTACATAACATGCAGAATTGATGCGCTACATGTAAACGATATCCTTTGTTGTATTTTCCTGTCAAAATAACGGAGTTTCTTTTGGAATTCTTCAGCTTTTAAGAACTACCGGGTTCTCCGCTAGTGGCGGAGTTAATGCGCAAACAACAATCTCATTGGCTGGCGTTCATCTATCATCGTCCCTGTTTTGATTTCAGCGAATCAGTTCGAGCGAATGCAGACAACCTGATTAATATTCATGAACCCAGCAGCTCAATAATCCTTAGTGCGTTTTATACTGTTATTGGTAGTAGAATTCGTAGTAGTTTTGTTATCTTATCAGTATTATTTGTAGTTTTCTTTTCCCTTTTTTTATAGAAACACAATGACAAACAATATCTTAAGCACCACCACCAGTCCTAAGTTCAGTCAACATGACAAATACATTCATACATGGTTATTCTAATTACTAAAGTTCTATCATCATACAATGCTATAATTATCATTAATATCATTATTATGTTTGACTGACTGATGCTAAGTGAGATATTTAAAAAAACTGTGCCATTTTACAAACATAAGCTATATTATATATATTAGTATATCAGATAATTAATATTAGTCTGGTGAGTAAACTAAAAAAAATTACAAGCCAATGGAGATTCTATTGCCAAGGTGTCCATAGAGGGTTGATAATATTTACAATAATCATTGAATTTGATAGGTTGTCTCTCACATTGTCCCACAGAAACATTAAAATAGTGTACATTAGTGTGCAATGTTTTATAATAATAATGTATTCTATTTAATGTCCATTTCATTCATTTAACATTTAATATTGGAGACATCCAAGTTATTTGACATATTTTAAAAAAATAATAATAATAGTTACTAGCAACTCAGTTACTATTTGTGAGAAGTAACTAGTAATATAACTAATTACTTTTTTAAAGTAACGTGCCCAACACTGCATACTATACAATGATTTATTACTTGTCTTTGTTGAATAATACAGAATATAAAGAGCTTTAAAAAATAATCGCATATTAAATCGCAATCGCAATATTGGTAAAAAAAAATCGCAATTAGATTATTTTCCAAAATCGTTCAGCCCTAGTGTAAAGCACGTCTGCTCTGATTTTTGAGAACAGTATGTGAAACAGAGCATATTATTCCCAATATTGCACAAAAAGTTCATCATGACCTCATTGCATTGCATGTGAGAGGTGTCCAGTTACAAAAAGAATAATTAAGATTTATTGATGTTTTTGAAAGACATCTCTTCTGCTTAGCAAGGCTGCATTTATTTGATTAAAATACAGTAAAAAAAACAGTAATATTTTGAAATATTATCAGAATTTAAAAGAACGGATTTCTATTTCAATATTTTAAAAGTGTTACATGATCCTTCAGAAATCATTCTAATATTCTGAATCATTATAAATTATTATTGGTGCACAAATATTAATACTGAATCTTAGTATTATCAATGCTGACAACAGTTTTTACAGTTTAAAATATATTAAAATAGAAAACAGTTCTTGTTAATTGTAATAATAAACATTGTAATAAGAGACTTCTTTCAAAAACATTACCAAATCTTAATAATTCAAAGCTTTTGATTATATATTTTTCTTGTTTTTATTTTAAGCATGCATTTATTTTACAATAAAAAGAAAGATACTTTAAAACTGCTTTAAAAATTAAGAAACATGAAGAAATTAAGTTCATCAAATCAAATTAATATTTACTTCGTATACATTTATATATATTTTTTAGAGATTTTATCATGAACTAAGTTTTTTACCCCATTGCCAAATTGTTTTTCTTGTTTTATTTTAAGCACAGATTTATTATACCTTGAAAAGATAGAATATACACATCACAATAATATAAATATACATAAATATTATTTTATAAATATATAATTTATAAATAAATATAATGAATGAAAGAATGAATACATTTAATTTTAGTTATTTTATTTGACAATTCTTTCTTTTAATTTTAGATTTTGTAAATGTAATTAATTCATTAGATTATTATACAGTAATTATCAACTCACAGACCCCAGTTTAGAAAACCCTGATCTAGGAAATAAAATAGGTTATTTAGCATTTTAAATCAGATTACCTGCAAAATGTCTGAACATTTTCCAGTCTGAATAAATATCGATTCAAAAAAAGAGAAGTTAATAATTACGACTGCTATCATTGATCATAGCAGAAACGGAAGGTCATGTAGAGTGCACTGTATTGTGGGATATAGTATCTCACACAGTGTGCTGTGATGTAGACTTCACATTAATGCAAACGCAGAAGGCCAAAGTTTTCATGCACAGGACATCTGCAGCAGAGTTTTACACCAATCCTATTCTGAACACAGCCGATGAAATCGACATAATATACAGAATATATACAGCACATATACAGCACATAATCATGAGATGTTGGTGAGTCTCCTTGCTTCAGTGTTGGCAGAAAAGCCAAAGCGAGTCCCGTTGTGGACCGATGTGCAACACACTGCTGAATTCACAGTTTTCCAGCCAGTAAATCTCAGCTTCACCTCAGGTCTGCTGGCAGACGGCCGTAACTGCTTTAAGCTCAAATTAAATCACTCCATTGATTCCTCACAGACATCTCATCACTGCTCTCACAGCCCGTTCAGAAATACAGAATAAACCCGTGTAATGAATTATCAGATTATACAGAGAAACATCATCACCAGGACCTTTGAGGATACTGTAAAATACTGGGAATCTAAAATGTCAGATCTGATTAATATTTAGTGTATGCTTTTACAACAAAGACGTTTTCTGACTATCTCTCATTTCTGCGCTCGTGTTTTAATATTTCATGTTTTTTCCTCTTCACCAAGAAACTTCAAAGCAATCATAAGTCATTAGAGTTCACCTCCGTCAGGGCCTGACGTTCCCCGCCGATCGACTAGATGCCCGTCATTAAAGCTGAATTCTGCACAATCGCTGCTAAAACAGAAGCGCAGGAACAGCAGGTGTTTGCTGAAGGATTGCTCTGGGATCAGTATAAGCTCTATAAACAGCACTGCTGACATATTGTCACTTACCACACGAAATCATTTAGACCCGTCACTCAGAAGAAACAAAAACACACTGCATTTACAGTAACTTACAATGGAAGTAATGGAGGTCATGCACTTTTCATCAAAAGCAGAAATTTGTATTGAAGTTTAAGCATTTTGGAAGCTTCTGGGAATCAAGGAATGATTTTGTCAAAGTAAAACAAAATCTAATCAATCTTTGATTGCAAAACTGCACTGAAAAAATGTCTTGTACTTTGAATGAAACTTGTGCTAGTAAAAATTACAAATAATTAAAGAAATGGCAAGTAACACGTTGAATTGAGAAATTTTGAAGTAGAAAGACATGTAATTATTTTCTTGTAAAACGTACTTCAATAATATTTATTTACAACTTTGAAAAATGGACATAATAAAAAAATTAAATAAAACAAAACATGTGCACACCATCAGGCCATCCAAAGTTTAGATGACTATGTTTCTTCATCAGATTTGGAGAAATGTAGCATTGCATCCGTGTCTCAGCAATGGATGCTCTGCAGTGAATGGGTGCCGTCAGAATGAGAGTCCAAACAGCTGATAAAAACATCACAATAATCCACAATTAATCCACACCACTCCAGTCCATCAGTTAACATCTTCAGAAGACAAAAACTGGGTGTTATTATTATTATTATTATTATTATTGTGATGTTTTTATCAGCTGTTTGGACTGTCATTCTGACGGCACCCATTCACATCCATTGGTGAGCAAGTGATGCAATGCTACATTTATCCAAATCTGATGAGGAAACAAACTCATCACGATTTTGCTTTACCAAATTACAAACCCAAAAGTTTTGACATCCTTCACCCCTTGTGAACTGAACCACAACAACCCTCTCTGTCTTTCATCTTAGCAGGAGACGCAGCGGACTGGGAAAGATCTTCAATTAAAGCAATAGAGATTACAGAAAACTAGCAGTTTTGTGTGACAGCAACAATATGGTCGATTCTCTCACGGATTTCAACATCAAAGCTTTGATGCCATGAAGCAGCTATTAAAAAACAGCTTCCAGAATCCTATTTCAATAGCTTTTACAACACATACACAGGTAACTAGATTTTAAATGGCTTGTCAGTGATTTTAAATGTCACCGTCTCACAGGATGCCTGTGTTTTTGTGAGCCGATGTTGATCACAGAAAAGATGAAACAGTTTCACCAGAACCAGCTTAAAACAACTCAAACCTAAAGAAAAATACAGTATGTTTAAGCTATTATATTTATAGCTTGAACTCTTTATTTTGATGCAAATTCAACTGTCACTTGGTAGAAGCCAAATTAGATAAATTATCCAACGTGGACAGACTATGATGCTCTGATTCTCAAAAACCAACAAAACTGCACAAGATAAATTACAAACCTTATTACATTAATGATGCCTTAACTAACTGCAAGAATAAACATGATCTGTGCCTTAAATAGCACTGAAAGCAAAGCAGAGTTTACAAATCAACAATAACTCAATACATTTCTGTACTAAGAAACTTATACAATAAACTATTTTTATACTGTTTTGGTTCCTGAAGCAAATCTGTCTGTCTGTCTGTCTGTCCATCCATCCATCCATCTACAGGATCTGTCTATCCATCCATCCGTCCATCCATCCATCCATCTACAGAATCTGTCTGTCTGTCCATCCATCCATCCATCCATCCATCCATCCATCTACAGGATCTGTCTGTCTGTCTGTCTATCCATCCATCTATCCATCTATCCATCCATCTACAGGATCTGTCTGTCTGTCTGTCTGTCTGTCTGTCTATCCATCCATCCATCTATCTACAGGATCTGTCTGTCTGTCTATCCATCCATCCATCCATCCATCCATCTACAGGATCTGTCTGTCTGTCCATCCATCCATCCATCCATCCATCCCTCCATAGGATCTGTCTGTCTGTCTGTCTGTCTGTCTGTCTGTCTGTCTGTCTATCCATCCATCCATCCATCTACAGTATCTGTCTGTCTGTCTATCCATCCATCTAAAGGATCTGTCTGTCTGTCTGTCTATACATCCATCCATCCATCCATCTACAGGATCTGTCTGTCGGTCTATCCATCCATCCATCCATCCACAGGATCTGTCTGTCTGTCTATCCATCCATCCATCTATCTACATGATCTATCTATCTGTCTATCTATCATTTTATCATTCTTTTTATTGTTCTTTACCATTTTTTTGTCACTTTATTATTCTATTGCTTTATTGTTTTTATATAATTTTATCATTCTTTCTAATGTTCTTTCTATGGTTTTATTGATTTTCTTTTTTCTTTCATTTGATCAATCTTTCTATTGTTCTTTGGTTCTTTCTGTTGTTCTTTCCAGCATTTTACAGTTCTTTACATTGTTTTTTCATTTTTTCAAGTGTTTTACTGTTCTTTCTGTCTTTTGATGTTTCTTTAATTCTTTCTTTTTATTATTCTTTCTATATTTTAACCAAGTATCCATTTTACGGTTACTTCTTTCTATCATTTTATAATTTTTTTCTTTATCGTTTTAACTTTTTAAATCTTTTTATTTATTTAATTTTATCATTCCATTGTTTTATGGTTCTTTCTGTCATTTAATGGTTCTTTATATCATTCTTTCTATTTTTTAGTTCTTTAATGCTTTATAATTATTTTTAATTTTTTTCATTCTTTCTATGGTTTTATAATATTTTCTATTGTTTTTTATATCATTTTATAGTTCTTTCTATTGTTCTTTATCATGTTACAATTCTTTCTGTCTTTCTATTGTTCTATTGTTTTATTTTATTCATAATTTTTCTTGTATAGGTTTCCTTGTATCCCTTATTTTAAAGAAAAGGACATTATTTGATCAATTTTCATTGTGCCCCTAAAGTTTTTTAATGCACTCTTAAGTTTTTCTTGGGAGTGTCAAGCCCTGTATTAAAGAGATTCATGATTTTTCTTTCTCTCAAGAAGCAACACAATAACCCAAACATGTAATCCTGTCAAAAATGAGCACTGTAGCAAAGAGATAAGAGTCAGATACGTACAGCTGCTGTCACGCTCACATAAAACACGCTCAATGAAAGCCCTGATCAAGCACAAAGACGGAGAGTCGAGGTCATAAACAAACACCCATCCATCCAGATGAACACAACGCCCAATTAATCTGCTCCTGCAAAGCAGCCCGCCGCGATTAAACCACAGGTACTTTAACAGAATGAACGCCAACGCAGATGTAGTTTAAAAGCACACTGCTGGGAAACCGGATCCAGCACATTTCTGTGGCATCAATTAGAAAATCCTTCAGGAGACGAGACAGAGGAACAAATAAACACGATTACAGACACTTCAAATAAACGTGCAGTAAACTGATATGCTCGTTACTGCAGACAGATTGACTCATTTGTCATTCTGGTTCGTGCTGTCGTCTGAAATCACACCGATGAGATGTTTGCGCTCTTCTTATGTTCTGGGTTTCTATCTGTTACACGCGACATTTCCATGGAAACCCATTGACAATCCAGCATGATTTAGGGATGGCTTACTTTCTCATTTCCTTCAGGAGAGAGGAAACTGTCTACAGGATAATGAAGTATTTAAAGCTGAGTTACAGAACGAGAGAATCACTGGATCAAAGCTTCACAACGACAACTACTGCAGGAGACCAGCAGAACCAGCACAGACCACCAGACCAGACAGAAAGACAAACTGTACAAAAACAGAGAGAGATATACGATAGATAGATAGACAGACTGTACAAAAACAGATAGATCTACACAATAGATAGATAGACAGACAGACAGACAGATAGACTGTACAGAAACAGAGAGATATACACAATATATAGATAGACAGACAGATAGACAGACAGACAGACTATACAAATACAGATAGATAGACAGATAGACAGACAGACAGACAGACAGACAGACAGACAGACAGATAGACAGATAGACACACAGACAGACTGTACAAAAACAGATAGATAGACAGATAGATAGACAGACAGACAGACAGACAGAACAAAAACAGAGATATACAATAGATAGACAGACAGACAGACAAAACAAAAACAGAGATATACAACAGACAGACAGACAGACAGACAGACAAACAGACAGACAGACTGTACAAAAACAGATATACAACAGACAGACAGACAGACAGACAGACAGACAAACAGACAGACAGACTGTACAAAAACAGAGATATACAATAGATAGACAGACAGACGGACAGACTGTAAATATAGAATGAACAAATGACTAAAAGAATGATAGAAAACGATAGAAATGATAATAAAATGATAGCATGAATAATAAAATGATAAAAAGAAAGAAAAACGATACCATGACAATATGATAGATAGATAGATAGATAGATAGATAGACAGACAGACAGACAGGCAGGCAGACAGATAGAGAGATAGATAGATAGATATGACAAAACATCAAAATGATAGAAAGAATGATACAACGACAGAACAACAGAAAAATGAACTGATACAACAATAAAATGACAGAACGACAGACAGAGAGATGAATAGATCGATGAACGGTTAATTTGGCAGATTTCCTCTTTATAGGGTTTGTGTAATGACTTCTGAAGGACAAATTAATGAGCAATTAGTATGCAGTAACAATTACAGATCTCACTAATTAAGAACTGACATGACTAATCTGTTAGTTCAGACACTGAAGTCAGATCGTCAAAAACACCCTGATCTCATCACACAATTACACTGTCATATTACACACACACACACACACACACACACGTGTTGTGTTTCCATGTTTTATGGGTTTATTCCATGGGCGTAATGGTTTTTATATTGTACAAACTGCATTTTCTATCGCCCTACACCAACCCTACACTTAAACCTTTACAGGAAACTTTGTTTACAATATTTAGATTTTCAAAAATTCACTGATACACAACACACCCTCTTGACACAAACATATGCACACACATGTTGGGTTTCCATAAACTCTCACACACACACACACACACACACTCATGGATGCACGCACGCGCACACACACACATATGCATGCACACACAAACACACGCACAAACTTGCACTCACACCCGCTGTACACACACTCGCACATGCATACATATGCATGCATGCACATACACACACACATACACATATTTGGGTTCCATTCACTCTCTCTCTCTCACACACACACACGCACAGCTGTAGGGAACACTGTCTGTCGAGCTGCAGTGATAAGACGTGGCCCGAGTCTCTGTTTCTGAGCGCTGCTGCAGATAACGCCTTATAAAGCATCTGTCACTCTGAAGTGTTTGCCCGGAGCCGGACCAGCAGCGACACACACACACACAGGGATAATAGGCTCTTTGCTTGTAGATTTAAACTTGGAGTCCAGAGCAGAAATGTCAGGCTTCAGGCCTGCAAGTGAAGTGGTCAAAGTTGTATAATGCCTGATCTCTCACACTTCTGTGTCGTTTGAGATGTTTTGGATGTTAATTATAATCTAGAGACGCTAATCTCTGCCTCCAGCAGCCATCACTGCTGTAAGGTATATATCACCATATGTTCTCACAACGTAATGTGTTATGTAGCTAACTAAAAATAATATTTATTATTTCCTGTGTAGGGGTCAGTACAATGTTGCCTTTGCTGTGTGCTTCGGGGCATTGTCATGTTGGAAGGTGAACCTTCTGCCCAGTCTGAGGTTCTGAATGCTCTGGACTGGGTTTTCATTAAGGCTCTCTCTATATTTTGGTGCATTGAGCTTGTCTTCTACTCTGATGGGTCCCTCAGTCCCTGCTGCTGAAAAACAACTTGACAGCATGAGGCTGCTACCAGCACACTTTACTTTTGGGATGGTACTGTGCAGGTGATGAGCAGAGCTGGTTTCCTTCAAACATGATGCTTAGAATTGAGGTTCATCAGACCAGAGAATCCTGTTTCTCAGAGTTTCAGGGTCCTTTAGGTGCTGTTTTGCAAATTCCAAGTGTGTTTTCATGTGTCTTCACTGAAGACAGGATTGAGTCTTGCCACGCCGCCATAAAGCTCAGATCGGTGGAGTGTTGCAGTGGTGTTTATCCTTCTGTAGGTTTCTCCCATCTGCATATATTATCATGGAGCTCAACTAGAGTGACCATCATGTCCTTGGTCAGCAGTCTAGACAAGCCCTTCTCTATCAATTGCTCAGTTTTTCCATGAGGCCAGCTCTTGTAAGAGTCCTGGTTGTGCCAGACTTCTTCCATTTGAGAATTATGGAAGCTACTGTGCTCTTGGGAAACTTCAGTGCAGCAGAAATGTTTTTGTAGCCTTCCCCAGATCTGTGCCTCGATACAATACTGTCTCTGAGCTCTGCAGGCAGTTTCTTTGACCTAATAGCTTGATTTTTGCTCTGATATGCATTGTCAGCTGTGAGGCCTATTATAGAGAGGTGTACGCTTTTCCAAATCATGTCCAATCAATTTATTTTACCACAGGTGGACTCCAATCAAGGTGTAGAAACATCTCAGCAATGATCTAGAGCATGGGTGCCCAAACCTGTCCTGGAGGACCCCCTGCCCTGCACATTTTGTATGTCTCCCTAATCAGACACACCCAATTTAGTTCTTGCAGTCTCTACTACGAGCTGATGAGTGGAATCAGGTGTGTTAGATAAGGGAGACATACAAAAGGTGCAGGGCAGCGGGGCCTTCAGGACAGGTTTGGGAAGCACTGATCTAAAGAAATGAGCTAAATTTCAAGTGTTGTTGCAAAGGGTCTGAATACATATGTAAATTTGATATTTCAGTTATTTTCTTTTTAATAAATTTACAGATATTTCTAAAATTCTGTTTTCACTTTGTCATTATGAGGTACAGAGTGTAGATTAATGAGAAAAAAATTAATTTAAACAATTGTAGTATCAAAATTAAAAAAAGTGAAGGGGGTCTGAATACTTTCTGAATGCACTGTATATTCGATATATACTGTATATATTAATCTCACAATTCAGACTTTTCAGAATTGCAAGTGAACATCTCACAATTCTGATTTACGGGAAAAAAAAAAATTGAATTGTGAGATAAAAAGTCACAATTACCTTTTCTTTTATCCCGTGGTGAAAACAAGCTTTCAAAAGGAAGCTACTGAAGGAATTTGTTTGTGATGTTCCTATAGTCTGTAAGTCACTTTGAATAAATGTGTCTGCTAAATGAATAAATGTTAATGTGAGGAACATAAAGACGTGTTCTCACTCAACAAACAGCAGCAAACTTCTAACAGTTGTGGGGTTTTGTCGGGTCAGCGTGTTGATCCTGCTGGCGTTCGTTGTGTTTGTCTTCACAGACTGAACGTGTTCTGCTGGCGTTTGACGGGTCATGGGATGTTTGAGCAGTCTGCTGTGAATTTCCAACAAATTGACTTGATCTGGAAAGTACGAATCCCTGCCAACTCCATAGAAATGAAAGCAAATGATCTCCACCCACACAAAGATACAAGTAGAAGTAAAGCTATTTAATCTGCCATCCTGCAAAGAAGTATTTTTTAGAAGCAAAATAGAGTAAGATAAGGTTTTTTTTCAGATAATATTTCTTATATAAAGAAAGAATATATTCTCATTGACAAATGCCTTTTTATACAGAGATTCCTGCATTTGACAGATGCTTTTATCCGCTGCGTTCACGGTTTACATTTAATCATTTGTTCCTAGAGAATCAAACACATGACCTTGGTGTTGCCAGCGTTATGATAAAGCATTCAAGCTACAGGAATCATAAGAATGCTTTTCTTCTATAAGAATAATCCTTACACAATTAAATTGCATTAGATTCATTCTTAAAATAATAATAAGAAAAAAACAGTGGGGTAAGAAAAATATTTTTATTATCTTATGCAATTTTTCTTCAAATTGATTGATCTTCTTTTGAGGATGTTTCGATATTTTTACTGGAAAATACTGGTTGATAAAATTATTTTTTTTGTAGTGTTATTCATTTACAAAATGCAAATCTCATTTTGATTAATTTTATTGCTTGACCTTTTCTTCCTTTCTCCAAATTGGTGTGCCATAAAATAAAAAATTGCAGTAAAAAAATTGAAATGTTCAGTGTGCAACTCAATAGAAAATGACATTTTATGCCTGTGAACAGATTCATTTGTGTTCCTGAATCACAGTAATATGATTTATTTCCATTAGGCCTCCGTCCAATATAGTCCAGAGTTTCCTCCCTTTGTTTACGGAGATAAATTGCTTGATTTGGGATTGCAGAGGGGTCGGCTCGTAAAAAAGATGGAGCTTGCAAATAGATGTCAGCGGGTGTTACGCGAAGCAATCAAGGTGCAATTGCAGAGCATCTGATAACGGCTGAGAGCGGGATACGAAATTTATCCTCATGCCAAATCTAGAGGCTGATTGCCTGAACAACGGCTACATGAGAGATGCTTCACTTTCAAATCTGTTGTGACATCGAGAGAAATGTCTCGTACTTCACTGACTTCATTGGTAAATTCATTGCAAACGCTGATATTGTGAGTTATTTATACCTGATCTGACTGGTAAAAAATACTTTTAATGGTGTAACCCAATTCAGTCATGTTGAGTTCATCATATTAAATGATTCATTTGAATAAAAGCTGATATCACATCAAGTACATATACACAAAGAAATTAATACTTTTATTCATCAAGCATGCATTCAATTGATCAAAAGTGACAGAAAAACATTTATAATGTCACAAAAGATTTCTATTTCAAATAAATATTGTTCTTTTGAACTTTCTATTCATCTAAGAATTATTAATTCGTTTTTATTTGGGAATTAGGGTTTTTTACAACATGCTGTTAAAAGTTTTGGGATTAGTGACATTTTTTGTTTTAAAGAAAATAATACTTTTATTCAGCAAGAATGCATTAAGTTGATCAGAAGTGACAGTAAAGACATTTATATATACAAATAAATGCTGTTCTTTAGAACTTTGTATTCATCTGTGAATCCTGAAAAATAAAATGTATCACAGTTTTCACAAAAATATTGGGCAGCACAACTGTTTTCAACATTGATAATAATCAGAAATGTTTCTTGAGCAGCAAATCAGCATATTATTATGATTTCTGAAGATCATGTGACACTGAAGACTGGAGTAATGATGCTGAAAATACAGCTTTGATCACAGAAATAAATTACATTTTAACATATATTCACAAAGAAAATAGCTATTTTAAATTGTAATAATTAAGTTTTTTTTTTTTACTGTATATTTGATTAAATAAATGCAGCCTTGGTGAGCAGAAGAGACTTCTTTCAGAAACACAAAAAAAAAATCGTAATTATTCCAAACTTCTGACTGGCATGCAGTGCATGAAGCACGAAGCACCTTTCAAACAGTAAAAACAAAGAAATAAACTCTCCGACACGAGGTCTCAGAATAAGTGGTGATGATAATCATGAGAAAGGTGACATTACAAGCTCTAGCGTCAAACGGAAGGAAAGTAGAGGGGAAGAAAAAGAGCAAGTGAAATTGCCTGCATTAGCATGCAGCAGAACATCTGGAGGTTTCCTGTTTCTAATCAGTCTTCCTGTCGGATGCAGATATAAGTGGAAGAGAAGAGCTCTGTCTCTCTCAGGTATAAAGAGGGAGTCGCTGGCTGTTGTGTGCTCAGTATCAGCAAACGCAGATGCTTTCCTCTCACAGCTCCTTTGATGTCTTCTTGAAGACTTTACGGAGGATGTGCAAGATGGCATACTTATATGACACATGCACAAAATTCTTGCGAGACTTGATTTTTTCACAACAATGAATTTACATTTGGCTTTTTGAGTTTCTGGTTTCATACTGATTCAAGGGCTAATGGCTGGAAATGAGATGTTCCTTTATGAAAGGCTGCATTGATCGGTTTACACAGCTGTATACAGAAAACACACATCGCTGCAGGAGAAAGCAAACTCACCGCTCCTTTACACAAAAGCTGCTTTTATGACCGATTAAACACAAAACATACTCCTAAGGTTTCAGTAGAAACCATAAATAGATTTGCTGCCTGATGCATAGTATTTTATAAGAAAATACTATTTTAGCCTTTCTACTTAAAAATGTAATGTTTTATTCAGTGTTACTTGATGTTTCTTTGTAATTATTTGTGGCATTTACTATGAATTTCGGACTTTTTTCAGTTCAGAAATATAGCCCTATCTATGTTTTTGAGAATTAAAAAACTAAAACATTGATCTGAAAAACTTAACTGAAAATCTTAAACTTTTTAAAATCGTCAAACAAATAAATCAAATATTTATTTTTTTCAAAGAAAAATACTATTTCAGTCTTTATTCAATGTGTTACTTGCCATTTCTTTGCAATTATTTGTCAAATTTACTACCAGCTTCTAAATGAAAATTGTTCAGTGTAGAAATACATCTATTTTTGAAGCTTTAAAAAAGCCCAGGAGCCAAAACAATGATCAAAAAATAATTAATTTAAGAAAATTATTTTTTGTTAAAATACAATACAACAATTGCTGCACTGAAATAAATGAATAAGGAAATAAATAAATAAATATTTCAATAAAATAAATATTATTGGAGTATGTTTTACAAGTAAATACTTTTCTACTTCAAAATTTCACATGTTATTCAATGTGTTACTTGCGGTTTCCGTGTAATTATTTGTGAATATTACTAACAGTTTCTGTGTAAAAAAATTGTTTCTACACCAATTTTCTTTCTTTTTTTTGTTCAGTGTAGAAATACAGATTTTTATATAAATAAGTTTTAAATAAAACAAAGGTTATTGGAGCATGTTACAAGAAATCTTATTTAAATTTTTCTTCAGAATTTCATGTTTTATTCAATGTGATACTTTGTGATTACTTGTCAAATTTACTTGCAATTTCTGAGTGAAAATTGTTTCTAATTTGTTTTCAGTGCAGAACTGTATCTACATTCTGGAGCTTTAAAAAAAACAGAAACCAATACACTGACCTGAAGAACCTATAGTTTAATGAAAAATACATTTTTAAATCTCAAAACAACCATATCCATAATCCTATGCAGTCAAGAATTAAAAGCAACAACCAATATACTTCAGAAATGCATTAATTTTGATCTTATTTAAATATATGGGAGTCTGGCTGTGCTTTAATTATCAGATTTAAGTGCCAAAGAAACTTGGCAACAGCAGAACTTTTCAACTCTCAGGGTCACACAACAGTTTCTTTAAACTTTTACATTCATCCTCTTTCATTGCCAAATTACACCAGAAGTCTTAGATATGCTCAGGAATGAAGATGTGACCCTGAGAACACACGAGCGTAATTGAATTCTGTTCTTTGAGACTCACAACACCAGAGCGCTCAATAGCAAATCATGAGCAGATTTTCACATGGCCTTAAAACCCCTCAAGAACTTTATAAGGACGAATCAGGCAGCAGGTGTTTCACTAGTTCTCTCAGTTTGTGCTTTCCAGAACAAGACGGATCTGAATCTGGCACCTACCGAATTGGACCGGGCACCTATTTTAGTGAATTTCCAATCTAATAAGCCTCGGAAAGACATGTATGCTCTAACTTGTACATGTTTTATGCAAAATCAAACACAGAAATAATAATGTTCTCGGTAACTTGCAATATATTTGTAAAAATGATACACGTTAGCTATTTCTCTTATACTGATAAATAAAACACTAAAAAGACATTTTAAATGATAAAAAGTGAATTCAGGCATCACAACATTATAATGTACAATATGAAAAATGGATATGAATTTTGAGATTTGCTGTTAAAGTGTTTAAAAATAACTTTAAATGAGGATAAGGTGATAAATGTCATTCAAATGTGAAAATAGTTGAAATGAGCATGCAAAATTAAATATTTAACGTTGACCAATGACAGTAAATTTAAAAATGTCTAATATTGACCAATAAGCAACATGGTATTGATATATTGAGCATCCAAAGTCACTATACAAACCAATAATTACAAAATCTGCTAGTATATAGAAAAAATTATCATAAAAATGTAGGAACATATAACATTTGCCATCTCTTTGACTCTGATTCACAAGCTCTTTTGTTGGATTCAGTTCTGGTTCACTAATGATTCATTTTGATATAGGCTATATATGGTACAGCATGTCAGATTTTCTTTATGAAAATACATCTCTCATCTGATCAACTATGCAGGGAACTCAGTCAAGTTGGTACATTACTATATTATTAAAGTTTAAAACTAACAACAGCTCCCAATTCAACTGCTATTAATTTTTAGATATAATATTCACCGCTCGAATAAAAACTAGTTTTAGGCTATATAAACATTTAAATTCCACGTTAGCAGCTTAAAAATAAACTTTTTACAGAATGTTGTATGTTTTTACTGAAATTCGTTGTTGATATATAAACATTTAATTTTCTTCATGCCATATTTATTCAAATATACAATAAATGAGAAAATATGTAATATGCTGCATATTTATCAAAAATGCTCCTCTTTAGAGTTATTTTTACAAGCCAACTAATGAGTTTATGGTCATTGAATGGCTTTCCTGAGCTAAATGCAGTGCTTTATTGTTTAAAAGCTGTTTTAGTGACGTCTTTCTGGATTTGAAACACTAGTGAAACATGAAGTGCATGAAACATGATTCATTTTTAGTAAGTTGTTTTGATTCTTTCAACACCACCTGATGTTCATTCATGTTTATTTCATGCTAATACTATAGCAAACACAAAGAGATGATCGGTTTACAGCTACAGAGACACGTCACGCCACATTAAAGAGCGTCAAGACCACATATATTATTTGATATTGTGATAAAATTTAATGAATTTGAAAGCTGTGACTGTGTTTCATATCAAAAGTAAAAAAACTAAATATTATTGTTTGAAAGGCGCACTACAAATAATGCTTAGTGGAGTTTTGTCAACAGCATTGACTAAAAAGATTGATCTTGGGATTTAAGAATCGATATCGATTCATCAAAATGAAGATTGATTAAAATCGTGAAATTGATACTGTCAGCCTTGCATTTTAAAACCACTGAGTTTAAGAGTCGTTCCTTTAATCAGAAGAGGTCATCCACAAACCTTATAGAGTGAGTCTAGTGTGAAAGTCTGAAGATCTACAATGTCTCGCAGTGTTAAATGTGTGTGTATTAGTCAAGAGATTAATAATTCAACACAACTCAATAACCGTTTCAGGCGAGTCAATGTCTCTGCACACCGGAAGCAGAAAATACACTAAAGATCCAGAAAACACACGATCAAAACATTAGCTCTGTGGATGGATTTGCCTCCTGCCATTGATTAAATGAACGATAAAAACCTGACAGACTAATGAATAACTCACGCTGTCTTCAAGTCCTCCTGGGAAGATCCCATTTGCAAGTTTAGAATTTTTAATGATGATTTTGCTATATTTGTCAACAAACGGCAAATGCAGAAGCTTGAGTGCTACTACAACAAGATAAACAGTAACAGGTGTGTAAGAGTAATGCTTTTATGCATTTCATCATCACTACTGATCAAAAGATCATTTAAAAGAAATCTATTCTGCTCACCAAGGCTGCATTTATTTGATTAAAAATACAGTAAAAATTGTGAAATATTATTACAATTTAAAATAGCTGTTTTATAAGTGAATATATTGTAAATTGTAATTTAATTCTGTGATGCAAGCTGAATTTTCAGCATCATTACTCCAGTCTTCAGTGTCACATGATCCTTCAGAAATAATTATAATAATCTGATTTGCTGCTCAAGAAACATTCCTGATTATTATCAATGCTGATCACAGCAATCAATTACATTTTACAATATATTCACATAGAAAACTGTTATTTTAAACTGTAATATTTCATTTTTTTTTACTGTATTTTTAATCAAATAAATGCAGCCTTTGGTGAGCAGAAGTTCATTAAAAATCTTAATATTTACCAGTAGTGATGGGAAATGCAGTTATCATACAAGCCCAGGCGGTCTATAATACTTGGAAAGACCAACAGCAATTACCTTCCACCACGATTCTTTAATTGACACGCCACCAACGTGGAAAGTCAGGGCTCACGGCAAAAAAAACACTGGTAATAATTACTGTATGTCACTGTGTTGGCGTTTGTGCTCTCATCTCATATCATTCTGAAGACAGAATCAGATCTGTTCAACACTTTCAGCCCAAACAGAGACTTCAGCATCTGTTAAACTGCCCTGAATTCGTTCAGTGAGAAAGAGAGAGAGAGAAACCACAGATGGAAAGGACATAGAAGAGACAGACACTGAACAGTTGAGATTGTGACAAGACAGATCAATCAATAGCTTCATTAGCTTTGCCATCTCAGAGCAACAGCTTTAAGGCTTTTATCTCACAAAAAGCAATTAGATCAACAAACCCGAAGCTCCAAACCATTGTACGGCCACATGTTGGGCAGGTATGTGCTTTAATGTGCCTGTCTACCAGCAGGTAAAATCAGGAATTCTCTTTTTTCTCCTAAATCTGGCACCAGATCGATAAGTTGATCGATTCTACCAGCACCTGAGAAAAGACGATTTCCTCGTTTCGCTCCGGTTGACTGTCAGTTATGTTGGAGAATTTTAGAGAACAAATTCATGAGTTAAAGAATGCTCTGGTCTGGAATTGACAGATGAAACATTTTAATAGTCTGCGTGGATTTGGAAGTACCACTATTTTTGAACCCACCATCGAATTTGAAATCAAGATGAAAACTCATGAAATCAGGTGTCAAATATTGTGTCTATTAGCTCAGAACCCATTTATATACTATCTGACCAAATTTGATAAAAAGCATTACGGACCAAAATATTTATGACTCATCCTGCACTATGAAGATTTTTATCCAATCAAAAACACTCTAGAATGACAAAGCCCCTCCCTATTATACTGCAAACAAAGAATTCAGAATTATTTTAAGAGATATAGAAATTACTTTGAATATATTGTGATCTAATTGGAATAGTTTGTCTACGTAAAATGTGTACTATTTTTTTACTCTTTTTAAATATATTATATGATATATTTATTTGTTCAATAATTGTAAAATATTATATATATATATATATATATATATATTTATATATATATATAATATATATATATATTTATATATATATATAATATATAATATTATTTAATTATATAATAATAAATAATAGTTTATATTGAATGTTTATTCATAACATTGAGAGAGTCATGAGAATGTTCACTGTTAGTCCAAATTAAGGGAGGAAAATGAAAAACTGCACAACAATTTTACACTTCATCCCTGTATGAGAAGCTTGCTTTTCCACACATTAGTTCTCAATGATTGATGAATCAGTATATGATGAACACATAACTATCAAAGCCTCTGATCCACTAAACATTGAGACACCGATGACTCCATTTCCTGTTACACAATTATGTTTTCACATTAAACACCATGTATTTATCAACAAAAATCGCATTACACACCAAGTTGATCATGCATCTGTTAAAAAGTATAGTGCTGTCATGAAATATGCTTGCATCCTCCATGTCTAGCAGCATGAGAGACTGAGAAAAACATTTCTGCCAAGCAAACATAGAGACAATGCACGGTGGGAATTTTAGTGAGTAAAGGTTTTAGTGCACCTTAGAAACAGCCAATTCCCTGAGCCAGTATTGACTATTAGTACAACCACATGACCATATAAGTGCAATCTTCCAAAATGCACTAAAATAAAACAAAACACTTGCAATGTGTCATGTAAAAATAATAATAGAAAATATAACTGCACCGCTTAAGCAACAAATAGAGTTTAGTGCAGAATGCTAAATGTACACAATAACTAACTTTTTTTTTCTGCTTCTACTCAGTTCAAAACATGTATAAAACAACTTATTTTTCAAATTTTATGTGGATTGTGAAAAATAATGAGGCAAATAAAAATATTTGTTTCTTACCGGACGGATATCCGCACAGGTCACATGATCATATCGCTGGTCTGATGCAAACGAATAACAGATCCTAATTAAACCGCATACTTGACCTCTGAACGCGAACACCTGCATAATTTAGTGAAAAACATGATCATGAATGATAATGAGATAAGTGAACATATCTATCAATATTTCCCATCAATTTCGGATTATGAATTCTGAAGGATGTCGTTTCCTGAAAGCTTGACACGACGCATTTACCTCAGTTCACGTGATCCAGCAGGTGTGTGCAGTTTTATTACGTTTTAAAACGCCTCAGTCCTGTTTTGATTTGATTTCCTGATATTTCTATCGCTGATATATAATGTTCTATGGTTTATAAAAATTAGCAATGATTCTAACAGTACAGTATAGGCTACATTATTATACCTATGTAAACAAACCTGAAGCTCGAGCGCGGGAATCACGTGCGCCAACAAGTGTAGCGAAATTTTGTATTGATATATCAGGTTATAATTATATTGGTTAGGTCTGTTCCCATCGCGTAATTTCCGACGACGGTATAGGCTACAACACGTATAGCCTAATTTTATTTTTTTCAGGTATTTAAAAAAAAAAAAAAAAAAAAAAAAACATTGATGTTATGCAACTTATTAAATATGAACTGATATCTATATAGGCCTATGTTTGTAAAATTTATATATATGACCCTGGAGCACAAAAGCAGTCATAAGTAACACAGGTATATTTGTAGCAATAGGTAATGATACATTGTATGGGTCAAAATGACCGATTTTTCTTTTATGCCAAAAATCATTAGGATATTAAGATCATGTTGCATGAAGATATTTTGTAAATTTCCTACCGTAAATATATTAAAACTTAATTTTTGATTAGTAATATGCATTGCTAAAGACTTCATTTGGACAACTTTAAAGGTGATTTTCTCAATATTTAGATTTTTTTGCACCCTCAGATTCCAGATTTTCAAACAGTTGTATCTCAGCCAAATATTGCCCTATCATAACAAACCATACATCAATGGAAAGATTATTTATTTAGCAGATGATGCATAATCTCAATTTAAAAAAAATACCCTTATAACTGTTTTTGTGGTCCAGGGTCACATATGATTTCTTTAATTATTACTATGGTCTTTAATTCATAATATAAAGAAATAACAATATACTATTATTATTTCTTTAATTATTACTAATTATTAGTATTATTATTATTAGTAGTAGTAGTAGTTGTAATGTTGTTATACATAATAAAATTGAAATAAGTAGTAATATATATTTATTTTATATTATATTATAAATTAATAATTACTTTTATTCTAAGGTTAGGCTATATATAGTATATAATATAAATAATAATATTTCTTAATTATTTTAATTTTATTATTATTTCTAAGACCTCCCAGCCATTCATTTTGATGTCCAGACCACAGAAACTCCCTGTAACTTTGCGGTTGTCACTCTTGTTTACAGCTTTGCATGTGAATGTAACCGTATGAAGCATTTTAAATCAGGACTGACTGCTGTATTCTGCTGCTGTGAATCTTTGAACGCGCTCAGGGCGACGAGCTTCTGTCTTGTACTGTGTGTTTGGCCTAAAGGACATTACAGGTGACAGTGAGGTCAGGCTGCTTTCGGTTGATGTTTGTGTATTCCTGATATGCTCCGCTGGATTGTGTGCTGCAAAACTATTTCAGGTTTAGCCTCACGAAATTTGCTGGACTTACAGTTTTGATAAGCAGGAACTTTCTGCACTGAATGCCATTTAACAGAGCTTAACTTTAAAACTAATAGCTCACAGTGTTCACCTTTAAAGCTTGTGTTTTTCTGCAATGCTGGGCTTGGAACTGACCGACCGGCCTTTTGAAGCGTCTCTTAAAAACCCTCCGAATATTTGTCTGTTCTTTGAACCTGCAGACGTGCACATGAGTAATGATTGCCTTCTATTATGTGAATTCTCAATTTCATGGAGAGCTTAGATATGCCCCACTTCTGTGCCAGAATACTTGAATGATAAACCAATTAGGGCCGTCTGTGTGCTGGAGATGCGTGTTTGTGCATGCATGCAGAGCGAAGAAGTTCAGTGCTGTGACATTATTTGAATGTTAATATACGAGCCTTTGTGATGTCATTAGTATTCATAGTCATTCATACACATACTTTTATAATGTTGGATGGACACACACACACATACAGTATATATATATATATATATATATATATATGTAGTGTGTGTGTGTTATATGGGTCAAAGACAAGGCAATCCAATCCCAATGCGGCACTGTTGTTCATCAGCAAATTGTGTTGAAAGCTTGACAGAAAAGACCTTTTTAATGTTGAATTTATTCATAAATGGATTTCAGGTGGGAGTATTTTTTAAAGTCATTTGCAATTTTTAAATTTGCATGGCATTTTCTGGTTTATTTGTTTACTAGAGTTTGAGAACAAATTGTCCCCAGAAATGAGCCAAACGTGACAAAAAAAGTGCAACTGGAAAAAACGATTTGTATATTAATTCTTAAAAGGCTAAAATGTTTCTTTTATATTTATGCATTTGGAGACCCTATACAATCCAAAGCAGCATTATTGCATTTCAAGGAATAGTTCTTCCCAAAATGAAAATTTGCTTGAAATTACTCTCCCTCAGGCCATCCAAGATGTAGATGAGTTTGTTTCTTCATCAGATTTGGAGAAATGTGTCATTGCATCACTGTCTCAGCAATGGGTGCTCTACAGTGAATGGGTGCCGTCAGAATGAGAGTCCAAACAGCTGATAAAAACATCAAGTAATCCACACCACTCATCTACATCTTGGATGGCCTGAGGATGAGTTTTCATTTTTGGGTGAACTATTCCTTTAAGGTTTTCATTTTATCAGTCCATGCATTGCCTGTACTGACATGCATTATCTCTCTGTTATTGCCAAGAAAATGCTCTGGCGTTTGACTTGTGTCAGTATGAATTCAACCCCAAATGCAATTCACCTTGTTATCCAGTAAAATATCTTTACAATCGACTTTGGCAGCATTTACAGCCTTGAGTCTCTATCAGATTTGCACATCCATATCACTGCAGTTTTTCCTCGTTCTTCTTTGCAAAACGGCTCCAGCTCAGTCAGGTTGCATGAAGATCATGAGCGCTTGGCCATAAATTCTCAGTTGGATGGAGTCCAGATCTCAGTCATGGACGTGCAGTGTGTGTTTGACAGCTCTGAACAACAGACATGCGTTAGAAACACAGCGCTCTGACTTCTGTCTGTGTCTGCGTCTGTTCAGGCCGAAAGCAATCCGTCAGTGATATGACTGCTCATTCATCCTTGTCAGAGGCAAAACGAAATGAAAAGTGCATCACAACTGTAAAACAAACAGAAGCTGAATGCACTGAAAAACAGTCCAAACAGCAGAGAAAGTTTGACAGAGCGCTGTGTGTTTGCGTCAGCTGGGAGAGCGAAGTGAATTGACAGCTCACAGTAGTTGAGCTGCGTGATTGTTTATATTGTTGCAAAGTGTATTATTGCACAGCTCTATATATAAAGTTGCAAGTATGTCTAATATGGCTGCATGATATTAGACAAAACTGACATTGCATATTGCAAATGTGTATATATATATATATATATATTGCAATATGAAAAGATAGGAATTTTCACAAGATGACTTGAATAGCTATATTTGAAAACAATTATTCTAGAGTGAGCAGAGTGATTTTTAATATTTGGGGAAGTGCATCTGTGATAGATAATTTATTATTATTATTAATAAATAAAATATTAAACAAGTAATATATGATACTACTATTGTAGTGTAAAATGAAGAAAATAAATCAAGTAATAAGAACAATTTTATTTTACTGAAAAATTACAATGCTAATGTTTAATGTTTACATCTTAATATCTTTTGAGACTTATGTTGAAGGAGGAACCTGAGCCAAAATGCAAATTTAAATATTTTTTATTTATATTTATAATAGCAGGGTATACAAAAGAGCTAAAGGAGCATTAATACATTTTTTATTTTTTTGAATACTTTGGGATGAAAAGAAAAATTTGAAATTGTATATTTATATTAATTATTGTACATTAATTAGTAATTAACATACACTGGTCATACATATAATTAATATCATACATGTAATACATTTGTATTTAAATATTTAATCTGTATATTGTTACATTTTACTTTTTATTTATTCTACATATAAATGAAAATATATTTATTTTCATGATTTAAATGCTTTTCGTCTCAGGTGGAAAAACAAATCCCACAAACACGCATTAAAGCAGGAACCTGAGCCAAATTGCAAATTTAAATGTTTTTTTAAAAAAAAACATTTGTTTGGTGCTGTCAGTGACACAGAAATTACACACAACAGCTGCATTTAGATTAAACGACTCAATACCTGCAGAAACTCTGTAAACGTTTCCCGCTGATTTACATAAGCATGGAATAAATGGCAAGTAATTACCAAAAGCAGATATTTACCTATTAAAATGCACCAGTATATTATTGTGTTAATTACACTGGGCTGCGTTACATTGTGCCGGACAGTGTTTCATACGGTGGGAATCGCTGTTAGTGATATGAAGCTTTATTATGATGCGTCTGTCAGGGGATTTGTGTATTTGGATTAATTGTTTGGTGTCTGGTGACATTTGAGTAATACCAGCAAACAGGTCCTTCTGTGAGCTCAGAGAGTCGTGTGACTCAGGTACGTCGGTCTCTCTCCCACACACACAGACTCATGGCTTGATTCATTGCGGGTGACACCTGCCAGGACTGATGAGTGTATGTTGCTGCTGTTCTGCTCATTATCATACAGCACAGACGAGAATTCGATTAACCTGCTCTGATCCTTGCAATCACACACACACACACACACACACGTATACATGCTAATGCACGCACAAATACACACGCGCAGTCACATACCTACGCCATTAGGTGTTAAATATACTCGCAAATGATAGATCTGAATAGGTTGCTGTTTTGTGATAGCAAGACGTCGTGTTTTACAGTCGTTTTACTGTGGTGAATTTACTCTTATGCACAGCCTACAGCTTAGTGCTTTCATAAAACATAAAATGTATGCATAAAATGTGCAAGGATTATTACTTCATTCTCTCATTTCTAATGTGTCTTTCTATATACGAGCCATTTAGATATAGTAAAGTCCAGCAGGGCTAAATGCACATTTCTTTATTTCTTTACTTATTTATTGGTGGTTTTGTGCCTTCCTGTAGACATTTGGAGAAGGAAATGAGAGACTGAAGTAATAAAAGTAATTTTATTAAGTATATACTTAATAAAATTGTAAATACCACATACATAGGTTTCTGATAATTTATATATTTTTATTATTTATATAGTTTCATTTTGCAATTGATCTTGGTCATAATTTATTTATTCCCTGTGACAAAGTTATATTAATGTAAATATTATTTAATTATTTAACTTTACTTTTGATTTTTGCTAACGTATACAACAATGTATTTTATTAATTAATTACTTCATTATTGTAATTCATATTTTGATATCTTAAAGAATGCAGAAAACATATAAATGATAGATGAATCACTCATTTATTTGGAATTATTTATATTTTTGCTTTTGGTCCCATCCATCCATCCATCCATCCATCCATCCATCCATCCATCCATCATGTATATCTCAATTAAGTAATTTGTTTATTAATTTGTGGTGTTATAATATACACAAGATTTAATTTTACTTTAGGCCCCAAAGTATACAACACCACCCAATCATTCTTATTCCCATAGTTCCAGGTGTATTATCTAAATCCCTGTGAAACCTATTCCTTGAACTATCTGGTTATTAATGTAACTTATTATATTTTGTGCTTACATTTTGTGAATATACTGTCATAACAAAGCCTCATAGATAGATGGATTTGGCAGATGTGTAATGATTGTGTCACTCGGAGCGACCCGTCAGCTTTGATTAGCTCTGGTGTCAGCAGGTGCTTCGTTTCACCACCGAGGGCGCGACGCTGTCGCTGGTGAGAAGATGCTTGTCATGTTTGGATGAGTCGCGTGAGACTCAGATCCCGATTCTTGAATCCCGTCCAGGCTCTTTTGATGCTGGGCACATCTGAATTTCAGACACATTTCAGTCTCACACTGATGTGTACTTAGTATGCCAGGCAAATGGATCACTTTAAGTCATCCATATTCATAACAGAAGATGCAGTTTTGAATAATAATCATGGCTGTAGATTCTGTCAGTAATGTTAGTAGAGATGTTGTTTGATCAACATAGGTTTATTAGAAATCCATAACTATACCTAGGTTTTTGCAAGAGTCTAGAAACCTGTACATACAATTCAATGCATGTATGAAATGGACACTAGAGGCTGTAAAACACTTTTAAACAACTTTTATTCTATTTCACACAAATTATGATTACAGAAGCAGATTATTGATTAATTAAGCCTTCTTTGCACAATACTATGTTATGACCTTAAATCACTTTTAACACCGTGCATGAACTGTAAATTAATACATTTTGCCATTTGCATCACATAACCAGCTCCAAATCTACGGCTTTTCTGATGTAGTAAATTTGCTCAGTAACGCACCCTGTACAGTATTGCTCTTGAGATGCAAAGTATCAGGTACAATTCCTGTGAAGCACTGGTCACGATAAAAGAGCTCAAAGGCTTGTAGAAGCAATACATGCATTGCATTGTGCTTATATATATATATATATATATATATATACATATATATATATATACATACAATTCAATGCATGTATGAAATGCCTTTTTGCAGAAATGTTTACAGAAGCAGATTATCGATTTAACAATTCCTTGTACAATACTATGCTATGACCTGTAGTGTATGCTTTGTAAACACATACATTTTGATGTTTGCATCACATAACTAGCTCCATGGGCTAGGCTTTTCTGATGTAGTAAACTTTCTCGTTAGTGCACCCGGTGCAGTCCTGTGAAACACAATAAAAGAACAAAAAAGACATGTAGAAGGGAGGTAAAATGGCATCATTTTTAATTGACGTTTGCTTTATTGGTTAGCTTTAGTACCTGGTTTAGGTGCATTATTTTCAAACCTAATGAAGCCGATAAACTTACATTGAATTTCCAAACTGCGTAATGTAATAAAATTTTGCCAGAACATGCCTTTAGTGCCTCTAACTGGATATTTCACTTTGAAAGTGTCACAAAATGTGCAAAAATCAACTTAATATAATTTAGCAATTTGCAGAAGTGTCACCACAGGCAAATTTTTCCAGGTTGTGTTTGATAGTATCAGAGGAGTTTTTCTGGTTGGAAAACCGTTCCTTTAACTGTCTGGTGATTAATGTTACATGGGTTATCCGGGCTTGCACGACTACTCATCTTGACTAGGTTGCGATCGGGCAAATCAGAGCTTATCTTATATAAATAACTCACCGTATGCTGGGCAGCATCAGCGCTCTGACAGCCAGCTGGAGGCTTTGACATGATGTGTGTGTGAGAAACGAAAGCTCACATATCTCCATCACCAGATTCATGCTGCTTCTGTTGTCATGAAAAACTAGCATTTCAAGAGTCTCACGGTTTGTTCTGAACATTATAGAATTAGAATGTTTAGTCTTTTCAAATTGCATTTTGTATTTCATAATTCAGTATGTGTCATGCATGTATAGGCTAGTACGCTATACACCCAGTATCTGCTGCAGTTTTCATGTGCATGAAATTGTGCTTCATGACCCCAATGTTCTCCAGTTTCACTTTATTTTTACATTTAATGGCTTTTGGGCGAACATGGCTGCGTTGACAGTTTTCCAGTAGAAAGTGCTTCATTTACAGAACAGTTTCATCTAAACCCGTTTTATTTCTGTGATCATTTACTCAGTCATGTTGCTCCAAAACAAAACAAAATTATAAAAACACTAGAAATGAACATAAAACAGCCTTTTTCCCTACTTTTGTATGCTATATATTTCAGATCTTAAGTCAAGTTTCATGTTTTGTTTGGATAGGCAGGTTAAATCCTTTTTTTTTGTTGTTGCATGTCCAAATTATAGAATTGGAATGCTTAGTCTAAATGGTCAAATTGCATTTCATATCATTTCATAACTTATGCATGATTTCTGTAATATTTTACACTCAGATGTCTGCTGAAATTAACATAAAAGTAGCCCATTTGTCTAATTTTGTGTGCTGTATATTTAAGATCTTTTGAAGTCATACAACGCAGTAGCTCGCAAATTTAATGTGCATTTCAGCAAATTGAAACCTGCTGAGATGAGTTTATTAAACCTCCTTTTTTAGACCTTGGCAGTAAAAACCAGCCTCCGCTTTCATTGTATGTAAAACAGCATCTCTGAAATGCAAACTAAAATCAAGGAGGAAAGAAACTCGTACAGGGTCAGAACAACATGAAGGAGAATAAATGATGACAGAATTGACATGTTTAGGTGAGCGATGCCTTAAGACTTGTTAATTGAACACTATTAAGAAAACCTTCTTATGACCTCGTCTGCCATCATTCATGAGCTTCTGCATTTACTGTATTATTCAAAAGCCATTTACAGCTCTGCAGCGATAAACAGATACACCATTAGTGTGAGGTAAACAAACCACCTCATTAGAAACCAGCATTTGAACATCTTAATTAAGGTGTGAAGTTACATGTGCAGGAGACTTACACCCACTCCAAGTGTCTGTCTATTAAATATTAACATTAATAGATAAATATAAATTCATAGAAAAGTTATGGTCAAATTATTGATTCTAGTTCTCATATTTAATCGTTCAGCCTTAGCTTGATGGTTCTACAAGCATTAGAAACTCAGTATAAATCACTTCGGCCTGAAGTATGTGTGCATAAGATTGTTTTAATGTAATGCAGAGTGGTGCCAAGACCTAATAACATTATCCAAACTAACAAGGTGCTTGGGAAATGAGGCCGATGTCGCCAGAACTTTCATTTTTCAGGAACATTAATAATTAAGCGAGTTTCATTCGGCTGTGTCGCAGCACGTAAACAAACCGAGAGCAGCGCAGCACTTCCACAGAGAAAAACCTTCATTATTTACCTTTACGTGCAAATAATAACACGACTAAAAGGAAATGGATGCTTTTGGCAGCAGTTTAGCTGAGACGGAGCAAAGCCAGAATCCTGCAGGCAGAAGAAGCTGTCGGGAAAGATAGCGGGAAAAACTGAGACTGTGTTTGGAGGGAAAGACTGTGCACCACGTTGATTTACTCTTACTATTTAATGTATTTGTGCTGTGCTGAAAATCCTTTACCTAAATGACCAGCCTTTTAAAACTTGCTTGTAAATCTTTCGTTATGCTGTTATCACCAAATATTGGCCTCAATCTTTCTGCCAAGCTGTTTTCTTTCAATTAGCACAGGTTTTGTATTTCTTTTTGTAGCTGATTGATCGTAGGCCTCATTGATCTGAGCTCATGCTCCTCAGTTTTCACCTTTCACATTTGAGTGAAAAATTTACTGAAAAACTGAGGTGCAAAGCTCAGAACAATGAGACCTATGATCAATCGGTTCTAAAAGAAAACCTGTGCTAATTGAAAGAGAGAAAAAAAAAGTTAATAAGATTCAATTCAATTCAATTCAATTCAAGTTTATTTGTATAGCGCCTTTTACGATACAATCGTTGCAAAGCGCTTTACAGGAAATTAAGTTTCTACAATATATTTATACATTGTAGAAACTTAATATATTAACTTATGGCAAAATTTGTTAATTCTGCATGTTGTTGGGGGATCAGAGGTTGGCATCCTCTGAGGTCCTCCGAGGGGTCGGCATCATCTCTTCTCAGGCGTTTGGTCATCTCAGTTCATTTAAGGGCTGGATCCAGACTGAAGCTTGTGTAACTCCTAGTTACCACGGGATGTAAATCCCGTGGCAGAAACAGATAAACAAAGAGACATAATTAGCGTAGCTGTTGTTCCATTCAAGCAAAAATTATTTGTTCAACCCAAGCTAAAGAATAATAATGTGCGTTTTGATCAGATATAACTGCAGTACAAGATTATGAGATACATTATATGAATGCTTGGCTAAAGAGATGTGTCTTTAATCTAGATTTAAACAGAGAGAGTGTGTCTGAACCCCGAACGTTATCAGGAAGGCTATTCCAGAGTTTGGGAGCCAAATATGAAAAAGCTCTACCTCCTTTAGTGGACTTTGCTATTCTAGGTACTACCAAGAGTCCAGAGTTTTGCGACCTTAGGGAGCGTGATGGATTGTAGCGAGATAGAAGACTAGTTAGGTACGCAGGAGCTAAACCATTTAGGGCCTTATAGGTAAGTAATAATATTTTGTAACTGATACGGTACTTAATAGGTAGCCAGTGCAGAGACTGTAAAATTGGGGTAATATGATCATATTTTCTTGACCTGGTAAGGACTCTAGCTGCTGCATTTTGGACTACTTGTAGCTTGTTTATTGAAGATGCAGGACAACCACCTAGCAGTGCATTACAATAGTCCAGTCTAGAGGTCATGAATGCGTGAACTAGCTTTTCTGTATCAGAAACAGGTAACATGTTCCTTAGCTTGGCAATGTTTCTAAGATGGAAGAATGCTGTTTTTGTAACATTGGAAATATGTTTTTCAAAAGACAAGTTGCTGTCTAATATAACACCCAGATTTTTGACTGTAGAGGAAGTAACAGGACATCCGTCTAGTTGCAAATTGTAATCCAAGAGATTCTGTGTACTGTTATTTGGTCCAATAAGTAATATCTCTGTCTTATCTGAATTTAATAGGAGAAAATTATTGGTCATCCAAATTTTTACATTTTTAACACACTCAGTTAACTTAGATAATTTAGAAGTTTCATCTGGTCTTGTTGAGATATATAGTTGAGTATCATCAGCATAGCAATGGAAACTAATCCCGTATTTTCTAATAATATTACCAAGGGGCAGCATGTATATTGAAAACAGCAGAGGACCTAGGACAGATCCTTGTGGTACTCCATACTTTACTGGTGATAATTGAGATGACTCCCCGTTTAAATAAACAAAGTGGTAGCGATCGGACAGGTAGGATCTAAACCATCTTAAAGCCTGCCCTTGAATACCTGTATAGTTTTGTAATCGATCTACGAGTATTTCATGATCTATAGTGTCAAACGCAGCACTAAGATCAAGTAAAACTAGCAATGAGATGCAGCCTTGGTCTGACGCAAGAAGCAAGTCATTTGTAATCTTAACAAGTGCAGTTTCTGTGCTATGGCGGGGCTTGAAACCTGACTGAAATTCTTCACAGAGATCATTTTTTTGCAAGAATGAGCACAATTGAGCAGACACAACTTTTTCTAAAATTTTAGACATAAACGGAAGATTTGAGATGGGTCTGTAATTTGCCAGATCACTAGGATCTAGTTGTGGCTTCTTAATAAGAGGCTTAATAACTGCCAGCTTGAATGGTTTAGGGACATGACCTAAAGATAACGATGAGTTAATAATATTGAGAAGCGGTGCTTCTGCTACAGGTAACTCTTTCAGTAATTTAGTGGGTACAGGATCTAATAGACATGTTGTTGGTTTAGATGTGTTGATAAGTTTATTTAGCTCTTCCTGTCCTATAGTTGAAAAGCACTGCAGTTTTTCTTTGGGTGCGGTGAATGAGGCTGAAGTACTAGACGTCGTAGAATCTACATTAGTTATTGTATTTCTGATGTTATCTATTTTATCAGTGAAGAAATTCATAAAGTCATTACTATTAAACTGTGAGGGAATATTTAGATCGGGTGACGTCTGGTTATTTGTTAGTCTAGCCACTGTGCTAAATAAAAACCTTGGATTATTTTGGTTATTATCTATGAGTTTGCGGATATGCTCGGTCCTGGCAGCTTTTAGAGCATGTCTATATCTGGACATACTGTTTTTCCATGCAATTCTAAAAACTTCCAAGTTAGTTTTTCTCCATTTGCGCTCAAGATTACGAGTTTCTTTCTTGAGAGAATGGGTATAACTGTTATACCATGGCGCAGCACGTTTTCCTCTAACCTTTTTTAATTTGATGGGAGCAACAGTTTCTAACGTATTAGAGAGGATAGTGCCCATGTTGCTAGTCATTTTGTCAAGTTCATTTGTATTTATGGGTACACAGAGCAGCTGAGATAAATCAGGCAGGTTATTTGTGAATCTGTCTTTAGTGGCTGGAACAATAGTTCTGCCCGGACGATAACGTGGGGCCCTACAGTTAATATCAGTTATACGCAGCATGCACGATACAAGGAAATGGTCAGTAACATCATCACTTTGAGGTACAATATCTATATCAGTAAGATCAATTCCATGCGATATAATTAAATCTAGCGTGTGATTATAACGATGAGTGGGCCCGGTGACATTTTGCTTGACTCCAAAAGAGTTTATTAGGTCAGTAAACGCAAGTCCTAATGCATCATTTGGATTATCAACATGAATGTTAAAATCTCCGACAATTAGCGCTTTATCAGCATTAACCAATAGGTCTGAGAGGAAATCTGCAAATTCTTTTAGGAAATCTGTATATGGCCCTGGCGGTCTATACACAGTAGCCAGAGCAAGAGATAAGACAGATTTCTTTTGCATATCTGACAGTGTAACATTAAGCATAAGTATTTCGAATGAGTTAAACCTGTATCCTGTTTTCTGAGTAACATTGAGAATATCACTATATATTGTTGCGACACCGCCGCCACGACCAGTCTGACGGGGCTCATGCTTATAACAGTAGCTTGGTGGAGTAGACTCATTTAGACCAATATAATCATTTGGTTTAAGCCAGGTTTCAGTCAAACAGAGTACATCAAAACTATTATCTGTGATCATTTCATTTACAATTACTGCTTTAGGTGTGAGTGATCTAATGTTTAGGAGCCCAAGCTTTAAAAATTGTTTTTGTTCATTTATTTTGCATTTTTCTGGTTTAATCACGATCAGATTATTTCTAGATCCTGTGTTAAATTTATATTTTGACCTCACGATTCGGGGAACAGACACAGTATGTATAGATTGAACAACGCAATTACTTCTATCATTTAAGTGGGTAGAGCAAAAGTCATCATAGCAGTTATTTGCGAATTGGCTTACTAGTCAGATGGAGCGTAGCGTCCTGGAGATGTTGTCCGACAGGAGTTCCGCTCCGACTCTGCTGGGGTGCAGGCCATCAGCACGGAAAAGCCTAGGACGCTCCCAGAAAAGATCCCAATTATTAACAAAGAGCAGTTTCTGTTCTTTACACCATGACAATAACCATTCGTTTAAAGCAAACAGTCTACTGAACCTTTCGTGTCCTCGTCGGTACGTGGGAAGCGGTCCTGACACGATGATCGTCGTCGCGGGCGATGTGCTGCGTACCGTCTCGATCAGGCTCCTGAAGTCCCTCTTCAGTGTCTCCGTCTGCCGCAGCTTGGTGTCGTTCACGCCCGCGTGCAGCACGACCGCTCCGACGCTCTCGTCATCCTTCAGGATCGCGGGTATCTGCGCAGAAACATCGAGAACACGAGCACCAGGGAAACAGTGTGTGTGCACTTTACCTTCAGCTAACGTAGCACGGATGTGCCGGACGATGGAGTCTCCGACGATCACAGCGTCACGTTCCGTCTCGTGGAGGGGGGCGAAGCGGTTTCGGGTGGAGATCTCGAAGACCGGAAGCGGCGGAGGGGGAGATGATGTAGCCCGATGCCTCGCTCGCGTCTTCCGTTGCTGCCGCACCCAGGGTCCGTGGTGTCCCGGCGCCGGAGTGAAGGACATCTGAGAAGATCGCGTCCTGGGTGCACGGGGCCTGTGCAGAGAAACACACGGAGTAGAGGTGGTGGGAGTGTTAGCAGCGTGCTGTATACTTACCCCGGACCTGTGAGCGTCAGCCCGGGATGTTTCCAGCGCAGTTTGCCGCTCTCTCAGCTGGGCCTGTCTCTCCAGCAGCTCGTCGATCTGCTTCTCCACGGACTCCAGCTCCAGCTGCACCGAATGCAGCTCGAACGCGTCCTCACCTGCACTCAAAGGTAGACACAAATCCGCCATTAAAGTAAGTAGCAGTGGAACAATGGTTATGTGTGTGAATAGAGTATTAGCAAGCGCGCCTAGCGGCCGCCGCGTTGGCGGTGCTAACGGGCTATAAGCTAATAGCGGACTCGGGAAATCAAAATAAAACTAGTGATAACAAGGCGCCCTGATTGTTTTTGTTGTAGAATGCGATAGGGGATATATTCACACGTTATAGAAACGAGAAATGATGGTGTATAAAATTGATTTTAAGAGATAAAATAGACGATAAAGAAATAACTTGACGGAGCTCAAACTCAAAACACGCGTCAGCAACAAACAGGAAGTGACTTTAAAGTTTAAAAGTTTTAAAGTTTAAAGTTCAATCCAAGGTTTGGTGATAATATAGCATAACAAGAGTTGTGAATGATCTTAGTATGAGATTCGGATAACTTTACAGCCCTGATTTTATCGTACTTGCATTTGATACAATAGACCATGTGACCCTTATAAAGTGTTTATCATATTTAGATGGGATCCATAGGACTGTTTTAAAGTGGTTTAGCATGCATCTTATCTTGAGAATAGATCTTTTTCAGTGAAGCTTAGTGACACTTTTTCACCATCAGCACCTATTAACCTGTGGTGTTCCTCAGGGTTCTGTTATTGGGCCTAATTTGTTTTCTTTGTATATGCTGCCCCTGAGTTAGATTTTTTTTTTATTATTATGGCATGTCCTACCATTTTCTTTATTTTTATACGATAAACAATTTATCTCCTTTTGAGGTCTTGAGAGAATTGTGCTTATTAGTCACTTTTGGCATTCTTGGAAGAGATTAAGAGCTGGATGGCCCTCAATCTGGTTCAGTTAAACCAGGGAAAGACAGAGATTATGATTTTTGGACAGTGCAGTTGTAAAGTGCTTTATAAATGAATGAATGAGAGAAATACTGGCCATTTTTGACATGGAAACCTTGCTGAATGTTTTGTAATAATTGTAAAAACAAACTTACCAGGAAGACTTGAATGCCACATTATTTGTAAACAGCAGAAGATCAAATGATAACAATAAATGTTATTATTACTCCACAGACAAAGCATATTTTTATATAGAGATCTTAGAAGACAGCAAGGACATCCCATCCTGAAGGTGAAAGTGGTTATGAAAAGCTAAATTATGAATGTTTCTGGTGCAAAAGTCATTCTCTACCATTGTAATTGGCCCACGAGAAAGAAAATATTATGTATTATTATATAATTATTAAATAATTATCAAATATTATACGTAGTTTATATTATATTTCTATAATATACAATATTATATATTAGAAAATATTTTAAAATATTAATATAATATAATATAATATTAATATTAATTAATATAATATATAATATAATATTAATATGTGAATATATAAATATGTAATGACATATTTATAAATTTCCTGAGGATTTTTGTGAGTATGTGGCTATAATTGAAAAAAAAAAAAAAAAAAAAATATATATATATATGTCTATTCCAGAGTTTGGGAGCCAAATATGAAAAAGCTCTACCTCCTTTAGTGGACTTTGCTATTCTAGGTACTACCAAGAGTCCAGAGTTTTGCGACCTTAGGGAGCGTGATGGATTGTAGCGAGATAGAAGACTAGTTAGGTACGCAGGAGCTAAACCATTTAGGGCCTTATAGGTAAGTAATAATATTTTGTAACTGATACGGTACTTAATAGGTAGCCAGTGCAGAGACTGTAAAATTGGGGTAAATGATCATATTTTCTTGACCTGGTAAGGACTCTAGCTGCTGCATTTTGGACTACTTGTAGCTTGTTTATTGAAGATGCAGGACAACCACCTAGCAGTGCATTACAATAGTCCAGTCTAGAGGTCATGAATGCGTGAACTAGCTTTTCTGTATCAGAAACAGGTAACATGTTCCTTAGCTTGGCAATGTTTCTAAGATGGAAGAATGCTGTTTTTGTAACATTGGAAATATGTTTTTCAAAAGACAAGTTGCTGTCTAATATAACACCCAGATTTTTGACTGTAGAGGAAGTAACAGGACATCCGTCTAGTTGCAAATTTAATCCAAGAGATTCTGTGTACTGTTATTTGGTCCAATAAGTAATATCTCTGTCTTATCTGAATTTAATAGGAGAAAATTATTGGTCATCCAAATTTTTACATTTTTAACACACTCAGTTAACTTAGATAATTTAGAAGTTTCATCTGGTCTTGTTGAGATATATAGTTGAGTATCATCAGCATAGCAATGGAAACTAATCCCGTATTTTCTAATAATATTACCAAGGGGCAGCATGTATATTGAAAACAGCAGAGGACCTAGGACAGATCCTTGTGGTACTCCATACTTTACTGGTGATAATTGAGATGACTCCCCGTTTAAATAAACAAAGTGGTAGCGATCGGACAGGTAGGATCTAAACCATCTTAAAGCCTGCCCTTGAATACCTGTATAGTTTTGTAATCGATCTACGAGTATTTCATGATCTATAGTGTCAAACGCAGCACTAAGATCAAGTAAAACTAGCAATGAGATGCAGCCTTGGTCTGACGCAAGAAGCAAGTCATTTGTAATCTTAACAAGTGCAGTTTCTGTGCTATGGCGGGGCTTGAAACCTGACTGAAATTCTTCACAGAGATCATTTTTTTGCAAGAATGAGCACAATTGAGCAGACACAACTTTTTCTAAAATTTTAGACATAAACGGAAGATTTGAGATGGGTCTGTAATTTGCCAGATCACTAGGATCTAGTTGTGGCTTCTTAATAAGAGGCTTAATAACTGCCAGCTTGAATGGTTTAGGGACATGACCTAAAGATAACGATGAGTTAATAATATTGAGAAGCGGTGCTTCTGCTACAGGTAACTCTTTCAGTAATTTAGTGGGTACAGGATCTAATAGACATGTTGTTGGTTTAGATGTGTTGATAAGTTTATTTAGCTCTTCCTGTCCTATAGTTGAAAAGCACTGCAGTTTTTCTTTGGGTGCGGTGAATGAGGCTGAAGTACTAGACGTCGTAGAATCTACATTAGTTATTGTATTTCTGATGTTATCTATTTTATCAGTGAAGAAATTCATAAAGTCATTACTATTAAACTGTGAGGGAATATTTAGATCGGGTGACGTCTGGTTATTTGTTAGTCTAGCCACTGTGCTAAATAAAAACCTTGGATTATTTTGGTTATTATCTATGAGTTTGCGGATATGCTCGGTCCTGGCAGCTTTTAGAGCATGTCTATATCTGGACATACTGTTTTTCCATGCAATTCTAAAAACTTCCAAGTTAGTTTTTCTCCATTTGCGCTCAAGATTACGAGTTTCTTTCTTGAGAGAATGGGTATAACTGTTATACCATGGCGCAGCACGTTTTCCTCTAACCTTTTTTAATTTGATGGGAGCAACAGTTTCTAACGTATTAGAGAGGATAGTGCCCATGTTGCTAGTCATTTTGTCAAGTTCATTTGTATTTATGGGTACACAGAGCAGCTGAGATAAATCAGGCAGGTTATTTGTGAATCTGTCTTTAGTGGCTGGAACAATAGTTCTGCCCGGACGATAACGTGGGGCCCTACAGTTAATATCAGTTATACGCAGCATGCACGATACAAGGAAATGGTCAGTAACATCATCACTTTGAGGTACAATATCTATATCAGTAAGATCAATTCCATGCGATATAATTAAATCTAGCGTGTGATTATAACGATGAGTGGGCCCGGTGACATTTTGCTTGACTCCAAAAGAGTTTATTAGGTCAGTAAACGCAAGTCCTAATGCATCATTTGGATTATCAACATGAATGTTAAAATCTCCGACAATTAGCGCTTTATCAGCATTAACCAATAGGTCTGAGAGGAAATCTGCAAATTCTTTTAGGAAATCTGTATATGGCCCTGGCGGTCTATACACAGTAGCCAGAGCAAGAGATAAGACAGATTTCTTTTGCATATCTGACAGTGTAACATTAAGCATAAGTATTTCGAATGAGTTAAACCTGTATCCTGTTTTCTGAGTAACATTGAGAATATCACTATATATTGTTGCGACACCGCCGCCACGACCAGTCTGACGGGGCTCATGCTTATAACAGTAGCTTGGTGGAGTAGACTCATTTAGACCAATATAATCATTTGGTTTAAGCCAGGTTTCAGTCAAACAGAGTACATCAAAACTATTATCTGTGATCATTTCATTTACAATTACTGCTTTAGGTGTGAGTGATCTAATGTTTAGGAGCCCAAGCTTTAAAAATTGTTTTTGTTCATTTATTTTGCATTTTTCTGGTTTAATCACGATCAGATTATTTCTAGATCCTGTGTTAAATTTATATTTTGACCTCACGATTCGGGGAACAGACACAGTATGTATAGATTGAACAACGCAATTACTTCTATCATTTAAGTGGGTAGAGCAAAAGTCATCATAGCAGTTATTTGCGAATTGGCTTACTAGTCAGATGGAGCGTAGCGTCCTGGAGATGTTGTCCGACAGGAGTTCCGCTCCGACTCTGCTGGGGTGCAGGCCATCAGCACGGAAAAGCCTAGGACGCTCCCAGAAAAGATCCCAATTATTAACAAAGAGCAGTTTCTGTTCTTTACACCATGACAATAACCATTCGTTTAAAGCAAACAGTCTACTGAACCTTTCGTGTCCTCGTCGGTACGTGGGAAGCGGTCCTGACACGATGATCGTCGTCGCGGGCGATGTGCTGCGTACCGTCTCGATCAGGCTCCTGAAGTCCCTCTTCAGTGTCTCCGTCTGCCGCAGCTTGGTGTCGTTCACGCCCGCGTGCAGCACGACCGCTCCGACGCTCTCGTCATCCTTCAGGATCGCGGGTATCTGCGCAGAAACATCGAGAACACGAGCACCAGGGAAACAGTGTGTGTGCACTTTACCTTCAGCTAACGTAGCACGGATGTGCCGGACGATGGAGTCTCCGACGATCACAGCGTCACGTTCCGTCTCGTGGAGGGGGGCGAAGCGGTTTCGGGTGGAGATCTCGAAGACCGGAAGCGGCGGAGGGGGAGATGATGTAGCCCGATGCCTCGCTCGCGTCTTCCGTTGCTGCCGCACCCAGGGTCCGTGGTGTCCCGGCGCCGGAGTGAAGGACATCTGAGAAGATCGCGTCCTGGGTGCACGGGGCCTGTGCAGAGAAACACACGGAGTAGAGGTGGTGGGAGTGTTAGCAGCGTGCTGTATACTTACCCCGGACCTGTGAGCGTCAGCCCGGGATGTTTCCAGCGCAGTTTGCCGCTCTCTCAGCTGGGCCTGTCTCTCCAGCAGCTCGTCGATCTGCTTCTCCACGGACTCCAGCTCCAGCTGCACCGAATGCAGCTCGAACGCGTCCTCACCTGCACTCAAAGGTAGACACAAATCCGCCATTAAAGTAAGTAGCAGTGGAACAATGGTTATGTGTGTGAATAGAGTATTAGCAAGCGCGCCTAGCGGCCGCCGCGTTGGCGGTGCTAACGGGCTATAAGCTAATAGCGGACTCGGGAAATCAAAATAAAACTAGTGATAACAAGGCGCCCTGATTGTTTTTGTTGTAGAATGCGATAGGGGATATATTCACACGTTATAGAAACGAGAAATGATGGTGTATAAAATTGATTTTAAGAGATAAAATAGACGATAAAGAAATAACTTGACGGAGCTCAAACTCAAAACACGCGTCAGCAACAAACAGGAAGTGACTTTAAAGTTTAAAAGTTTTAAAGTTTAAAGTTCAATCCAAGGTTTGGTGATAATATAGCATAACAAGAGTTGTGAATGATCTTAGTATGAGATTCGGATAACTTTACAGCCCTGATTTTATTGGACTTGCATTTGATACAATAGACCATGTGACCCTTATTAAGAGTTTATCATATTTACTTGGGATCCATAGGACTGTTTTAAAGTGGTTTAGCATGCATCTTATCTTGAGAATAGATCTTTTTCAGTGAAGTTTAATGACACTTTTTCACCATCAGCACCTGTTAATCTGTGGTGTTCCTCAGGGTTCTGTTATTGGGCCTAATTTGTTTTCTTTGTATATGCTGCCCCTGAGTTAGATTTTTTTTTTTATTATTATGGCATGTCCTACCATTTTCTTTATTTTTATACGATAAACAATTTATCTCCTTTTGAGATCTTGAGAGAATTGTGCTTATTAGTCACTTTTGGCATTCTTGGAAGAGATTAAGAGCTGGATGGCCCTCAATCTGGTTCAGTTAAACCAGGGAAAGACAGAGATTATGATTTTTGGACAGTGCAGTTGTAAAGTGCTTTATAAATGAATGAATGAGAGAAATACTGGCCATTTTTGACATGGAAACCTTGCTGAATGTTTTGTAATAATTGTAAAAACAAACTTACCAGGAAGACTTGAATGCCACATTATTTGTAAACAGCAGAAGATCAAATGATAACAATAAATGTTATTATTACTCCACAGACAAAGCATATTTTTATATAGAGATCTTAGAAGACAGCAAGGACATCCCATCCTGAAGGTGAAAGTGGTTATGAAAAGCTAAATTATGAATGTTTCTGGTGCAAAAGTCATTCTCTACCATTGTAATTGGCCCACGAGAAAGAAAATATTATGTATTATTATATAATTATTAAATAATTATCAAATATTATACGTAGTTTATATTATATTTCTATAATATACAATATTATATATTAGAAAATATTTTAAAATATTAATATAATATAATATAATATTAATATTAATTAATATAATATATAATATAATATTAATATGTGAATATATAAATATGTAATGACATATTTATAAATTTCCTGAGGATTTTTGTGAGTATGTGGCTATAATTGAAAAAAAAAAAAAAAAAAAAATATATATATATATGTATGTACATATATGTATGTGTATATATATATATATATATATATATATATATATATATATATATTATAGAAACAATATTAAAATATAATACATTATAAACTATTAGTATTATTTTGATATTGTACTGTATACTGATATTATACTGATATTATACTGTATGTTTACATATCCCACGCAGTTTTGTGATTATGTAATTTTTTTTTAAATTTAATAATTCAATTACAAAGAAATAAATGCTTTTCAAAAGTTGACAGACCTGAAAATACTTCAATAATATGCACACAATATAACTGATTAATATGCACACACACCTCTTTAAGCCACAGAAAATTTGAGATGTGAAATCACACAAACGACAGAACGAACCCATCCAGAGCACAAACAGAGGCCGAGGTTTTCAATTCTGTCCGACACTGGTCTGGATCAGAATCAAATTGATTTGATTTCTATCAGCACCAATCCGGATCAAAATCACAAATTGAGTTTTATTCGTGTGGCTTGAGCGTTGAGCTCTTTTCTATCATTTCAGACTGGACTTCATGACTGTTTTTTTTATGGATATTGTCAAGGCATTTTTAGCTCTGTGCTGAGGAGAGTGACGACTCTAATTAAGTCAAACTGTCAAACTACAGAGAAAGAAGCACGAGCTAACGCATCTACAAACACAGCTTCAGCATTCAGAACTCCTTATATAATGATTCAGACCGAGATGGAGACTAATTTTGACTTCCCAACATATGTTCAGTCATGCAATAGTGAAAATGTTTAAAAATGAAAGGCTCTTGCTGGGATTGAAGGCAGGAGGAGAGAGTATTTGGCCAGTGATGCAAGACCTCTGCAGGGTGCTGCTAACGCTCAGAATGAAAGTCCTGTCATCACTTATGCCAAGTTCACACTGCACGATTTTAGCCCGATTTTTCACTCGCCGACAGGTTTTGATGAATCGCCGACAAATGCCCGAGATCGGAGGCAACTCGGAGCTTGTTCCCGCGAGTGACAATCGCGCAGTGTGAATGATCAAAGACACGATCTGAGGGAATCGCCGACACGTCGCCGACGCCCGCGAAATATTTGGCATGCTAAATATCTGGAGCTGTCTGCGATTCTCAATCCTGCTGTGTGAATGAGTTCTGACCTGTTCTGACTGAAAAATACATCAGCGATGACCTACAGCCAATGAGAGAGCAAGATACAGGGCAGCTGGAAGTTCGAGGAGGGATTTTTTTTTTTTTAAACAAAGCCAGCATTAGAATATACAGAACAGGTAGGCTGCATGAAGATGAAGAAGGGGCTAGGGTTTTTCCTGTAAATAATATTCTTCTATAAAGGACAAAATATTTTGTGCATTTTTCTTTTTCATCACTTTGAGGGATTTTATAGGCTATAAGAAATAAACTCATTAAAATGCACAACACGTTGGTTTCACTTTCAAGTAGGCTAGATTTGTGTATATAAAAATTTCACAGCAGAAGTATGTTTAAGTCAACTTTATTAATTATTGTGTGTTCGTGGAGGACTTATAGACCATAATATCAGCGTGATCTTGCGTTATTTCCTTATCACTTCTCGCGTGCGTTTGGCTGTATTTGCGGATCAGACAGAGTTGTCTGCGATTCTTCCTATTGTGAAATCGTGCAATGTGAAACCCCCTGTCGCGGATCCATCGTGCAATGTGAACACAGCAGCGACTGAATCCTACCCCAGATAGTCCTGCAGTGTGAAAACAACGGCGATCCGATGAGTTTGAAAATCGTGCAGTGTGAACTCGGCATTACTCGTCCACATGTCCCTTCAAACCCCTGTGTTCAGCGGCTGTGTTTTTATGTGGATATCTGAAGAATCATCACACACCTTAAACAGTTTAGAGAAACCATGTCTGTCTAGATTTACCAATCTGTTTGTTTCATTATTTATTTATTTATTTATTATCATTTTTTTACATTTTGTGTATACATACACATTTTATTTAAAATTATATGTACTTAAAGACAATTTATTTAATGCATTTAATTCATTTATTTATTTCAAGTTAAATTTACATATCACAAAGACATTTTATATATACATAAAACATTATTTATTTGAAACACATTATTTATTTCGCATAAAATTATATTTACATATCAGACATTTTATTTAGAAATACATACACACATTTTCTTTTATTTAACATATTTACATATAACAAAACAATTTTATGTATACATAGACACATTTTATTTATCTATTTATTTAAAATTATATTTACTTATTACAAAGACATTACACACACACACACACTTAAATTTATTTATTTGAAATTTTATTTACATATTAGACATTCACACATTTTATTCATTTATTTAATTGTGTAAAATTATATTTACATATTACAGACATTTTATTTACACATACAAACACACATTTTATTTGTTTATTTGTTTTAATTTAAAGTTATTTTTACATATAATGAAGACAATTTATTTGCAAATACACACATTTTATTTGTCAGTTTATTTATTTTTTATTTATTTTATTTAACATTATATTTGCATATTACAAAACCATTTTATATGTACATCTTATTTAAAGTTATATCTACATATTACAAAATACATATTGTATGTATTTTATTTATACATACACATTTTATTAATTTATCCATCCAGTATGTCTTGCAGATTTAAACAACATGATTTTAAAGTTTTTTTAATAGTCTTTAAATGTCTGTATAATTAAATGAAAATGTTCCTCGGCTGCAGTTTGTTAGTTTGAGTCCTGAATGACAGCGCAGTAAATCCAGCCGCTTATTAAATTAGAAACAGATTTGAATAAATAATGAAAAATAATGAGACCCGTAGCATTTAAACCCCTACAACAAACTTAATGAGCACGAGTCAGACAGAGAAAGAAGCCATTGCAGAGACAGTCGGATGAAGATGTGAGACGCTGTATTGACATTTTGAGCTGCTGTAAATCAGGGACGAGGGTCAGAATGAACTCGTGCTCCTCGTGAAATATTAGCAGACGGGAGCGAGGCTTTTAGCACGTCTCAAGAGCCATGCATTTCTAACTCTCAATCCACACACACTGTTATGAATGTAAACAATTAGCACTCGAGTCTATAAAACATTTGTGAAATGCAGCTTGAAAGTCACGGTCAGTATGAATTGTTGATGTGTGTGGAGGTTTTTATTTTTTGTGCTCCACTGCAAAAATCACTATTCACCATTAAATGACAGATCACTGACAGCCACAGAAACATCTCACATATTCCCAGACAGCAGGAACTTCTACTGAGAGCAGAGAAATGTTCTCTTATAACCATATCAACATTAACATGGATTTGGGTTTAAAATATATATATATTTTTTTTAATTAAATGATAAATTATTAAAAATATTTAATTTTTTTATAAATTTTATGTATTTTATTACTATTATTATTATTAAAAACGTTTAAAAACACAAGTTTTTAAAAGTAGAAAGATTCCATCTGGCCTTATAAATATGATGTTATAGAAACTTCATGTATAATGTAATACAATTAATTTAGTCTTAGACACAAACTATTTAAGTAATTAGTGTAATATTTTATTCTTGCGTCAGTCTACTAAATACATATATGTAAATGTTTTATTCTTATTTATAAAAATATATTTTATAATATTTGTAATAATTCAACATTTAGATGCATTCTTATATTATTTTATTTTATTTTAAGCTTTTTTATTCTTAATTCTGAACTTCTTTTAATTAGTTTTCAATAAATTCAAGAGTTGTACATCTAGTTCCACAAACATAAATAATTCTATTCTTTTTTTTAATTCTTATCTTTTTTTAAGTTTATATTTATTTTTTATTTGTCATTTTCATTTAATTTAATTTTAATTAATTTATTTCTTAATTTACAATGTTTTGTAATTAATTAAAATTTTCAGTATTTTATTTTCAATTTTAATTTTACAATTAATATTTTTTTTATTATTGTTTTATTTTATTTATTTTTTACATTTTCAGTATTCATTTTTACAGTTAAAATGTATTAATTAATTAAAATGTTTATCATTTGTTTTCATTTAAATTTCTTTTTTTAATTTCCAATATAAATTTTTACAATTAAGATTTATATCTTTATTTATTTATTTGAAAGTGTATTTACAGGTCCAAAGCCGTTTTATGTATTCATATTTATTTTAATTCCTCAGACTTACATTGAAGGTAGGAATAGAACACCTTAGCAACCAGATAGCAACACCCTGGCAACCACCCAGAACACCCTAACAACTTGGCGTTGACCACCAATCACATTATCCTCAGTTACGTGTGTAGTCGTCAGTCGACTAGCAGATGCTCGGCGCTCAGCATTACGCTCACAGCTGAAATTCAGTCCGAGAACAAATAGCGTCTATTAGTTGAACAGCACAGGCTTTAATAAAGGACACGCGAACACAAATCGCACAATTTAGCAGAGAGGTTTGATAGATGTCAAGCCGAAGAATTCAGCGTTCCCTGCGGACGTCTGCTGCCTGAAGTTAACTCAGATTCATAACGCTATAATAACCCTGCCGGCTTGCTTTGAAATATATTGTAAACGATTTGTGAAGCGCCTTCACGGCAAAGCCCTGAAAATGAGTTTTGTAATCATACTGAAAGAGTCAAAGACGCGGCATATGACATCAGTAACGCAGATGAGAGAGACTGAACATTTGTGCGAAACGCATATGAGTTTTTGAATTATGTAGGCCTGTAATGCACTCATGCTGTATGGAACATGACTTGGCTGTTTTTATGCATTTATTACGCATATCATTTATCACATGTTGTGATTATAGGAAGAGTAGGTGTACAAGTTTATCAGCGTTTCAGATAAACATCTGCTGCTCTGATAAAGCTCACACTCTTCAACTTTAATTAAAACTTCATTATTTACACAGTGACAAGGAAATGAACAGGATGTTAATGAAGAGCTAGTTACTTATTGCTCATACAAATATTTAGTACTGGACTTGACTGGAAATTATTTATTTATTTACATACATACAAAAGTGGATAACAAACCCTATGCATTTTAGTCTAAATATGTAAAGTATCTTATTTTAGGGATGAATACTTAAACATTTCGGGTGTTTATTTATTTTCATGTTTTTATTCATTTTCATTCATTCATTTATTTAAGAATCAATTATTTATTATAAATTTATAATTTAAGTTTTTTATAATAAAAATGTTATGTATTATTATTATTAATGATGATAATAATAATAAAAATAATAATAATTTTACCCATTTATTTTATTACATAAGTAGATACTAGACCCTAATATTCCTAATATTTAATATTTGATGCATTTTTTTCAGATTATGTACAGTACTATATCTTGTTTTAAGGAGAAATATATAAACATTTATGCATTTTATTTATTTATTTATTTATTTATTTACTTACTTCATAAGTAGATAACAAACTCTAATAGTCCTAATATTTTATGCATTTTTTTTTTAAGATGAATGTTTAAATTTTAGAGTATTTAAGTATTGCTGGAAAACAGGACACCGGAATATAACTGGGAAAAACTGAGAAAGAAAATGGTTTTCTTTTCAATTAATTCATAAATTTAAATTATTTTTATTTATCTACATTTTATGTACATTTTATGAATTCCATTTTCTTTATTTGTATTATTTTTCTTTATTATTTTGTTACATATTATATAGCTTTTTATTATTTGTGTAATTTTTATTTGACTTGTTATTTATTTATTTATTTTTTCAGTGTTGGAAAACCCATTTTCCACGGATATGCTGCTCTAGAAGCCCATTGTCATCTGTGAGCTCGTGAGAGACTCGGGGACGCCTCGCCGGATGCCATTTATTCAATAAGTTCACAGAGATGACACGCAACACAAAACCCTTTTGAAAACAAGCTCTGATGCCAGGGAAACGTGCCGTTATTGCAGTAATATCACGACGTCAGCTACGATACGCCATGGAATCTTTCTGGAGAAGAAAAAAATAGGCCAGCATTGAGATTTGACACCAGGAATGTGAAATTACAGTCAGTTTGAGTTCAACTTACTTTGCATTCAGATGGATCTGCTTCCTCATGTGCAACCAAATATCTTTGGATCTGTGCCGCCATTGGCTGTATTTTGATGAATTTGATGAAAAAGCCCTCAGAAAGAGCAGAGAGGGAGTTCTCATTTCTCTAAAGCAAATCTCTGCTGGTTTGAGGCCTCTGTTATTTAAGACCTGCAGACACCGCAAGAGCTTTATTGCATTGAGCACAGACATGTCAGCGCAAACATCATCACAAACTGGCCTAATATCAGCTACAGGCCGATACTGTGTGTGTGTATGATGAATAATAACTAACATTAATGACAATAATTTAGAGCTAATAAGAGTTAATAAGAGCTAGTTAGTCATTGCTCAAATAATTGCTTTGTTCCTCTTTTGTAAGTCACTTATCTGATAAATGTAAAACAAACCCTAATAGTCTTTTTACTAGCAGTTAGTATTTTTTTCTGAATATGTGCAGTGTCATATTTTGAGGATGAATATGTTTATTTATTTACTTTTTATTTATCTACTTATTGTATTACTTAATTAAATAGATAACAAATCCTAATAGTCCTAATATTTATGCATATTTGCCCTATGTACTATATCTTGTTATTGGGTGAATAATTAAACGTAGTATGTAATATTTAAATAATATTTATTTATTTGTTTTTTATCTCATCTTTAATTTATTGCATAAATAAGATAAACCCTAATAGTCCTAATATCTTATGCACTTTTTATTCTGAATATGTAAAGCATCTTGTTTTGAAGATGAATATTTAAATGTGTAATATTTAAATAATATTGAGTTATTTTATTTTTATTTATGCACTTATCTTTCCTGAATATGTACAATATCTTGTTTTAAGGATAAATATTTAAACATTCAGGATTTTTTTATTATACGGGGGAAACACTGAAAATGGTTGTATTTTAATTCATTAATGTTATATAATTTTACATTTTTTATATTTGTTATTTTTAACCTTTTTTTTTTACATTTAATGCATTACATTTTATATTCTTTTTATCTACTTTATTACATCAATGCCTATCAGTGATGAAGAATAATTAACACTAACGATGCTACTAACTAAACTGTTTTTTTTAGTAGCATGAGTCGTCAAAACAGTGTTTATAAAAAGTTTATGATGAGCACTGTAATGCAACATGAATAGCAGTTTTTAATATTTTTTTGCATGCAACTTTTTTTTTTTTGTTCTCTGGTCAAGTTTGATACTGTCACTATACTTGAGATCAGGAAATGAAGCTTCAGTTGACTCACAGTGACTCATTATAGTGATGCAGCATTGAACTGGGTCACAAGCTGCTGTTTTCAAATCCAGATCATGACACAGCAGCTTTAGAGCTGAAGATGTTTCTTTCTGGACTCTTCGGCTCGGTCAAGCTGAGGTCGTGATATATAGTTTAGCAATAATGTCCTCCAGGGCTTTAAAATCTCTGGATTCTGCTCAGAATCTGTATTTTTTTTTTTTTTATTCTGTATGCTTTATAAACATATAAAGTGCCCACAGCTTCAAAATAATGAGGCTTGACATTTACTGCTGGTCTGGAGAGAGAAAGGTCACGACATCAGCCTGAATTCTGTGCAACTCTTTAATGTGTGTCAGTTAAAACAAAGCATCTGCATTCAACTATTCATTTCATCAACAACGTATGATAAGTGTTTGTCCATGCAAAAAAATTACAATAAAACACAGAATGCTTGGGTGTTGCTATGTGGTTGCTAGGGTCTTCTGGATGTTTTTAACATGTGCTGCAGTAAGGGTGTTTTGGGTGGTTTCTAGGGTGTGCGTTGCTAAGGCTTTCTGAATGTTTCTAACATGTTGCACTGCACTAGAGGGTGTTTTGGGTGGTTTCTAGGGCGCTGCTAAGGTGTTCTAAGGGTTGTTAAAATATTGCACTGCAATAGGTTTGTTTGGGTGGTTTCTAGGGTGTTGCTAAGGTGTTCATAATTTTTTGGAACATGTTGCACTGCAGTGGACGGTGTTTTGGGTGGTTTCTAGGGTGTTGCTAAGGTGTTCATAATTTTTTGTAACATGTTGCACTGCAGTGGAGGGTGTTTTGGGTGGTTTCTAGGGTGTTGCTAAGGTGTTCATCATTTTTTGTAACATGTTGCACTGCAGTGGAGGGTGTTTTGGGTGGTTTCCAGGGTGTTGCTATGTGGTTGTTAAGATGTTTTTAGTATGTTGTGCTGCAGTAGTGGGTGTTTTGGGTGGTTTCTAGGGCGTTGCTATGTGGTTTTAAGATGTTTTTAGTATGTTGTGCTGCAGTAGGGGTGTTTTGGGTGGTTTCTAGCGTTGCTAAGGTTCAGTGTTTTTAATGTTGCACTGCAGCAGAGGTTGTTTTGGGTGGTTGCTAAGGTGTTCTGAATGTTTGTAGCATGTGCTGCTGTAGGGGTGTTTTGGGTGGTATCTAGGGCGTTGCTATGTGGTTGCTAAGGTATTTGTAGTGTTTTCCGTGTGTTACACTGCTGTTTTTTTTTTCTTGGGTGGTTTCTAGGGCGTTGCTAAGTGTTCTGAGTCATCTTTTAGTATGTTGCAGTGCAGTTCCTAGGGTATTTTGGTTGGTTTCTTAAGGCGTTTCCAAGTAGCTGCTGAATGAGTTTTAAGCACATTACTATAGTCAACTTTAATATGTCCGGATAGAGGTTTGATCTATCACTAGAAACACTAGTACAGAGTTTACAAACACCATTAACTACTTGCAGTCTAGTCTTGACTAAAGAACTATTGAAGCGGCGTGTGATTTCACAGGATGATTCATGCATTGTTTCAGGAACTACAGTGATCCGGTTTTGATTTAGGAGGCGGAAAGTGCATTAATCTTCCACTGATTGGATTAATGTGATTCTCATTCATAGCAGATCGAGAGCGTTAGAGAGAATAAAGCAAAGTCATTCGGTGATGATCGCAGGTGGGTTTGGGGAAATCATTCCAATCAGATAATCATAGTTTAACCCTGAATCTCCCGTCTGTATCCTAACACCTGTTTACCATCATATGACCAACTTAAAGTAACAGACTTCAGGGTTTGCATATTTAATGAATATTTTATGAGTCGGAGACTGCTCTCTCTCTCTCTCTCTCTTTCTTTCTTTCTCGCTCGCTCGCTCTCTCTCGTTTACTCGGTCGAGCTGTAGTCCTCGTTATCATTGGCTTTCATGGGATTTATGGGACGGGCGTGTGGGATTTTAGGGGGACATTAATCAGAATAAACGTCTCAAACAGCTGTGTGTGCTGATTCCTCTGCTGTTCTGAGCGCACATTATTGTTTTATGTGAAAGTGTATTTACAGGTCCAAAGCCGTTTTATGTATTCATATTTATTTTAATTCCTCAGACTTACATTGAAGGTAGGAATAGAACACCTTAGCAACCAGATAGCAACACCCTGGCAACCACCCAGAACACCCTAACAACTTGGCGTTGACCACCAATCACATTATCCTCAGTTACGTGTGTAGTCGTCAGTCGACTAGCAGATGCTCGGCGCTCAGCATTACGCTCACAGCTGAAATTCAGTCCGAGAACAAATAGCGTCTATTAGTTGAACAGCACAGGCTTTAATAAAGGACACGCGAACACAAATCGCACAATTTAGCAGAGAGGTTTGATAGATGTCAAGCCGAAGAATTCAGCGTTCCCTGCGGACGTCTGCTGCCTGAAGTTAACTCAGATTCATAACGCTATAATAACCCTGCCGGCTTGCTTTGAAATATATTGTAAACGATTTGTGAAGCGCCTTCACGGCAAAGCCCTGAAAATGAGTTTTGTAATCATACTGAAAGAGTCAAAGACGCGGCATATGACATCAGTAACGCAGATGAGAGAGACTGAACATTTGTGCGAAACGCATATGAGTTTTTGAATTATGTAGGCCTGTAATGCACTCATGCTGTATGGAACATGACTTGGCTGTTTTTATGCATTTATTACGCATATCATTTATCACATGTTGTGATTATAGGAAGAGTAGGTGTACAAGTTTATCAGCGTTTCAGATAAACATCTGCTGCTCTGATAAAGCTCACACTCTTCAACTTTAATTAAAACTTCATTATTTACACAGTGACAAGGAAATGAACAGGATGTTAATGAAGAGCTAGTTACTTATTGCTCATACAAATATTTAGTACTGGACTTGACTGGAAATTATTTATTTATTTACATACATACAAAAGTGGATAACAAACCCTATGCATTTTAGTCTAAATATGTAAAGTATCTTATTTTAGGGATGAATACTTAAACATTTCGGGTGTTTATTTATTTTCATGTTTTTATTCATTTTCATTCATTCATTTATTTAAGAATCAATTATTTATTATAAATTTATAATTTAAGTTTTTTATAATAAAAATGTTATGTATTATTATTATTAATGATGATAATAATAATAAAAATAATAATAATTTTACCCATTTATTTTATTACATAAGTAGATACTAGACCCTAATATTCCTAATATTTAATATTTGATGCATTTTTTTCAGATTATGTACAGTACTATATCTTGTTTTAAGGAGAAATATATAAACATTTATGCATTTTATTTATTTATTTATTTATTTACTTACTTACTTCATAAGTAGATAACAAACTCTAATAGTCCTAATATTTTATGCATTTTTTTTTTTAAGATGAATGTTTAAATATTAGAGTATTTAAGTATTGCTGGAAAACAGGACACCGGAATATAACTGGGAAAAACTGAGAAAGAAAATGGTTTTCTTTTCAATTAATTCATAAATTTAAATTATTTTTATTTATCTACATTTTATGTACATTTTATGAATTCCATTTTCTTTATTTGTATTATTTTTCTTTATTATTTTGTTACATATTATATAGCTTTTTATTATTTGTGTAATTTTTATTTTACTTGTTATTTATTTATTTAGTTTTTTCAGTTTTGGAAAACCCATTTTCCACGGATATGCTGCTCTAGAAGCCCATTGTCATCTGTGAGCTCGTGAGAGACTCGGGGACGCCTCGCCGGATGCCATTTATTCAATAAGTTCACAGAGATGACACGCAACACAAAACCCTTTAGAAAACAAGCTCTGATGCCAGGAAAACGTGCCGTTATTGCAGTAATATCACGACGTCAGCTACGATACGCCATGGAATCTTTCTGGAGTACAGAAAAATAGGCCAGCGCTGAGATGTGACACCAGGAATGTGAAATTACAGTCAGTTTGAGTTCAACTTACTTTGCATTCAGATGGATCTGCTTCCTCATGTGCAACCAAATATCTTTGGATCTGTGCCGCCATTGGCTGTATTTTGATGAATTTGATGAAAAAGCCCTCAGAAAGAGCAGAGAGGGAGTTCTCATTTCTCTAAAGCAAATCTCTGCTGGTTTGAGGCCTCTGTTATTTAAGACCTGCAGACACCGCAAGAGCTTTATTGCATTGAGCACAGACATGTCAGCGCAAACATCATCACAAACTGGCCTAATATCAGCTACAGGCCGATACTGTGTGTGTGTATGATGAATAATAACTAACATTAATGACAATAATTTAGAGCTAATAAGAGTTAAGAGCTAGTTAGTCATTGCTCAAATAATTGCTTTGTTCCTCTTTTGTAAGTCACTTATCTGATAAATGTAAAACAAACCCTAATAGTCTTTTTAATAGCAGTTAGTATTTTTTTTCTGAATATGTACAGTTTCATATTTTGAGGATGAATGTTTATTTACTTTTTATTTATCTATTTATTGTATTTCTTAATTAAATAGATAACAAACCCTAATATTGAATATTTAAACGTAGTATGTAATATTTATTTATTTATTTGCTTGTTTGTTTATTTGTTTTTATCTCATTTTTAATTTATTACATAAATAAGATAAACCCTAATAGTCCTAATATCTTATGCACTTTTTTTTCTGAATATGTAAAGCATCTTGTTTTGAAGATGAATATTTAAATGTGTAATATTTAAATAATATTGAGTTATTTTATTTTTATTTATGCACTTATCTTTCCTGAATATGTACAATATCTTGTTTTAAGGATAAATATTTAAACATTCAGGATTTTTTATTATACGGAGCAAACACTGAAAATGGTTGTCTTTAATTCATTAATGTTATATAATTTTACATTTTTTATATTTGTTATTTTTAAAACTTTTAAACTTTTTTTTAAAAGTTAAAACTTTTTTTTTACATTTAATGCATTACATTTTATATTCTTTTTATCTACTTTATTACATCAATGCCTATCAGTGATGAAGAATAATTAACACTAACGATGCTACTAACTAAACTGTTTTTTTTAGTAGCATGAGTCGTCAAAACAGTGTTTATAAAAAGTTTATGATGAGCACTGTAATGTAACATGAATAGCAGTTTTTAATATTTTTTTGCATGCAACCTTTTTTTTTTTTTTTGTTCTCTGGTCAAGTTTGATACTGTCACTATACTTGAGATCAGGAAATGAAGCTTCAGTTGACTCACAGTGACTCATTATAGTGATGCAGCATTGAACTGGGTCACAAGCTGCTGTTTTCAAATCCAGATCATGACACAGCAGCTTTAGAGCTGAAGATGTTTCTTTCTGGACTCTTCGGCTCGGTCAAGCTGAGGTCGTGATATATAGTTTAGCAATAATGTCCTCCAGGGCTTTAAAATCTCTGGATTCTGCACAGAATCTGTATTTTTTTATTTTTATTCTGTATGCTTTATAAACATATAAAGTGCCCACAGCTTCAAAATAATGAGGCTTGACATTTACTGCTGGTCTGGAGAGAGAAAGGTCACGACATCAGCCTGAATTCTGTGCAACTCTTTAATCTGTGTCAGTTAAAACAAAGCATCTGCATTCAACTATTCATTTCATCAACAACGTATGATAAGTGTTTGTCCATGCAAAAAATTACAATAAAACACAGAATGCTTGGGTGTTGCTATGTGGTTGCTAGGGTCTTCTGGATGTTTTTAACATGTGCTGCAGTAAGGGTGTTTTGGGTGGTTTCTAGGGTGTGCGTTGCTAAGGCTTTCTGAATGTTTCTAACATGTTGCACTGCACTAGAGGGTGTTTTGGGTGGTTTCTAGGGCGCTGCTAAGGTGTTCTAAGGGTTGTTAAAATATTGCACTGCAATAGGTTTGTTTGGGTGGTTTCTAGGGTGTTGCTAAGGTGTTCATAATTTTTTGTAACATGTTGCACTGCAGTGGACGGTGGTTTCTAGGGTGTTGCTAAGGTGTTCATAATTTTTTGTAACATGTTGCACTGCAGTGGAGGGTGTTTTGGGTGGTTTCTAGGGTGTTGCTAAGGTGTTCATCATTTTTTGTAACATGTTGCACTGCAGTGGAGGGTGTTTTGGGTGGTTTCCAGGGTGTTGCTATGTGGTTGTTAAGATGTTTTTAGTATGTTGTGCTGCAGTAGTGGGTGTTTTGGGTGGTTTCTAGGGCGTTGCTATGTGGTTGTTAAGATGTTTTTAGTATGTTGTGCTGCAGTAGTGGGTGTTTTGGGTGGTTTCTAGGGCGTTGCTAAGGTGTTCAGTGTTTTTAATGTTGCACTGCAGCAGAGGTTGTTTTGGGTGGTTGCTAAGGTGTTCTGAATGTTTGTAGCATGTGCTGCTGTAGGGGTGTTTTGGGTGGTATCTAGGGCGTTGCTATGTGGTTGCTAAGGTATTTGTAGTGTTTTCCGCGTGTTACACTGCTGTTTTTTTTTTCTTGGGTGGTTTCTAGGGCGTTGCTAAGTGTTCTGAGTCATCTTTTAGTATGTTGCAGTGCAGTTCCTAGGGTATTTTGGTTGGTTTCTTAAGGCGTTTCCAAGTAGCTGCTGAATGAGTTTTAAGCACATTACTATAGTCAACTTTAATATGTCCGGATAGAGGTTTGATCCTATCACTAGAAACACTAGTACAGAGTTTACAAACACCATTAACTACTTGCAGTCTAGTCTTGACTAAAGAACTATTGAAGCGGCGTGTGATTTCACAGGATGATTCATGCATTGTTTCAGGAACTACAGTGATCCGGTTTTGATTTAGGAGGCGGAAAGTGCATTAATCTTCCACTGATTGGATTAATGTGATTCTCATTCATAGCAGATCGAGAGCGTTAGAGAGAATAAAGCAAAGTCATTCGGTGATGATCGCAGGTGGGTTTGGGGAAATCATTCCAATCAAATAATCATAGTTTAACCCTGAATCTCCCGTCTGTATCCTAACACCTGTTTTCCATCATATGACCAACTTAAAGTAACAGACTTCAGGGTTTGCATATTTTATGAATATTTTATGAGTCGGAGACTGCTCTCTCTCTCTCTCTCTCTCTCTCTCGCTCGCTCGCTCTTGTTTACTCGGTCGAGCTGTAGTCCTCGTTATCATTGGCTTTCATGGGATTTATGGGACGGGCGTGTGGGATTTTAGGGGGACATTAATCAGAATAAACGTCTCAAACAGCTGTGTGTGCTGATTCCTCTGCTGTTCTGAGCGCACATTATTGTTTTATGTGATCAATAAGGAGAAACGGGGCCACAGACCCAGGTCCGTTTAAAAGCACATGCAACTGGACTTCAGACTCACTGCGGCTGTAGATGAAAGCAGAAGCTTTTCTCCACCGACCAACCTTCACCTCATGAATCCTCCCACAGGCACCTGCACTTCATGCTGCTTTGAATGATTAAATTAGCGAATACTGGCTGTTTTGTAATGCTGTGGAAAATCACTTTTCTGAGCTCACCCGTTTCGGTTATGTAAAGACATTTCAGATTGAATCCGCTCTGCTTCATGCTCTCAGAATACCACAGTTTTTGTAATGAAATTATCTTCTGTTGACTGCTTTATTGAGATTTGATGTGATTTTCGAAGACTAATTAATCTAAAAATTACAATAATTTCATTCCATTTTGTTCCAAATCTGTGTAACTTTCTTCCATGTAAAGAGATGTTTAGCTAAGCATTCATGCTGCACTTTTCAATACACTATTAGTCTTATGAAATCCATTTTATTTTTTCCAAAATTTAATTAACATTTTTTTTCCAACTTGCATTTTAAAAAAATATATATATTTTACTGTTTTAATGGTTAAATTAAATTTTAGTAATTGAAGAGCATGTCTAATTAATTGAAATCCTGAAACGTATACAATTTAACAACAATTTATTAAATTTGACAAAAAAAAAAAAATCATTTCCCATGTTCCATTTCTTGCATTTGAATTTTTCTGGATTTCATTTTAATGGTTTAATTAAATTGTAACAATCAAAAAGAATGTGAAATCAATTGAAACGTTAACTTTAACAACTTCATAATTTTGTTTAAAAATAATAATGGAACCCTTATGATTTTTTTTTTTCAGAAATTATGTTGGGTTTACATTTTTCCGTATTTATGATTTAATATGACTTTATTTAACATTTGAATATAGGCCTATGCAAGTACAAGTGGGATTTGAGTTACGCAAAACAATTTTATTTTTTTGTCTGTTCTTTACACAAATCTATCATGTGGCTTCACAAGTCCTCATTAATTTTCATTGTGTGGGCAATTTGGTGTAGTTTTTACTAATACAATTTTCACTCAGAAATTGCTAGTAGGTTCACAAACAATTGAAAATGACAAGTGACGCATTGAGTCAAAGTTTTAAAGTAGAAAGACTGCTATAGTATTTTCTTGTAAAACTTACTCCAATAATCTTTTTTATTTATTGAACTCTTGTTAGTTCCATGGAAGAACAAAAGTCATGCAGGTTTGGAATGATATGAGTGTGCGTAAATAATGCAATTTTAATTTCTGGTGCTATTCTTTTAACATTTGAGATTTTGCAGGGCTTCAGTTTTATTTAGTTTGTTTTGAATGTGAAATTAACATGTAACTGTCTTCCTCCACATCCCGCTTTCTCCAGCAGAAAGTTTCTTTATTTATTTAATGAGGTAGAACATTTCTGTTTATGAATTCTGGGCTGTTTCACAGATGAATCTCCACATGTCAGGATTTCCCCCTCTGAAACACAAGCGCAGAGTTTGTTTTTCACAGAGACGTGATAAATATCAAAGAAGCTCAGCAGGACCGTGAAATATGTCTTTGTTTTCTCAAAGTCAGCATGTTCCTGAAGCCGTGCGGCTTTAATTAAACATCAGATTCACGTTCGCTGTCAGAATGATCTCTCACATCCTGAAGGACACGAGTGGACGAAGTGTATCAGAAATAAAGAATTATTCTGTGCACACACACGCAGGACACTGCTGCTGTGATTTTTTTTTTTGTTGTCTGTTATGGTAATATGTTCATGTATAATGTCCACATACGCAATGCAAGGTTGTAGGAATGACAAGCAAGTTTAAATATGGGAGTGAATATACTAAATTACCATTCTGTGTGTGAATGGAGTGCAGGAGTTACTCCACAGTTTAAATGCAGTCACGTTTGGGTTTCTGTCTGTTAGGAAGCTGTTTTAGATGGCAGGTGATTATGTCTGATGGCAGCTGATATTTAGAATAGAGCTTGTAGTGCTGTTATTATTTCTTAATTAATCTGGTGTTTCTATGTGGTTCCTGCATGTTTTTTAGCATGTTGCACTGCAGTAGAGGGCATTTGGGTGGTTTCTAGGGCGTTGCTAAGATGTTCTGAGTGTTTTTAGCATGTTGCACTGCAGCAGAGGTTGTTTTGGTGGTCTCTGGCGTTGCTAAGGTGTTCTGAGTTTTTAGCCTGTTGCACTGCAGTAGAGGGTATTTGGGTGGTTTCTAGGGCGTTGCTAAGATGTTCTGAGTGTTTTTAGCATGTTGCACTGCAGCAGAGGGTGTTTTGGGTGGTTTCTAGGGCGTTACTAAGGTTTGCTGAGTGTTTTAGCATGTTGCACTGCAGCAGAGGGTTTTGGGTGGTTTCTAGGGCGTTGCTAAGGTGTTCTGAGTTTTTTAGCCTGTTGCACTGCAGTAGAGGGTATTTGGGTGGTTTCTAGGGCGTTGCTAAGGTGTTCTGAGTTTTTTAGCCTGTTGCACTGCAGTAGAGGGTATTTGGGTGGTTTCTAGGGCGTTGCTAAGGTGTTCTGAGTGTTTTTAGCATGTTGCACTGCAGCAGAGGGTGATTTGGGTGGTTTCTAGGGCGTTTCTATGTGATTTAAGTTCTTATCTGTTAGGATGCTGTTTTACGAGGTGGCTGACTATGTTGGTAATGTACTGCGAGGCAGGTATTGGAACAAAGTGGTCTTGTTTTGTCTTTCTGTAGTGATCGCACAGGGTATTAGACAGACTTTATCTGTGTGGTGAAACCAGACTGATCTCTGAAACACAATGGCACTGTTTTATCTTGTTCTTTCACTCGTGTCCTTTCAGGATAATCCTGTTACTAAATTACATTATAATTTGCTATAAATTGCAGATTTTTTTCAGCCATGCACATGTTCTGCAGCTAATGCAGTTCCCGTCTGAATGTCATCTTTCTTTGTCTCATTTTATTCTCTCTCTCTCTTGCTCTCTCTCTCTCTCTGCTTTTGCTTTGAGAAACATTGTTCTAGTGGAAGTAGGTCAGGTGCTCCTAACTGATCCATTAGTTTCAGCTGTAAATTGAAGGACAAAATAATAAAACTGATTTCTGGGGAGAAATGTAGGCTGTGTTTGATTCTATCCTCCTCACCCTGCAGGTGTCTTTCTAATTATGTTATTGGCTCTGTACCGCTGTATGTTTGCGTCACCAGTGTCACCTTCATGAGGACTACTGACAGCTTTTACTTTCTCATTTGACACTTTTTTGAGTTTGTCTCTGCACTGCTCACTGAAGGTTGTGTCTGTTGTGTTTGTTCTCAAAACATTTGCACTAAAACATTATTTATGCATAACTTATGGAACTTTTTTAGTTGTTTTAGTTCGACATTCGTCTAACATTTCTTTAAATGTTGCTGCTTGTTTCAGATAACATTCAAAAGTAACATTCTCCTGTTTGGAAAATTCATTAATGTTTGTTTAAACAAGAAAAAAAGTTTCAAAAACTGGATGTTTTTAACATTCTGAGAACATTCAGAAATAACGTTTTCATAAGTTTATGGGAACATTAGCAAAACATTCTCAGAATATATTTTGTTAACTGGGGAAGAGCCATTTATCTTAGTGTGAAGAAATTTTTAATAATCTAAACAACCTTTTTGTGCAGTTCAAAGTTTCCATGCTTGTTAGGTGTTCTTCATAGAACCATTGATGCCAATAAAGGACCTTCATTTTTAATTAAGTAAATAGATTCAGTGTTGAATGCAATGTTAAAATAGAATTATTGTTGATGTCCAGAATTGCTCGTTGCTTTTGCTAGTTTACCAAGCTTGAGCACTGACTGTATATTTGAAAAAAAATCTGAAAGCCCAATATGGTGTAAATTAAACTCTTGTAAAGTAAGGCCATGTTCACACTAATACTTTTTCGTTTGTTGGAGTACGATTTGTAAGAAAATGCTTTTTCAGTATTTCTTTCACCTTTAATTCAGTGTATTACTTGCCATTTCTTAGTAATGAATTGTGAAATTTACTAGCAATTTCTGAGTGAAAATAGTTTCTACACCATTCTTTTCAGTGTAGTTTTAGAGATTTCAGTTTTCTCCCATTCAGATAAATAAGAGCTGTGCTCGACTGCATTCCCAGGATGGCTGCAGAGAACAAACTTGCCTTGAAAGTGACTTGGGCTGGAGATAGACTGTCTGTCTGGACAAACTGTTATTTTCTGCCATATATTTTCACTGTTTTCTGTGTCTCTTCAGTAAGTGTGAAATACTAGCAGTCGAGATCTCTCTCTCTCTCTGTCAGGCTGCCGCTCTGTCTATCTCTATGTGTCTCTTTCCATCTCATGCTCTTTCTCTAGAGTCTCTTTCTCATCTTGGAGTGTAAACATGAAGGTTTCTATTTCCATAATCCGACAGACTGTATTAGTGGGATAAGCTCTGGTGGTTTTCTGGACTCTATACAGGTTAAATCACCTCACAGTCCCACAGGACGACACGGACTGAGGTTTGCGGAAATCCGTGTTTGCTTTGTGACTGACTACAGTTCTCAGATCAGACTCATCTTCTTGACTCATTCGGGTTAGATTTATTCAGGTAATTGAGCCAAGCACACATCACTCTATATTTTACCGCTCATGTACCAATTAGAAACGCTGCACGTCTCCAAACACTCGATCTGTGTCCTACAAGGCCGTGGAAAGATGAATCCTCATAACTTGCATGCTATCTGAAATACAGTGCTCTGGTGTAATTACTCTGACTGTTTGTGAATCAATATTAACACGGCGGTAATTGGCAATTAATCTTGTTTATATAATTGTACATTCACACAAAAGAGCAGGTGACCCTCTTTTACTCCTGCTCAAAAGTACAGTCATCTCAAATGCACAGATAAACTATAAATTGCAGAGAACATGAAATAAATGACAAAAGTGTAGTGTGCACAAACCCAGCTAACAAAAATATGTTGTAAGAATGTTCTGTTAACATTCCCATGAAGATATGAAAAGTTTTTGAATGCTCTCCAAATGTTCAAAACATCATTTAATTTTTTTTTTTTAAAGTTCTTTATTTGTTGTAAGAGAACATTACATTGTATCATTTTGCAAACATTACGTGAATGTTACTTTTGAATGTTCTCTGAACATTCTAAAACAGATAACATTTTTAAAAAAACATTAGATGAATGTCCAACTGAAACTTCCATTTTTTAAAATGTTTTAAAAACATTCTTACAAACATTAAGGGAACATTATATTTTATCATTTTGCACACATTATGGGAATTTTCCTGAACATTGTAAAACAAATAGTAATATTTAAAAAATGTTAGATGAACGTCTAACTAAAATGTCAGTTTTTGTTTCAAATGTTTAAAAAACATTCTTTCTAGGTTATGCAAATGTTAAGAGAACATTCAACAAACATTATGAAAATGTTCTGAAAGTTGCAAAAACTACTAGTAACTTGTAACAAAAAAAAAACTTTTCAGAAGAAACTTCATGAATTATGTATAAATTGTCATAGTCATGACATAGTGATGTTTTAGTTTGACATTATTTTCCATACATAATTTCATGTACTCTACCAGTCAAAAGTTTGTAATGATTAAGACTTTTTCACGTTTACAAAAATATGCATCAGCACAATTGTTTTCAGCATTGATAATAATCCGAAATGTTTCTTGAGCAGCAAATCATCATATTAGAATGATTTCTGAAGATCATGTGACACTGATGTGATCAAAGCTGAATTTTCAGCATCATTACTTCAGTGTTCAATCAATTACATTTTAACAATTCACATAGAGCACTTATGTTAATAGAAAAATTTTCACAATTTTAGCATTAGGTACTTCTTTCAGAAACATAAGTAACTTTTGAATGGTGAATAATTTTTAATAATGTGAATACAACTGGGGCCTTTTAGTTGATTTTTCTTCTTTATTTGGTTCAAGGATAAAACGCTCTGAATTATATTCATTAGTGACTCTTGCCCTCCAACGGGTAGTGAAGAATAATCACAGAGGAACATTAATTTGGGCTGGAAAGACCCCTGTTTTCCCACAAGGCAGTCAAGGTCACTTTGTCTGAATTATGCATAATGTGGTTCACTGTATGGTTGACTTCCTGATCCCTCAGCAATTTGCTAATGATTTTAATATACTGAAGCTGTATTATTCAAGTAAATGATCAATGAAGGCGAGCTTAATGTGTAGTTGTAAATGAAATGTCAATTAAAAAAGCATCCGCTGACTTTGTGAATCATCTGTACGATTAAATCTCGTTCGTTTGTTTGTGTCACAAACGATCTTGATTTCATCTTTTTTTCAAAGTCGATTGCTCCAATCAGCCTTCAATGAAGTCATCGGCCGATGAGATTAATTCTGAATAAACCGAAATCTGACTGAAAAGCGTCATTAAGAGGGTTATGATGAGAATGGCTGTCGTATTGATGAAGTCTGCAGACAGGTCATGTGCATTTCCACATCAGTAAATACCACGCTCAGATATGAAGGAGACACAAATGAGATGTCTGAAAGCCTTTGCCTCGGTACGCCGATGACCTGCCGTGCACGTCTGGAATTGCTCTTTGAATGGAAAATTGAATTGAAATGAGATTCAAGTATCAAAAGTCTCACACATTCAGATGAGAAAATACACTTTAATAAGTCTATTGATTTGAACACTGCTCACTCACGCTTTGCCTCTCTCTCTCGGCCTCAATTTGATTACCTTTTGGACTGTAGTTTGTGTATGTGATTATATATGCATATCAACATCAAATCCTCTCATTTAATACACATAAAGTTTATATTGGTTTGTTACAGGTCATCTCATCCTCAAACAGCTGACCGCCTGATGCAGAATGCATACACAAATGTACATGAAAAAATCGCCATTTCCGATCTGATCGACTGCCTTCACGCAACTTCCAGGAGTCGGGATGCATCAGAGCAGCTGGAAATGAAGTTTAGTAAATAAAATAATTTAAAATTTTAAATCAATTTTTTTATTTCGAAAAAGTTGAAAAATTTATTGTTTTATTTTTGGTTTTTTTTTTTAAATAATCCCCTTCAATTTTTTTTAAGGTAGAACATTTCTGTTTATGAATTCTGGGCTGTTTCACAGATGAATCTCCACATGTCAGGATTTCCCCCTCTGAAACACAAGCGCAGAGTTTGTTTTCAGAGACGTGATAAATATCAAAGAAGCTCAGCAGGACCATGAAATTGTCTTTGTTTTCTCAAAGTCAGCATGTTCCTGAAGCCGTGCGGCTTTAATTAAACATCAGATTCACGTTCGCTGTCAGAATGATCTCTCACATCCTGAAGGACACGAGCGGACGAAGTGTATCAGAAATAAAGAATTATTCTGTGCACACACGCAGGACACTGCTGCTGTGATTTTTTTTTTTTTGTCTGTTATGGTAATATGTTCATGTATAATGTCCACATACGCAATGCAAGGTTGTAGGAATGACAAGCAAGTTTAAATATGGGAGTGAATATACTAAATTACCATTCTGTGTGTGAATGGAGTGCAGGAGTTACTCCACAGTTTAAATGCAGTCACGTTTGGGTTTCTGTCTGTTAGGAAGCTGTTTTAGATGGCAGGTGATTATGTCTGATGGCAGCTGATATTTAGAATAGAGCTTGTAGTGCTGTTATTATTTCTTAATTAATCTGGTGTTTCTATGTGGTTTCTGCATGTTTTTTAGCATGTTGCACTGCAGTAGAGGGCATTTGGGTGGTTTCTAGGGCGTAACTAAGATGTTCTGAGTGTTTTTAGCATGTTGCACTGCAGCAGAGGTTGTTTTGGGTGGTCTCTGGGGCGTTGCTAAGGTGTTCTGAGTTTTTAGCCTGTTGCACTGAAGTAGAGGGTATTTGGGTGGTTTCTAGGGCGTTGCTAAGATGTTCTGAGTGTTTTTAGCATGTTGCACTGCAGCAGAGGGTGTTTTGGGTGGTTTCTAGGGCGTTACTAAGGTTTGCTGAGTGTTTTAGCATGTTGCACTGCAGCAGACGGGGTTTTGGGTGGTTTCTGGGGCGTTGCTAAGGTGTTCTGAGTTTTTTAGCCTGTTGCACTGCAGTAGAGGGTATTTGGGTGGTTTCTAGGGCGTTGCTAAGGTGTTCTGAGTTTTTTAGCCTGTTGCACTGCAGTAGAGGGTATTTGGGTGGTTTCTAGGGCGTTGCTAAGGTGTTCTGAGTTTTTTAGCCTGTTGCACTGCAGTAGAGGGTATTTGGGTGGTTTCTAGGGTGTTGCTATGTGATTTAAGTTCCTATCTGTTAGGATGCTGTTTTACGAGGTGGCTGACTATGTTGGTAATGTACTGCGAGGCAGGTATTGGAACAAAGTGGTCTTGTTTTGTCTTTCTGTAGTGATCGCACAGGGTATTAGACAGACTTTATCTGCGTGGTGAAACCAGACTGATCTCTGAAACACAATGGCACTGTTTTATCTTGTTTTTTCACTCGTGTCCTTTCAGGATAATTCTGCTACTAAATTACATTATAATTTGCTATAAATTGCAGATTTATTTCAGCCATGCACATGTTCTCCAGCTAATGCAGTTCCCGTCTGAATGTCATCTTTCTTTGTCTCATTTTATTCTCCTCTCTCTTGCTCTCTCTCTCTCTCTGCTTTTGCTTTGAGAAACATTGTTCTAGTGGAAGTAGGTCAGGTGCTCCTAACTGATCCATTAGTTTCAGCTGTAAATTGAAGGACAAAATAATAAAACTGATTTCTGGGGAGAAATGTAGGCTGTGTTTGATTCTATCCTCCTCACCCTGCAGGTGTCTTTCTAATTATGTTATTGGCTCTGTACCGCTGTATGTTTGCGTCCAGTGTCACCTTCATGAGGACTACTGACAGCTTTTACTTTCTCATTTGACACTTTTTTGAGTTTGTCTCTGCACTGCTCATGAAGGCTGTGTCTTTGTGTTTGTTCTCAAAACATTTGCACTAAAACATTATTTATACATAATTTATGGAACTTTTTTAGTTTTAGTGGTTTTAGTTCGACATTCGTCTAACATTTCTTTAAATGTTGCTGCTTGTTTCAGATAACATTCAAAAGTAACATTCTCCTGTTTGGAAAATTCATTAATGTTTGTTTAAACAAGAAAAAAAATGGATGTTTTTGACATTCTGAGAACATTTAGAAATAAAGTTTTCATAAGTTTATGGGAACATTAGCAAAACATTCTCAGAACATATTTTGTTAACTGGGGAAGAGCCATTTATCTTAGTGTTAAGAATTTTTTAATAATCTAAACAACCTTTTTGTGCAGTTCAAAGTTTCCATGCTTGTTAAGTGTTCTTCATAGAACCATTGATGCCAATAAAGGACCTTAATTTTTAATTAAGAAAGTAAATAGATTCAGTGTTGAATGCAATAAAATAGAATTAATGTTGATGTCCAGAATTGCTGTTGCTTTTGCTAGTTTACCAAGCTTGAGCACTGACTGTATATTTGAAAAAAAATCTGAAAGCCCAATATGGTGTAAATAAACTCTTGTAAAGTAAGGCCATGTTCACACTAATACTTTTTCGTTTGTTGGAGTACGATTTGTAAGAAAATGCTTTTTCAGTATTTCTTCACCTTTAATTCAGTGTATTACTTGCCATTTCTTAGTAATGAATTGTGAAATTTACTAGCAATTTCTGAGTGAAAATAGTTTCTACACCATTCTTTTCAGTGTAGTTTTAGAGATTTCAGTTTTCTCCCATTCAGATAAATAAGAGCTGTGCTCGACTGCATTCCCAGGATGGCTGCAGAGAACAAACTTGCCTTGAAAGTGACTTGGGCTGGAGATAGACTGTCTGTCTGGACAAATGTTATTTTCTGCCATATATTTTCATGTTTTCTGTGTCTCTTCAGTAAGTGTGAAATACTAGCAGTCGAGATCTCTCTCTCTCTCTGTCAGGCTGCCGCTCTGTCTATCTTATCTGTCTCTTTCCATCCATGCTCTTTCTCTAGAGTCTCTTTCTCATCTTGGAGTGTAAACATGAAGGTTTCTATTTCCATAATCCGACAGACTGTATTAGTGGGATAAGCTCTGGTGGTTTTCTGGACTCTATACAGGTTAAATCACCTCACAGTCCCAAGGGACACGGACTGAGGTTTGCGGAAATCCGTGTTTGCTTTGTGACCGACTACAGTTCTCAGATCAGACTCATCTTCTTGACTCATTCGGGTTAGATTTATTCAGGTAATTGAGCTAAGCACACATCACTCTATATTTTACCCCTCATGTACCAATTAGAAACGCCGCACGTCTCCAAACACTCAATCTGTGTCCTACAAGGCCGTGGAAAGATGAATCCTCATAACTTGCATGCTATCTGAAATACAGTGCTCTGGTGTAATTACTCGGACTGTTTGTGAATCAATATTAACCCGGCGGTAATTGGCAATTATTCTTGTTTATATAATTGTACATTCACACAAAAGAGCAGGTGACCCTCTTTTACTCCTGCTCAAAAGTACAGTCATCTCAAATCACACAACAAATGCACAGATAAACTATAAATTGCACGGAACATGAAATAAATGACAAAAGTGTAGTTTGCACAAACCCAGCTAACAAAAATATGTTGTAAGAATGTTCTGTTAACATTCCCATGAAGATATGAAAAGTTTCTCTCCAGATGTTCAAAACTTCAATTAAACTTTATTTATTTATTTTGTTGTAAGAGAACATTACATTGTATCATTTTGCAAACATTGTTATGTTACTTTTGAATGTTCTCTGAACATTCTAAAACAGATAACATTTTAAAAAAAAACATTAGATGAATGTCCAACTGAAACTTCCATTTTTTAAAATGTTTTAAAAACATTCTTACAAACATTAAGGGAACATTATATTTTATCATTTTGCACACATTATGGGAATGTTCCTGAACATTGTAAAACAAATAGTAATATTTAAAAAATGTTAGTTGAAGGTCTAACTAAAATGTTAGTTTTTGTTTCAAATGTTTAAAAAACATTCTTTCTAGGTTATGCAAATGTTAAGAGAACATTCAACAAACATTATGAAAATGTTCTGAAAGTTGCAAAAACTACTAGTAACTTGTAACAAAAAAAAAAACTTTTCAGAAGAAACTTCCCATGAATTATGTATAAATTGTCATAGTCATGACAGTAGTGATGTTTTAGTTTGACATTATTTTCCCTTATACATAATTTCATGTACTCTACCAGTCAAAAGTTTGTAATGATTAAGACTTTTTCACGGTTTCCACAAAAATATGCATCAGCACAATTGTTTTCAGCATTGATAATAATCATAAATGTTTCTTGAGCAGCAAATCATCATATTAGAATGATTTCTGAAGATCATGTGACACTGATGTGATCAAAGCTGAATTTTCAGCATCATTACTTCAGTGTTCAATCAATTACATTTTAACATATTCACATAGAAAGCACTTATTTAAAATAAGAAAAATATTTCACAATTTTAGCATTAGGTACTTCTTTCAGAAACATAAAGTAACTTTTGAATGGTAGTGAATAATTTTTAATAATGTGAATACAACTGGGGCCTTTTAGTTGATTTTTCTTCTTTATTTGGTTCAAGGATAAAACGCTCTGAATTATATTCATTAGTGACTCTTGCCCTCCAACGGGTAGTGAAGAATAATCACAGAGGAACATTAATTTGGGCTGGAAATGACCCCTGTTTTCCCACAAGGCAGTCAAGGTCACTTTGTCTGAATTATGCATAATGTGGTTCACTGTATGGTTGACTTCCTGTTCCTGATCCCTCAGCAATTTGCTAATGATTTTAATATACTGAAGCTGTATTATTCAAGGAAATGATCAATGACAGGCGAGCTTAATGTGTAGTTAGTAAATGAAATGTCAATTAAAAAAGCATCCGCTGACTTTGTGAATCATCTGTACGATTAAATCTCGTTTCGTTTTTTCGTCACAATCCGACACGTTCATTGATTTATCCAATTTTTTTCAAAGTCGATTGCTCCAATCAGCCTTCAATGAAGTCATCGGCCGATGAGATTAATTCTGAATAAACCGAAATCTGACTGAAAAGCGTCATTAAGAGGGTTATGATGAGAATGGCTGTCGTATTGATGAAGTCTGCAGACAGGTCATGTGCATTTCCACATCAGTAAATACCACGCTCAGATATGAAGGAGACACAAATGAGATGTCTGAAAGCCTTTGCCTCGGTACGCCGATGACCTGCCGTGCACGTCTGGAATTGCTCTTTGAATGGAAAATTGAATTGAAATGAGATTCAAGTATCAAAAGTCTCACACATTCAGATGAGAAAATACACTTTAATAAGTCTATTGATTTGAACACTGCTCACTCACGCTTTGCCTCTCTCTCTCGGCCTCAATTTGATTACCTTTTGGACTGTAGTTTGTGTATGTGATTATATATGCATATCAACATCAAATCCTCTCATTTAATACACATAAAGTTTATATTGGTTTGTTACAGGTCATCTCATCCTCAAACAGCTGACCGCCTGATGCAGAATGCATACACAAATGTACATGAAAAAATCGCCATTTCCGATCTGATCGACTGCCTTCACGCAACTTCCAGGAGTCGGGATGCATCAGAGCAGCTGGAAATGAAGTTTACAAGGTACTGGGTTGAACAAGCAGCTTTGAGAGAGAATTAGACAGTGGATTTGCTCTTGTCAAATGAGTTTTGTTGAAGGCACTTAGTGGCACGTAAACTTGAGAAGAACTGTTTTATCTTGTTTTATTACTTTTTCACAGCTTTTTACAAGACAGTCTGTTCCAGAATCAGTTCAAGTGATAAATTCATGATTGATTTGCAAAATTCTAGGCGAAGTGCGAAGAAAAGTCATCATATCTCTCCTATTTTAGCTTCTCTCAAGTGGCTACCAGTGAACTATAGGATAAAATATAAAACTCTTTATATGTTTTTAAAGCAGTGCATGGGATGGCCGCTGCTTACGTGTCTGAGCTCATTGCTGTTCGTCAAGCACCTAGGTCTTTAAGATCCAATAACAAGTTATTGCTTACTGTCCCTCGTACTCATTTAAAGTTAAAAGGGGATCAGGCCTTTGCTGCTGCAGGGCCGAAGCTCTGGAATAGTCTTCCTCAGGTACTTAGAGAGGTCTCATCTTTAAATGCTTTTAAAGTTGAAGTCAAAAACTACTTCTTGTCCTTAGCCTTTGAGAGTGTGTGCTAGTCTTTGCTGTTTAGTAGAATGTGTAAGTTGTGTGTTTTAATGAGTGTTTCTTGATTGTACAGCACTTTGGTCTACAGGTGCAGTTGTAAAGTGCTCTATAAATAAAGTGAAATGAAAATGAAATGAAGTACTACACAACCTGAGTGAGAATAAAAAATTCTCAACATGTGCTGTTAAATGAATGTTTATTGCATTATTTTAGTGTCATGAATCATGATGGTGTTTTGTATTCTTCAGACGACACTGTGTGCATATTCTCTATATTAGTATTTCCCTCTTCAGCTTGTGGAAAATACTTTGATAAAGTTTGATTCCCATGACCAAAGATGTAGTTTTGATTTTACCCCCCCCCCCCAAAAAAAACCCCAAAACAACAACAACAACAACAACAACATTGATCAACTTTTGGAAGCTCTTAAATGTCTTGTTTTTCTTTTGTTTTTTAGAAAATTAATTTTTATTCTTATATTTTCTAAAAATGTGATTTTATATTATATATTATTACATATACTATTATTGCAATCATTTTTAATAATAATGATTCTTTTAAAATACTAAAAATATATAATATTAAATATGAGTTGGCAATATTTAAGGTCTTTTTTTCCCACCCTTACTGTAAACTATAAAAACGTTGTAATTTTAACAGTAAAAATGCGATGGTAAAAACCTGTTAATTAGTTAAGTTCCCTGTAATAAAACTGTAATAAATCTAACAATATTCAATGTACTTTCACAGTAAACACTGTTAAATTTACAGTTTTTGGAAGTGAATATATTATAAAATTTACAGTGGGAAAAAAATCCCTGTGTGACACTTCACATTTGATGGATTTTCATTTATATAATCAGTTTTTTTTGTCATCAGTTATGTACAATCGGGTCTCATGTTACCTCTTGTGCTGTTAAATGAATGTTTAATGCATTATTTTAGTGTCATGAATCATGATGGTGTTTTGTATTTGTGCAGACGACACTGTGTGCATCTTCTCTATATTAGTATTTCCCTCTTCAGCTTGTGGAAAAGCTACTTGTGATGAGCTTTGACTCATCGTGTGTCTTTCTCATCACCGCCTGTGTTTTTTGGTGGTTGTCAGTATTAAGGTTCAAAACTGACTTTAGTACATTAGTAGGTTGGTATTGTAACATTTATATCTGTTAATGAAATATACAGTCTTTTACTGCAAATTTAAAATGTTGCTGCCATATTTTTACTGTAAAGTTCTGGCACAGCTGCTGGTATTTTACCGTCAATTTCACACATTTTTGTAGAGTGTAGGATAATGTTTCGCATTATTGCATAAACCGGTTATTTTATCTTTTCATGGGCTTTTATGTTCAGACTGAGTGACCTTTACCTTTGACAGCAGTCCTCCACCGGTCCGGATAAAAGCACCTCCAGCATTAATCACGGAGGAATACGCTACACTGATCCCAGATCAGAACACGGGAGCTGACGGCTGAACAGATTCCCCGCAGCTCTCCTGTCATTCACGCTGCAAACTCAACACTTTCCCGTTTTACCGCAGAGGTCTGTCTGCAGGGCAGCATGTGAGAACGGCTTCATCCTCCAGTGCCACAGCGGCAGCTATTGAATATTGAGGGATGTGTGCCGTGGGAAATAAGTGCAGTGGTACAGCAGGACGATGGAGATTGATGGAGCGCCGGAGGAGAAACCAATAATGAGAGTCAGGAAGCCTTTACCTTTACTCTTACCAGGGTCGTTCTGTAAAACCAGTGCGTCGCTCATTAACATATGCAAACTGGAGTTTTGTGGCATTTAGTTCAGAAGATTTGAGCCTGTCAATATTCTAGTGTACTACCTTAATTGATATTTTTAATGCTGCCTAGCGTATTATCTTAGCTTTACTGCCTACTACTTTTAGCATGCTAGTGTACTACAATTAATTGACAAGCTTTTGTACGTAGACATATGTATTTAAAATTATAGTTATTTCCTTTTTTGGTACAGGTTATTGGCTATATAACCAAATAGGTATGTTTAGTAAACATTATTTATTTATTTAATTGTTTAGGCCCAAACCAAATGGCTGTAGATTAGACACAAATAAATTAATAAATAAATAAACTACAATAAACTAATTAACCACAATAAATTAAATAAATAAATGTACTACAATAAATTGACAAACTTTTGCAGATATGTGCATTTAAAATTATAGTTATTGCCATTTTTTAAAGAGGTTATTGGCTATATAACCAAATAGGTATGTATAGTAAATATTTATGTATTTATTTGATTGTTTAGGCCCAAACCAAATGTCCTGCTGTAGATTGGACATGAATGAATAAATAAATAAACTACAATAAATAAATTAATTAATTAATAAATGTACTACAATAAAAATGTCAAACTTTTGCAGATATATGCATTTATTATTATTATAGTTATTTATTTATTTATTTATGCATTTATTTATTCGGTCCAAACCAAATAGACTGCACATGAATAAATATATCTGTCCAAACCAAATTATTTTTGTTGAGCAAACAAACAACTGATTACTGAAAAACTGCTACATTCAGGTCTCATTTGTTAATATTAATTAATGCATTAAAATTAAAATAATATATCTAAAATAATATATTAATTGAATAGATTAATGTATTAAATGCATCTAAAATAAAATAACAGTGAACAGTTAATTTTTTATTTCATAATTTATTTTATTTGTATTGAATTTATTTAAATTTTTACATTTATTTTTGTTGTTTATTAATCTGTTAATGTTTATTACTTAACACATTGTAAACTAACATTAACCTCTTTTGTTAGGTTGTGATTATAAAAATGTTAGTGAATGTTGAAATTAACATAAACCAAGATTAATAAATGCTGCAGAAGTATTTTTCATCATCAGCTAAATTCAAGATCAAAGACTGCATGAGGAGAGAGCGCGGCATCAGCACTTGTAAGATAATTTAGTCTCTTTTAATGAAGATGATTGTGTTGAGCGTCTGCAACTTACTTTCAGTTTTATTGTAGTGCTGTCATATCTGACTATAACATGTCATATAGCCTGTAACACACTCACATGTTTATTTTTTCAATGCTTTAGGAGGAGTAAAATTTACATGTGATTTCAACAGCCAGATGCATTTACACTTTTGTCTGGAATGCATCCCGGACCACCTCCTAAAGTGGTTTGAGCGATCGGATTCAAATCCGTCTCAAGCGTTTTGGAAGGCGTTTACACCTGGTCTTTTCATGATCAGATAACTATCAGAACAGAGAAAACACATGAAGTGTCCAGGTGTAAACAGGCCCTAAGTGTCATGACCTTGAGCTTGTAGATGCTGTAATAAAACCGTCAACCCTGTTACTTTTACTGAAGGCATAAAGATTTCTCCCCATATATTTGTGTTTATTAATTTCTCTTACCTGCGTCTCTCTCTCTCTCTCTCTCTGCATCAGTAGTAATGATCTGTGCATCAGAGAGGGGTTGTTTGCAGGCCGAGCTGCAGATTTAGCTGCTTTGAGGTTTTGAAGCGTTTGAACGTAGAGTCAAGTGAGGAGCGACTCATTTTCCTCTTCAGCAAACTTTAGTGCTAAACAAAACCAACCCGTGTTCTGACGACACTCCAGAAACCCGTCTCTCGCTCTCACTGCAGGGAGACTGACGTGATCTCTGTGTGTGTGTGTGTGTGTGTGAAGGCAAGCGTGACTATATTATAGTTCATATGAAGGGTTATGGTTTCATCGACCCGCTGACAGACTGAGGTCAGAGGTCGTCATGCACTGGTTTTTCTGAGGCGGCATCAGTGGCTGTCATGGGTCACATGATGCCCCGAGAGAGAGAACACATGACCACAAAAAAATAAAACTTTTAAGCTGTTAGACGAGTTAGTCTGGTAATACACTTGGAGACACTGGTCTAAATCCTGCACTATACTACCAATCCATCAATCTATCGTTCTATCTGTCACTTTATCTATCGTTATATAGTTCTTTCTATCCATCATTCTTTCTATCCATCATTCTTTATCCATCAATCTTTCTATCCATCATTCTTTATCCATTATTCTTTCTATCTGTCATTCTTTCTATCCATTATTCTTTCTATCTGTCGTTCTTTTATCCACTGTTCTTTCCTTCCACCATTATATAGTTCTTTCTATCCATCGTTCTTTCTATCTATCATTCTGGCCATTGTAATTGTTCTTTCTATCATCTTTCTTTCTATCCTTCGTTATATCGTTCTTTCTGTCTATCATTCTTTCTACCCATCGTGGTAACACTTTATAATAACGTTCTGTTGTAAGTCATTTATAAGTGATTAGTTAATGATGAACTAATAATTTACAAAACATTCATAAGCGATTAATAAGTGATATGCTAACAATTTGTGCATGTTTTGTTAATTAATTTCCAAGTCTTTTCCAAGTAATTAGTTAATAATGAACTAATCATTTACAAAACATGACTATGCGTTCATAAATGATCAATAAGTGAGATTAAGTGAGTTTTGTAGATTAAGTTATAAATCATTTTACAGAAATAATGTCTTTCTGCATCAATAATCTAAAGTGTAAAACTTACATCAGTATGGTATGTTGTTACAAACCTCTTACAGGTCAGTGTGTGTTGGATTATGATATATGTGCAACACAATCTTATCCATGAAGTTTGATAAATCACTTACAACTGATGGTGTTTTACACTTTAATTAGGGATGTAAAACTAGTCAGTTGTAAATGTTGTATACAAACCTTACAGTTCATGTGTGTAAATATATGCACACAAACTGTATCAGAAGTTTGTAACACATTTACAACTGATGAGTGTTTTACACTTTAGATTAGGGGATGCAGAAAGCTTTGTAAATGATTTCTTCATGCGTTTACACAACAGGTTTTGAATACTTTGTAGTGTGTACTGCAATGTAAGGGCTGACTGGTGAGGATGTAGACGGATGTCTTCTCTGACACACATGGAGGATTTTAACACTGTGCACCTGATGTGATCTTCAGTGGAGGGTAAAAGCGGTTCACATTATCACTAGATCCCACACACATCAGAACACAAGTCTGTGCTGATGAGAGAGAGGGTTTAAAACAACCCACTGGAATACCCTGACTGTAAGTCATTTACACGTTTATTCACTTGACAGAAAATCATTTATTATTGTTAAAAAAATAGTTTTAGCATAATTGCATTTTTGTGCTTTTTAACAGACCAGCTTACAACTTTAACGAAACATACAAAAATGATATACTTATGACAGATTTGTAAATTATTAGCATATTACTTAATAATCATTTGAATGTATAGTCATGTTTTGTAAATTATTAGTTCATCATTATTTAATCACTTGTAAATGATTTATAACTTAATCTACAAAATATAGAAAAAATATTAACATCACTTATTAATCATTTATGAACACATAGTCCTGTTTTGTAAAAGATTAGTTAATCATTAACTAATCACTTATAAATGACTTACAACTGAATGTTATTATAAAGTGTTACCCATTTTTTTCTATCCATTGTTCTTTTTATCCATCATATCGTTCTTTCGATCTCTTTTTTCTATCTATCGTTCTTTCTATCCATCGTTTTATCGTTCTTTCCATATATTGTTCTTTCTGTCATCGTTATATCATTCTATTTATCGTTTTTCTATCTATCGTTCTTTTTATCCATTATTTCATTCTTTCTATCCAACCTTTCCTTCTATCATTTGTTATATCGTTCTTTCTGTCCATCATTCTTTCTATCTATTGTACTTTCTTTCCATCGTTCTATTATTATTCTATCATTCTTCAAGATCAAAAGGATTAACAATGCGGATTAATTTTCACAGCCTTCTTTGATCATATTTACCAAGGGTGCCAATATTTTTGGCCATGACTGTATATCGTTCTTTCTCTCCATCATTCTGTTGTTCTTTCCATCTGTCGTTGTCATTCTAGCAATCATTGGATCTTTATCATTCTCTCTCTCTATCATTCTGTCTGTTATTCTCTCTCTGATCTTGTCGTTCTTTTTTTCATCATACAGTATTTCAGCACAGATGTCAGTCGTTCTCAGCTGTGAATCTCATGCTTTCTCTCACTGTAATTCCTGCATCAGGTAAACTCTTCTCAACTCTGTCACTATTCTAAGGCTTTCTATAGCTCGTGTTTGTTTGTCGCTGCTGCTTCTCTCTTTCATCTGTACCCTGGTTTGTGTTGTAGACGGCTCAGTACATGTCATTATGACTGTGTGTTGCATCAGCTGCTTCTCATTCAGTCGCTGCAGGTGAGTGAGAGACACCTGTCCACATTAAAGACAGTCTCTAAACTAACCCGCGGCGGGTCACTAGAGCCACACTTACTCATGAATTACACATGAGTCTCACCCGACGTCTTTTAAATGCAGATGTATTCAATTATTCTTTGGAGTTACGGATGAAAATGACTGTAATGTGAGTGAAATGAACTCCAAACTAGATATTACAGGACTTAAAGCTTCAGTGCTGTCTGTCTGATGGGATTTCAGCAGCTCAGAAGAACATATTCAGATAATATAGAATCAAAATAACTTAATACAATAACTTAATCTTACACACCAGTGTTATTTTAGTGTTTTTGAGATGCTATAATGTTTTTCTTTTAAATTTTGTTTGGTTTTCTTTCTTCTTTTTTTTTTCATTCGTGTTTTTGTCATTATAAGTTTTATTTTTAAAATGTGTCTGTACAATACCAATAATGAGAGTCTGAAGCCTAATATTAATATAGACATTCTATAAAATGTCTACGTCCCTCATTAGCATATGTATATTAGAATTTTGTAATAAACAGACAAACTTACATGCATATATATGCATTTAAAATGACAGTGACTGCCTAATGTGTGTCCAGGTTATTGACTTTATACTGTACAACCAATAACCTGGACAAACTATAAGTAAATATTATTTATTTTATTGATTAAATGACTGATTGATTATGTCCAAACCAAATGTCCTGTTTTGATAGGAAATATTTCAACACATTATATTTTGTTAGAGTTTTCAGAAGGCCAGAAGTAGATTTCTTAAATGGCCAACCTTAAAAACTGGTTCAGTCCATTTATTGGTCAATATTAGTTAATGCATTGTCTAAAAAAAACACAAACAAAAAACATTGTTCATTTCTTATATTCAATTTATTTCTTTTTTAATTCATTGTATTAAGTGTATTTTTTTTTCTATTTTTTTTTTTTCATTTTGTATTTTGGATGTTTTTCTTTTATATTTTCCACATCCATTTTAATTTAAAAGTTTTAGTAATTTTGTTGTATTTTTGTCATTATTATACGCTTTAATTTTAAAATATGGCTAGTTTTTATTTTATCAGTTTTAGTGATTTTAGTAAATAATTGTATTATTTTTTTGTTATTTTATTATTTCAGTTAGTTTATTTTATTTCAAGCTCACAACAGTCTTTTTTTTAAAAAAGCTTAAGTTTTAAGGGTTTTAGTCCTAGTTTCAGTTATAACTGAAATAAACCTAATATAACTGAAATCAACTAGCTCTTACAGACCCCAAACATAAAATACAATCTTAACAGCCTAGAGGAATACTTTTTTATTATAATTTTTATTAGGCTGCTGTTTTATAACTCTTGAGACTCACTGTATTTCTCAGTTATTTTTTATTGAAGTACAGTATGAACTTTGCCTGTGATATTTATCTTAATATTCCGTAGGAAAAGTAAAACTAAGTCAAATGTTGACATATAAGAGTTCAGAGCTATAAAATGAATGTCTCGGATCATTTGATGAGAAAGGATTGAGTTTCTAATGTGATTTTGAGCTTTCTCTCTTGGTAAATCTGAGCGTTTTGAGACATTTCTGAGATTTACTGTGGTGTTTTCATTCAGTCTGATTGCTGGAGAAGGAATTGAGATATTAAAGAGATCTCACTGCACTTTCTCTTTCCTTTGTGAAAGCATGTGAATATCGTTGGCACGTGGTCGGATCTGTCTGTTTGTTCCCAGCATGCTCTCCTGGAGGTTTGTTTTCTCACTCCAGGCAGGTTCAGGGCAAAGGAAAGCGGTCTGACAGAGCAGAGGATGATGGGATATGAGCTCTGGGTGTAATGGTACATGCCAAATTGGTTTCCCGCTGCCGAGCCACTTCCTGATTTGGCAGCTGTGCAGCCCTAGGCATGATGGGTAAAATCGAGGGATGCTCCTTTACTCTCAGTGACAGAATGGATGAGGGGGAATGTGTTTGTTTTTTAAAATATGTTCATGTTCACATTTTATTTAGGGATTTATGATTGGTGTGTATCATATGGTTGCAAAGCTGTTCAACTGAGAAATAAGACTATCAGAACTAACATGCTAATAACTAATTTAGTTTAGTTATTTTTGGAAAATATTGTTAAATTGGAAGATATTAAATTGTTTTTGTATAATTTTTTGAAGATTTGTTTGGAGTTTTGTGTTTTCCATGTGTTTTAAGAGTTCCAGTAAATGTGAAATCAGTAGCACCACAATAAAAAAAGTGTGTGGTAAAAATAAACAAACAAAAAAAATTGTTTATGAATTTCAAGATTTGAAGACATATCATTGGCTTCAGTTTATTTTTTTATTTAAAGCCAATTACTACATTTATCAAAATGCTAACTCTAAAAGAAAAATTATATATTATATTATATTATATTATATTATATTATTATAAAATAAATTTGAGGACACATCATTGACTTTATTTTTATTTTTAAGCCAATTACTAGATTTATCCAAATGCTACCTCTAAAAGAACATTATATTATATTAAATCGTTTTTTTCTGCATATTAATATATATTCTGCATATTAATTCCATATATTTATTGTAATTATAACAGTATTCATATGTTATTTATTAATCAGTATTGGTTATTTTATTTATGAATTGTTTTTCCAGTTGAAGAGGCCTTTAACAAGAGATTTTGTTATATTTATCTCACTTGTGGAGACAAGATTGTTCTCAAACTGTTTAGGCAAGAGTAAATCTGAAATAACTACAATAATAGTGAAACTTTGTGAATCTTTTTGTCATAGCTCATTGAATCCCTATCAAAGATTTGATGCTGTGAAGCTCACAAACTTTAAATCCAGCGTCCAGTTCTTCCTCTGAAGTGTCGTTGTGTCCGTCTGGAGCTTCCTGATTTCCTGCAGGACTGATATAAAGCTGAACATCATCCTCACTCCTGGATGATGCATAAAGCCGGTCAGTCTGGTGTAGTTTGTCTGTGTGGTCTGTGGGCTGGCCGTCTGAGACCCAGACTCTGCTGTTTCAGACAGACGGGTGTCTTTCTGTGCTCATCATCCTGCAGGCATCTGTCTGTCTGTGTGCTGCACTTATCAAACACTGAAGGCCAGCAGCTCTCTGTCTGTCTGTCTCACTGGTTCACTCTCTTTCTGCTCGTCTTATATAAATCATGCAGTAAGTCTGTTTCCATTTCCTCAGACGCACTGTTGCTTAGCTATATGAATGAGGACATTTCATTGCCAAGTGCTATCAATAAAATAACTTTTATATTATTAAAATATTATATTAATAAATTAATTATAACAATATTAGGATGATTAATCCAAATACTATTAAATTAATCCAAATGCTATCTTTAAAAGAAAATCTTTTGCATTTTTAGAATTAAAAGAAAATGTTGTTACAACCTGATTATTATTATTATTATTATTATTATTATTATATTTTGATTCAACTGTACAGTATATTAATGTTATATATTTATTATTAATTATAACTATTAATATAATTTATTTATTAATATATTGATGAGTTTTGAGGACATAACATTGCCTTGAGCTGTTTTATGTAAAGCCAATTACAAATACTAGATTAATTTCTATAGTAGATTAATTATTATTATATATTATTATATTATATCACATTATATTTTATTTTTCATATTTTAGTTTAGCTGTGTAGTATATTAATGTTATATATTTATTATTAATTATAACAGTATCAATATAATTTAACTATTAATTATTTTATTTATGAATTGATTTTTGAGGACATGTCATTGAGTTGTTTATATATTATTATATTATAGTTTAGCTGTATTTGAATTCAATATATATATTTTTAATTGTATCTGTTTTCATATAATTTATTAATTAATTACTATTCATTATTTTATTTATTTAGCCAGATGAAGATGGCTTCAACTACATGTTTTGTCATTTATCTCACTTTTGGAGATAAAATTGTCCTCAAATTATAGCTGAGCACACATATATAATATAATATAATATAATATCCCAGTTAAAAGTTTAGTTTAGTTTAAGCTGTATATTAATTATGAAGTGCCGTGTGTCTTTGACCTACAGATATACACGTGATTTAATTAAAATCAAATGATGAATTAGAGGATTGTTAAAAATGGTCATTATGTCATATCAAAAACATAAATTCTGTCATAATACTTGATGTGTTGCTTAGAGAGCATGTCACAGTGCGCTGCAGGGAATTCACCCTCGTCGCAGCAGAAAGGCAGTAATCCACCTTTTCATGGCTCCGTCCATAATGCTCAAATCCCCAGAATCATCCCTCAAACGTGGCGGTCCGCGAGCGTCCCGATGCGCTCTGATCCGTCAGGAAACTCCTGCTGTCTCGGGGGAGATTCATTCAATCAGGACTGCAGCGGCTCTCGGAGCTGATTCTATTAAGCAGCGGCTGACAGAGTTCACGCTCTCAAAAGTGTTGTCCCGGGGATCAAGGGCCGGAAAGAAGATCTAATGTTGTTTTTTTAAGTGCAAAGGGTCCGAACGCTTGGCAGAGTGCTCGAGTCTCAGCGGCGAGGGTTAACACTGCTGATAATTACAGCATCTGTGCTGTGATCTGAGAGCTGCTGCTCAGAGTTTGTGGAAACCTTCGAGGCCCGTCGAGATGTTGTTATTTACAAATGATTCAGTTCTACAAGGTGATGTTTTCACATCTGAGCATTAACACACAGTCAGGCCTAAAATAATCGTCTTATTACAGTCCTGTGTCTCAGTCAAACTCTTGGCTTTAATGTTACGCTGAATGTCACGCATAATAAAAACTGAAGCTCTGTTGTAACGCATAACAAGTACATTTGTTTTACAATTTAAGATTTAGATTATCAAGCACTAATCTGAGCTCTATTATCCATTAATTAATTTGTTTGTTTGTTTATTTAAACCGTATACTTTTATGTATCTACTTTTATCCAACAAATTTTCCAAACAAATATTTGTCCATTTTTATACTGTATATTATAATGTTGTGATGCCTAAATTTACTAGCATACAAACTATTTATTTAACTTTTTAGTGCATTCCATTTTTAATAGCATATATTTATAATATTGATTTATATTTTTATATTACTTGTGTATTATAATGTGGTCCTATACAGATATTGTTATATTAATTTTTAGTGTGGTTAATGTTTTTTTTTAGTACTATAGATTTATAATATTAATTTGTTTTTATATTTATTGGTACATTATAATGATGTGATGCCTTCATTTACTTGTAGTATACAAACAATTTTTTATATTAATTTTAGTGCAAGTAATTTTAGTTTGTTTAATTTAATTAGCAGTATATATTTATAGTTTAGATTTATATTTTTATATTCATTTTTGTACATTATAAAAAAATTATATTAGCTTTAGTGCATTTTAGTTTTATTTCATGATGTAGATTTATAATATTGATTAATATTTTTTAATATATTTATTTGTATATTAAAATGTTGTAATGTCTTAATGCAGTTGTAGTGTACAAACTATTTATATTGTATAGTATCTATATTCTTTTTTTGTACGTTTTATTTAAATTTAGTTACACTTTATTTTAAGGTGTCCTTGTTACAGTGTAATTACATTTAAGTACTGAGTAATATTAATTAACTACATGTACGTACTATATGGTTAGAGTAAGGATTAGGATTTGGCTTGCATGTAATTATGGTGTTACTTGCATGTAATTATGCATAATTTATTGTTATTATAATAGTAAGTACATGTAACGTGTAACAAAGACACCTTAAAATAAAGTGTTACCTTAATTTTTTTTCTACTAATATAGATTTAGAATATCAGTTTATATTTTTATATTATTTGTGTGCTGTAATGCTGTGATGTCTTTATATGCAGTATAGAAATTTAGTTTTTAATGCGTTTTAGTTAAATTGTTTCAGTACTATAGATTTATAATATTGATTTACATTTTTATGTTTATTTGTACTAAATAATATTTTACAGATTTATAATACTGGTTTATGTTTTTTATAAGTAGATATATTGTTATATTTGTATTTGTTTTTTAACGTAGTATATATTTAATTTTATTATTACTATTATTACCGTTGTTGTTATTATTAATATTAATTACTATTAATTTGCTGTGAAGCTTTATTTGTAAGAGTGATGGAATAACAGTGACGCAAATCACATTTCTTTATAGGTATTTAGGGAACATTTCCATCATTTGTTCTTTCAGGTTGTCTTCACTCTGTCAAACGTCTCTCATTACACCGTCATGAGTTCATCATTCAGTGTGAAGTGTGTTGTCTACACAAGCAGCTGTCCCGTCTGTAGGACAGATTCGATCCAGCTCAGAGTCTGATATTCATATACAGGCTGATTTTGAAGAGTCTGTGTTCTCTGGGATTCTTATAAGAGAATCTACAGGCCTGAGGTCAGATCTCTCTGTGTGTGTGTGTGTGTGTGTGTTCATAAATTGGAGCGAATACTGGACCCATCGCAGCGAGCTTTCTTCTGCTAACTGGCTGGCTGGAGATAAGCTGATATTCTTCCATTTTTGATCGATATCTCTGTGAGTCTGAGGTGTCTCATGAATTTAATTAACCTTGCTCGTTTTCCAGCCTGACCGAATCTCTGCAGTAAACAAACACACATCCAGCCCGTGGAGAAGAAACATTTATCAGAGGATGCCTTTGGCTCCTGGGTGGCGGCGTGTTCATTACTGCGGTGGGTTTGGAGGAGGCAGCTCTTCCATCCAGATAAAAGATAAAGCTGAATTTAAAGCAAACAAACAAACAAAGGAAAGGCAGATGGAGGGAACAAACGAAGGCTTTGGGTCGTGAGAGGTCAGTTTTTGAGGCGAATGCAGTAGTTCAGCTAAAAATAAAAGTTCTGTCATACTTTTCTTTCTCAACTGACCTTCTTTCTTCTTCTTTGGAGCACAAACTTGATTTAAAAAAAACAATTAAAACATTTCTTAAATGAATAAATTTTAGTTTAATTATCTGAAACACTGACTTTTTGTCCACAGCCCGCAATCAAGTTTGATAATTTTTTATTACTTCTTTATTTTTACAAATCCTATTAAAAAATTTGGAAACCTCTGGTTTATATCATCACAAAATGTAACTTCATTATCGTCTAGCTCTATTTGCATATATACTGTCTGTATATTATTGTCCAGTTCTGTAGGTAAAGTTGCATATGTATTGTCTTCTGGCTCTATATATAAAGTTAGTTATATAACCATATAATTACACAACTCTGTGTATAATCATAATGTTGCATATATAACTATATTATCTCACAGCTGTATATTTAAGGTTGAATATATAACTATATTATTGTCCAGCTTTATATATAAAGTTGGTTATATATTATCATCCATCTCTCAATATAAAGTTGGATATATAACGATATAATCACACAACTCTTTATATAAAGTTCGATATATAACTTATCACACAGCTCTATAGGCCTATATAATGTTGGTTATATATTATCCATCTCTCAATATGAAGTTGTGTATATATATATATAACTATCTAATAAAATAACTCTATATATAAAGTTGGATTTATATCTGTTAAGGAACAGCACTCTACATAAAGTTGGTTATATATTAACATCCATCTCTCAATATAAAGTTGCATATATAACTATATTACTGTCCAACTCAATATATGAAGCTGTATATATAACTACATAATTGCACAGCTCTCTATATAAAGTTATATAACTATATTATAATGATATATAACTATATTATTGTGCAGCTCTATATAGAACGTTGGATATATAAGTACATCAGACTTTATCCGCATACATACAGTACACTCATGTAAAGCAATATATACTATATAGCAAAGTTTTACTGCTTGATTGTTTATATTGTTGCATAATGGTAACTGTTTATTTTATGGAATAATGTAATTATATATCCAATTTGCTAAATGTGATTATAAATCTTGAAGATATTTAGATATTACAAACATTAACATGATTTTCTGTAAAGTTCTTCTAAAACTTTCACACAGAAGAATGATGCATTAATGATGACAGATGTCTTTTTTTCAGATGGACTATGCCTTTAACCTCAGGTCACTAAAATAGAGGACAGTTTGATCAATTGATGTTGTGGACACACACACACACACACTCTCTCAATGACTTTGTGTGTCCGCGAGCTGGACGTGTGTAATGTTTACAGAGCGGCTGCGATTAGTGCAGGGGTGAGGGAAATCTTGACAAAGATTGATCTCATCCATCTGCAATAAACAAGAGCAAACTCCAGACTGACGCACTGACACGTGTCTCTGCTGGAAGAGACTGACTGACGTCGTGTCGACTTAAACTGGAGAAGAGCTGAAGCTGCATGTCACCTCAGATCTCTAAACACTGATCAGTCAGCTGAGACTCTGAGACTCCACTGCTGGAAACTATACAGGGCTAGAAAACAAGTGTCTGTCTATCTATCTGGATGGGAATATAGAGATATATACAACTTTATATAGAGCTGGACTACAATATAATTATGTTTCCAGCTTTATATATATATAGAGCTGGATGATAGTATAGGTATATATCCATCTTTATAGAGCTGAATGACAATATAGTTATATATCCAACTTCATGTATAAAGATGCATGTTATAGTTATATATCCAACTTTATATATATATATATATATATATAATATATATATATATATATATATATATATATATATATCACTATTATCTATTAATATATCTATCTATCTATTATTATATATCTATTATCTAATATTATCTATCTATCTATCTATCTATCTATTATCTATTATTATCTATATAACTATATCTAATTTTATTAATATATAAAATTTTTTGAATTGGAAAATTAATTTCCCTGACATTTAAATTCAGTTCAGGAATTGGAAGTTTGCTTTAGAATGACGCACAGCTCTGCTGCAGACTATAACCCAAAGTCCTAAAACAAAACAGAGCGTTAGATTTTTATATGAATCATTTTTCCGAGTGTGAGGGCGTCACCTCAGGGAGGATTTGTCAGATTGAGTCCCAAAACTTCACACTCTCCCTCTCTCCTTACTTTCTGTCCCTCTGTTTCTCACAGAAAGAGAGACCATTTCAAATGAGTTTGTGTTGATAAACCCAGCAGAAATGACGCGTCTGGCAGAAGTGTCCGCTGTGACGCAACAGATGCAACAATGTTTTTCTGTGCCGTGGTCCAGATAACAACAGCTCTGCTGTGTGTGTGTGTGTGTGTGTGTGTGGAGCAATCAGGCTTGCTTGCTCATGCAGTTCAGGTAACAAATTGTCTTCCTTGTCATCCCTCCCTCTCTCTTTCCCTCTCTCTCTCCTGATCGCTCATCAAAATTCTTTGGAATGCTCCGTTGCCATGGCAGCAGTGTGAATGTATCGCTGCGATGATTCCCTCTGATAAGAATTGTGATTTCTCCTCTCTGTCTCTCGCTGCGGTAACACAATTTTTAGATAACCTGCTAGATGAGTGTAATCCTCTCACAGCGTCCTGAGCTGCTGAGACTTTACACTCAAACACACACACACACACACACCACACACACACACACACACACACACACACACACACGCACACAGACCTAAAGTATTTATATCATTCATACAAACACAAATCACGAATGAAATTGAGAATGTCTCAATTGTTTGGAAATGGAAAGACTCTCAGGTGTTTCTCCTGAGAAAAGAAGCTCATTTCTGTCTGTTTCTAATTTTAGGAACATCTGAGACTGTGTTGATATAATGGATGAGATATAATGCTATGAAAGAGCAGCATCTTAGCAGTTACTTACTAACTAACTGAATATATAAATAAATGGCCCAAAGGTTTATACTATTAATTGCATATACATTTTATATGATTTGGATTACACAATTTTAACATTAACAAACTTAATCTGACACATATGTGCCAGTCACATATAAATATAACAAGAATGAAATTTATGTATTAGTACTAATAAACCAAATTAACAATAACCAGATTTGTTTATCATCAATAAATACCATTTGTATCTCAAACATTTTAATTAACTGAATGCTTGTTCCATATTTTAACTGATTTAAGTTCATTTCTTTTTATTATCATCATATTATTAGTTCATTTTTTTCATTCACCAAATTAATGCTGATTCTAGGCAATTTCAATAAATACATGTTTAAAATATGATTATTTAAATAAAATCAAATAGATTAAAATACGATAATATTATTAAAGAAAATTATTAGAAATACTATTAAAATATTAATTTTATTAATTTAAGAAATATACCTAATATATATAGTAATAACAATCATTTTTAACTATCCCGTGATTAATATTTTAGGTAACACTTTACAAAAGGTTCCATTTGTTAACATTAGTTAACTACATTTGTTAACATGAACTAACAATGAAACATACTTCTAAAGCATTTATTATTGTTAATGTTAATTTCAACATTTACTAATACGTTATTAAAATCAAAAGTTGTGTCTGTTACTATTATTTCATGTAGCTAATATGAACTAAGAATGAGCAGTTGTAATTTTATTAACTAAAATGAACAAAGATTAATAAATACTGTAACAAATATGTTGATCATTATTAGTTAATGCATTACCTAATGTTAACTAACGGGACCTTATTGTAACGTGTTATCATTTTTTTAGTAAATAAGTTTCCTCATACAGGTATGACAGTAAATTGACCACATATCAAGGATTTCTACACAACTAATGAGCTGTTCATGCACACAACAGCTGCTCTGGACAGTGTGATGGGTGGTAATAGCTCTCACTAATAATCTACCTAGAAGAACTGAATAAGGTTGCTATTTGAGGGATTTTAAGGAATACTATCAACTTGTGCTCTATTGTCCATGTTGTCTGTAGTAATGCAGTCTTTGCTTGAGAAATGAACCAGTGCTGTGAAATCTTATTCACTGTTTTGCGTTTTCAAACTTTAATCAAGAAACGTGTAAAAAACAATGACATTCAGCATCAGAATATGACCAGATTCTTGTGCATGTAAATGCATCTGAACTGTTGTGAAATTTAAAGATGAAGTGTGTCATTATTTTTCTCCCGTCTCACTTTAATGCAGACTTCACCTTTAAAGCTTTTTAAATCTCCTTTGACAGTAGAAAATTCATATTCCCAGGGTTTATACAGGTCTTAAAAATCTTGATTCAGTAAATGAAGGCCTTAAAATGGAGCAGAAAATCTTAAATTCATAAAGTCATGGCATTAAATGTCGCATCTTCCTCTGTATGTTGGTCTTGTTTTCAATTACAAATCTAAACATCTATAAATCAAGAAACAGAGGTGCAAAATAATTTAAATAAATAAAGTAAAATTTTCTGAGAAATTGAACAAAATGAAGTGTTTTTGTTTGTTCAAAACAAGAGCAAATATCTGTCAATGGGGAATGAAAACAGTTTTCCATTTGAATTAAGTTGATTTTCTGAACCCATTGGCAGATATTATTTCTTGTTTTAATCATAAACCTATTTCATTTCGATCAGTTTTTCAGAAAACATTACTTATTTTCTTAAGTAATTTTGCTTCTCAAGTGAATATGTCTTGATTTAAGAATGTTTAGATATTTGTACTGGGAAAACAAGACAAGAATACTGACAAAGAACACTTAAAAAGATCAACTAAAAATTGTTTGCATAGTGTTTGAGAGCAAACCATAAGGGATTAAGCTGTAAAATGAATTTAAAAGTAATGGAGATCTGTAAGACTCCCTAGACATTTACATTTGAGAACATATAGAGGCATTGTGTTCCCTTCAATGTATTGCTTATATTTTCTTGACTTTGTTGTAAGGTCTTAAACCTTCACAAAATTTGCAGAAACCCTGTATTTACCAGATAAAACTACTTGAAAAACCATGCAATCTTTGCTGTTTGTACACAGGATTCAGTTAAATAGCAAAATGCAGCTGCAACAGGAAACATTTTTGTCACAAATGTGAATGTATTATCAAGAAACTAGGCTGAAAGATGGAGTGTACTTGCAAGGTGTGTGGTTTTGTTTTTCCTCAGATGATTCAGCATCAGTTGCTGCGTTTTTCAGTTTTGAATGACAGGCAACTTGTTTTTAAAAGAAACATGCCAATTTTCCTTAGCAGCTCCATCTGGAGCGGAGCAGCCACTCGTATATGTACAAACACACAGATTCGCTTCAGGGCTTCGCACTTTTTGAGGTGTGCTATAAATAAATAAATAAGTAAGAGAAGTGAAATGTTGCTGTTTTTTTAATTATGAAGAGTTGGACCTGAGGAACTGACATACGGTGCAATCAAGCGAATGTTAATCTGTGCCACCAGTCTCTGCATTCACACAGTGACTTAATTAAAAAGCATCTTCATTATGGATTGGATGCAGGTGCAGAACCAGCGCAGTTTTCTTTTCTGATAGATATAGAAACCCTGCAGGAACTCTTCACCTTTTCAGCAATTGAAAACAGTTGCAATTCAGGATTCAGGACAACATGGAGCCATTTAAACAGTGCAGTGAAATGTGGCATCTGTAATAAAAATACTAATTTACTTTTACTATTCATTTTTAGTTTACTATTTTTAAAAAAAAAAAAAATTTTTGCACAACTCAGTTTTGCCAACTGAGCACATTTATACTTTTATGTCTTTTAGATTTATTATTTTTAATTAAAATTAGCTTGATTTAAATCGAGTACAAATCAGTGTTGTTTTAGTATCATTGATATATTATTGGAGTTTTTATTTTATTTTTATATTTAGTTTTTTAGTACATCAACTTGAGCTATTTGAGCATTTATAAATGAGCATTTCTCATTTAAAATAAAATAAGTTCAAGTTTTTAATATTTTATTTTAGTTAACAGTTATTTTCCTTTGTTTATTTTGAGTAATGCAAGTGTGTGTGTGTGTGTGTGTGTGTGTGTGTGTATATATATATATATATATATATATAATATATATATATATATATATATATATATATATATATACATTATATATATATATATATATTACATATACATACAGTGGTGGCCAAATAACAAATAATAAAACTTTTAGAACACTAGTATTTTATGTTTTATGTTTTAAATCAGTTATTTCTCTTTTGCTGTAGTGTGTCAGTAGGAAATAGTTTACATACATAACAAAATTAGTTTACGTTTCAGTTTACATTTCCAAACATTCATTTTGACATTAATTGTAATAATCCAGTGAGATTTTTGTTTGCTCCACACAGAGATCTGATCTGATCATCATCAGTCTGTCTGGAATGACATGAAGAAACTGAGACAGACTAAATCCAGAAGAACTGTGGCAACGTCTCCAAAATGCTTCGAGAAAGCTACCTGCAAAGCTACAGTACTGTGAAAAGTTTTAGGCACTTGTTTAAAAATGCTGTAAAATGAGGATGCTGTCAAAAATAATGTCAAAAATAGATTTTCTTTATCAATTAACTTCTATTAACTAAATTAAATCAACATTTGTTGTGAGCATCCTTTGCGTTTAAAGCAGCTTTTGCCCTCGGTGCACTTGAGCAGAGTTTCTCAGGAGCTATGCAGGTAGCTTTCTGAAGCATCTTGGAGACGCTGGGTGGGTTGCACCAACAATTATTAAATTAAGCAAAGTTTAGAGCTAATCCAGGATTTGTTTATCTGGGTTTTATTTTTATCGAGTTGTGTTGCACCACTTAATTTTAAACTTAGAATTTAGATTAAGTCTTTAAAGAAGGATGTTACTATACTAAACTGTTATTGGGTAGAATCTGCCATTGATGTGAATGTATTGTCTGTCTATTGAGCTGCTGCTGTCCAAGGTCCTGAATGTGGCAGAAGAACAGGAGCTCTCCATGGTGCTGACATTATAAAACAGACTCAGAAAGACTTATTCTGTAGTTATGCTGAATCCTCTGCGGCTTTGATAAAGTTAAGTTAGCTAAGATCATGAGCATTTGAGGAGTGTTTAAATATAGTCCAAACATTTGGGACCACTTGAGAAAATGCGAATTTTTTCCCCCCTTACTGAATTATGCTATCAGCTTGACATTTTAGGAAAAGTTGAATTGAAATTACAGTTGAATTGAGTTTTTCAGACTTCCTTTGCATTCCAGATGTTTCAAAGAGGGTATTGTGTATTTGGTGTCCTTTTTTATTTAATTTATCCAATATATATATTTTTTGTTTAAAATAATTTATTAATAATTTTATTTATTTATATAAGATTTGTTTCTTTTAGTTTTTAGTATCTTGAGAATATATAATAAATTAATTAATATATAATTTATTAAAATAAAAATGTTCTATTATTTTACTAAAATTGTATTATTACAATTTTGATATTACATTTGGGGCTGAAATTTGTCAAGAAGTGTATTTTAAATAAACAATTAGCATGCAACATGCTGTGTTTCTTTGAAAAAGCAATGAATTACTAAATTCTGTTATGAATTGAATTTCAATCATCAGTTCAATGCATTGTTGAATGCTCAGTGCATTGTGATGCATGGTTGCATTATACTCCCTTATTGTGAGCGATATATAAATGATGTTCATTGTGACCCAGCTGTGAACTATTCACATATTTCTTTAATACTACTTCTGCAAAGAGTCTTGGCATCAGCGTGAACATTTCAGCAGATGCAAACTATTGCATGCTCCTTTTCTCTCTATTTCTCTCCCATGCACATTCTCCCTCTATCAGCTCATCTCTTTCCCACTCTCCAGCCCTGTGTGAGGCCTAGATATGTCTCCACATCTGTGAATCCCTGCTGCGCTGCTGTGGCGTTGGAGTGACGGGAGAACAGCGAGTTTCTGCATTAGCCACAAAACTCAGCAAAATCTCCCATTCCTCCTCTGTCTGGAGAAAACAGCGTCCTGTTCTCCCGCTCGTATTCTGCACACGCAACAGGCAGCGGTCTGTCCTCAACACGTCAATGCAATTTTCAGCATCTTACCTGATTTCAGCGCCGCAGGATTTGAGAAACAATCAAAGATATGGGTGTGAAATGCATGCATCCTTCACAATACATTGAACTTGCAATGAAAATTCAGTGCATTACAGAATTTAGTAACTGATTATCATTGCTATAATAAAACACAGCATGTTGCATGATAATTGTTTATCTGAAGTACATTACTTAAAAAAGTTAAATCTACTTCTAGTCCAAACCTGTTGGAGCAGTGACAGAGTACTATTATAGTTTTGGTTAATATTGTGAAATAGTTTTTTTTTTTTTTTTTTGCATTTTCTGCTTTAATTGTAGTTAGTTTTACAAATTTTGTTGAGTTTTTGTCATTTTAAATATGTCTATATAGTTTTTTATTTTCCTAATTAGTTTTAGTTTAGTTGTTATATTAGTACTTTACGCTAAACTAAATTTATATAAGAAATGTTTCCTTGGCAACTAGCTGAAATTATTAAATTTAATAAAATATCTATTTTAATTTAATGTATTTCTTTACATTTAAAATATTCTATACTTTTTCAAGTAATTAAAATGTTTTATAGTTTTCCTTTTAGTTAAAATAACATTGGATAATAATAATAATGATAAGTACTGTAGTAGCAGTAGTAGTAAAATGAAAATAATAATATAACCAAATCATCAACATATTTCATGATGCATCTTGGTAATTTGCATTTAATTAAGGAAACACTGGTAAACTGTAATGTTTTACAGAGCCAGAATTAAACCATAGCTTGCATATGCATTTTAATACGTTTTAACTTCAGCTCATCGTGTGCATGGCCTTAACTATCCATACGATGTTGATGTAATATTAACCAGCAGCGTCTCACCAGTCGTCTTTGAAGTCGAGGGATACTTTCATTAAAAAAATCACTCACGACTCGCTCTGGATTCAGGTTTAGAGAGCAGAAAACCCTCTAAAGAGTGAGAGTCCTCATGAACGTCTAGAGTTAACCTCTTTAACCTCTTTAACAGTCAAACATAAAGATAATACGAATGTGACCCGCTTTTCCAAAAACACTGCTTTTCAAACTGGATTTCATCTGACGGCACCAATTTAAGATTATAAATATTGATGTATTGTTCATTGTTGGTGTACTTTGTTCAGCTAAGGCCAACCTAAAATGACTTTGTTACAGCTTGGGTGGCAGTTGATGTCTAACTTTACTGGAAAGCCATTACAACTGGCTATTTATTTAATGGGAGGCTCCCATTTCGACAACTTGCCCCAATGGTAGTGAGAGCTGTTAAAATATATGGGGCATGTGGTTACACATTTTCTCTTGGCCAATAAAGGTAGAAATGTTCAGTAGCTTTCCTATTGACAAGACTTAGCCAAGATTAATACCTAAAATGACTTTGTTACAGTTTGGATGACCGTTGATGTCTAAGTTTACTGTAAAGTCATTACAAAAGGCTATTTAACGGCAGGCTCCCATTGTGACAACTTGCCCCAGTCGTGTAATAAATAGATGGGGCATGTTGTCACACGTTTTCTCATGGCCAATAAAGGTAGACATGTTCGGTAGCTTTCCTATTGACAAGACTTATAGGTTAATATCTATAAAAAACGCAATTGTAAAACAGAGTAGTGTGACAACTAGCCCAGTTACCCTTTTAAAGGAAAGGGTGATTGATAATGCACTGTAATTAAAAAGAACATGGTGTATTTGTGCTGATAACGTTGTAAGGATCATACCTGATGAATTTCAAATCAGGTGAAGTAGTAGGTTATGTTGGTGGTGAAATACCGCTATTGGCACGTGTGCAAATCCATCTCTTGCGCTCTCGCGCACTACAGACAGAGCAGTGTTGTCTCGAGCTCGCCGTGAGCGGACTGTTACCGAGGCTCCTGACGGCGGAGGGAGGGACACCCAGTCCGGATGCTCCTTCACGAGGAGTAAAGCAATACATCAGCGACTCCAATGCGGAGCCAAATGTTCCTAATTCGGTTTCTGCGTCCGTTTCCCACAGGATGCCGTTCGGTAAAAAATGCGCATATGAAATAAACGTGGGTGGGATCCCTTCTGCTTTGGCCACTGGATCTACTGCCGTTAAAACGCGGATCTGCGTTTGGAGGAAACGCTGGAAAATTGATCTGTATGCCGAGCAAACTGGAGATTTCCGCGTGAATAGACGCTTTGTCCTTTGCGTCTTTTTTCACGTCTTCTGAGAGGATTGTATCCGTGTTTCAACTCAAATGGTCTTATTTTCGTGTTTATCCACTAAACACAACGATATCGTAGGCTACTGTTTTTTCCTCACAGTGCCATGTTTTCTCTGAGGCGATCCGACGTGAGGCGAAAAGTCTGTCTGGACCTCCTTCAGAAGTAAACCATCAACATTTCTGGATTCTTCGATTGTTTTTTCATTCTAACTCTGTTTTGGAAGCTATAATTCACGTTTTGGATACAATATATCCTAAACGGAAAGTCTGTTTTGGGACTCAGCCGTTTGGAATGAAGAACCGTTAAGAGTCGCCGTTAAATATTTCGCGGCATATTTGGATTCGAATTCCTGGTCTATATTCATACGTTTATCGTTTTATACATATCATACAATACATTTATCCAAGTGAGCATATTGTTTCGAGACTCTGGACCCAGAGGAGGTGATTTAGACATCATCTATCTGAAGATCCCGGACATTTCTGTGCTGCTCTGAACTTGAGGCGTTTGGATGCTCCAGGACGGAGGTAACGCAGTTATTTCTTTCATTTTTAAGGATTTAAAACGCCAACAAAACACTCTGCGATTCAATACTTTGGTTATTTGCATTCAGTTTGCATACTGTGATTAGCTTACACTCAAACGCCAGTTTGGTGTTTAATAAATCAAACGTTAGAGGTCAAATAATGAGCTATTGTTTGATTGTGATGCGATACCTTGACATAATTATGCAATCTTGAAGACAAATTCGTGTTTTGGTGGATTTGCTTTGGTTATTCAATGCGCATCGCAGGACTTGGTCACATTAACGGAAGAGTGACATTTTGATGAAAATAACTTATGGGATTTGGCATTACTGCTGTTGCTAGTCAGAAAATGTTGATTGATCTTCCTCTTGAAGGACCTTCTGGCAGACGTTTGGAGATCCCTCTAGTCTTTAAACTTTCCCGTTACCGTTTCTTTCGCATTTAAATGTCAGTGTTTGGAAATGGGACGCCATAGGTTATGTAAAGGTTTGCTCGAGAGCCCAAGTTGCGCTTTTGAACGGTTCCTTCAGTTGGACAGAGGAGGATTGTTGGGTTTATCGGTAGCGCGGAGCGCAATGAAATCACAATAAGACCGATTTGGGTGATGAGATAAACGCAGCGGGTCCGGTACCGCAGTCCGGATTGAGTCCCGGAGCTCACGGTGCTGTTGTTGGGGTGTGTCTGTCTGCGGCTGGGAACGCGAATGGAGCAGCGGCCGCTGGGGGCCACTGGCACATAACTCACTCACACACACTCACAGCCTACTCAAACTACACCTAAAGAACGAATAGAATTAGTATTCTGTTATAGTATTTGGGCGCTTGAAATGTTTGAATGTCAATGCATTAGATGACAAAATGCCAAATCAAGTCATTAATTACTGCTTCCATAAGTTTACACTCTCAAGCATAATAGTTCCAAATGTTTTTTTTTCCATAGTGATTCAAAAGAACCATTTTTTTTCTTAGTCTGAATATACTTTTTCCACTATAAAGAACATTTCAATGTTCCATGGATGTTAAAGGTTCTTCATGGAGCCATACATGCCAGCAAAGAAGCTTTATTTTTATGAGTGATAGGACTCATTTCTGGTTCCTCAAAGAATCTTTAAGTTAACAGTTCTTAAAAGAACCATTTTTAATAATCTGAAGATCCTTCTCCATTATAAATAGCCTTTTGTGCAATGGAAATGTTCCAAATGTGTGAATGTCAATGCATTAGATGACAAAATGCCAAACCAAGTCATTAATACTGCTTCCTTAAGTTTGCACTTCAAGCACAATAGTTCCAAATTGATTTTTTCATAGTGATTCAATAAAATAACCATTTTTGGTTCCCCAAAGAACCTTTCAGTGAGCAGTTCTTAAAAGAACCATTTTTGGTTCCCCAAAGAACCTTTCAGTGAGCAGTTCTTAAAAGAACCATTTTTTCTTAGTCTGAAGAACTTTTATTTCCACTATAAAGAACCTTTCAATGTTCCATGGATGTTAAAGGCTCTTCATGGAGCCATAAATCCAGTAAAGAAGCTTTAGACTCATTTTTGGTTCCTCAAAGAATCTTTCAGTTTACAGTTCTTAAAAGAACCATTTTTTTTATAATCTGAAGATCCTTCTCCATTATAAAGAGCCTTTTGTGCAATGGAAATGTTCCATGGGATTCTTCGAGGAACTGTAAATGCCAATAAAGCTCTAGAGTGTACCATGGTATGCCAAGTCTTTATTGAGCTGAAATTAATTTTTGATGCAATATCTCAGCTGTTTTGTATAGTTTAGCTGTGTTTCTTTGCTCAACTCGATGTCTGTGAACTATTAAAAGGCGCCCAACAGAGTGACTGTTCATTTCTGTAGTTTGGTCTTCAAATCAGAATTCATATAGAGCCCAACAGGTACTGCAAGTAAAAACCCAATTTATTTTCTCCACAGATACTGTAAATTGATTTTTGAACCAACCATGAGTTCTGAGTTTGTGAAGATGTATGTTTCTGTAGATGACACAAATTAGAGTGATTTCAACCTGTTTAATAACCAAACTCTAGATGAATAACTACACTACTAGTAATCATGAAGAGAGATCATCCAATGAACAAAACAATATTACCATGTGAGTCGGCCTTCATTCACTCTTAAACTACTGTATGATTTTGAATATTTTGCAGTAAACTTACAGTAATTTTAACATTTTACAATAAGGTTCCATTAGTTAACATTTTGATGCATTAACTAAGATCAACTAACAATGAGCAGTTCATTTGTTACAGTATTTATTAATCCTTGTTAACTATAGTAGGCCTAAATAAAATACAACTGTTCATTGTTAGTTCATATAAGCACAGGTCCATTAAATAATATTATAATCTAATATTATAAACAGATACAACTTTTGATTTTAATAATGTATCAGTAAATGTTGAAAGTAACATTAGCTAAGTTCATGTTAACTAATATTAACAAATGCAACTTTATTGTAAAGTGTTATCAACTTTGTTTTTATACTTCTAATCAGTGACTATATATCAACAGTTTTACATTTTTCTGTAATTTTTTTCATTTGCAGTGCATCATGGGACACCTGTTCATTAAATCATAAAAGTACACAGTCTAGCTTTAGTCTTTTTCCCAATTTTCATATAACGTTGCTTCAAATCAAACATTGCATTAATGTTGTGATTCATCTCACAGCCTGTTGGTTCAAGGCTTAGATCTCGTTATTTAAGATTTTGCAAAATCCCTGTGAAGATAATGAATGTGAAGAATACTTTAGTAACCAAGGCCACTGAAAAAGCTTATCGATAAACCAATTAAAACATCCCATCCTCCAAATAAAAGGCTTTGTTCACAACAAAATTGCTTATACTTTTTTTTTATTAATTGCTTATTTCATTTTATAGTTATTATATTATTTTCATTGTGTAACCTGTTAGGGTTAAGTAAGATTATTCTCTAGTAATTGGCTTTATATGAACAACAATGTAAGTTTATAGTATGTGTGCATTTATATTGTGAATGTTTGTGTTGGTCATTGGGCAGCAGTCGCTCAGGTCTCATCAGTCAGTCTTTCTTCCCACCAGTTTCCAGTTTGTCTTTACAAATAACACGCCTGACTCCGTATTACTCACCCGGCAGCAGCACACGTCTGCTCTCTGATGACTCTTTCCTGTAACCCAGCATGAGGAATGATGTGTGAGGGCTCTATTATTGTAATACTATAATTACCGTGTAAACAGAAGCTTGATGAAATGTGCCATTTGTTCAGCCGCCGCCAAACTGCACTGAGCAGCGATCATGTGACGTAGAACCTGATTGTGATTGGTTGCCAGTTCAGAACCGAAACAGATGGATTTGGCGGTTCTGCAGCTGCGGCGCAAGATTTAGCAAGATCTCCTGCGGATCAAACTAATCCGCGTTCCTCTGAAATGCAGTACACACATGTGATGAGCGACAGCTGGATTATTTAAGCGATCTAACCCATGCTTTGGTCCCCATCCTGTTGCCAGATCCTCACGGGATGGGTGATGCTCTGCAGGTAGTAAATGGTTTATGCTGATGATATGGATTATCCCGTTCACAGGCGTGCATATTAGATTTTGTTTTAATGATAAGTAGACCGCTCTGGGCTGGTTTTGGAAAAGGATAATTTTATTCCGCTTGCGTTACGCAAACAGCCCCTGGGCTTAATAACGCAGATTGTGTTCCCATCATGTTTAATTCAGACACGGCATGTTTTTGCCATGTCTCCTGGTCTACCTCTCGTCTAAGTGTGTGTGTGGAGTTTAACCGAGCATTAACGTATCATAGAGACTGTCGGTGCCACTAATGGAGTCGCTGTTTGGTTTGCTTCATTTCTTTCAGGTTTGGGCCTAATTAAGCCATTCCTGCTTTCGTGTCAGACGCTGGGTAGAGAGGCTGATGTTAGATCACGTCTTAATGAGCACCTGAAAATTACAGGCTGTGTACTGATGATTTGAAGTGAAAATTCACACAGATATAGAAACTTTTCTCTCATGTCTCATATGCAGTGAACTGAATACATTTGAATTGAACAGAACTCAATTACCAAGACTTTTCATCCTGCAGTGAAATGTGTGGGAGTATTTCAGCCCAAAATCAAGAGAAAATACATTTTACAGAAAAAAATTAAGCCAGGTGATTTTTTTTTGTGACTTTATTTGAATAACAACTAAAAGGTAAAAAGGTAATTGCAGCTTTTTATCTCACAATTTTGACTTTTTCCATACAAATTCCAAGATGTAAACTTAGAATTGTGAGATATTAATGCAGAATTACACAATATAAACTCAGAAATGTATATATAAACACAGAATTGCAAGATATACAGTAAACACAAAATTGCGAGATATAAATGCAAAATTGCGCAATATAAACTCAGAATTGCGAGATATAAACGCAGAATTTTGAGACATAAATGCAGAATTGCAATATATACTGTAAACGCAGAATTGTGAGATATAAATGCAGAATTATGAGTTAGGGTTGGGCCGATAGACGATGCCATCGTCCATTGCCGATGGCTGACAGACATCACGATGTTGAGAGTCACTTCACGAGCATTTTACCATTTCATTTGAGTAAAACTAGTGTCATATCATATACACACAGAACTTTAAAGGTATTCACGGCAACCCGTCAAAATAAAAGTCCGGTTTAACTTGCATGTATTAAAGACATTGTGCCAGAAATAGGCTATATTACTATTATTTAGTAGAATGTACGTATTACCACTACTACTACTACTACTGTTGAAAAAATAATAAAACGTTATTTTTTTAAGAAATAATCACAAAACATTTTAATGTTAATAGTAAATCCCCTTTATTTGCCAAAAATCTAAATGTTTAATTTTCATTAATTAAAATATAAATTAAATCAATGTTTTATGCCTTCATCTGATAACCAGTAAAATTTAAATACACAACACAGAATTTCTGAGGGGAAAAAAACATTTCATAAGGCTACTGTAAGACTAAATGAAAATTGTTTGTATGCATTCAAATAATTAGACATGCTAAAACACAGAATTTGGTAACAATAAAACATAAGGTGAGAAAAAAATAAAACATTTTATACGGCCCTAAACATGTCATTTTTGTTTGTCAAGTTTCATGATTTTAATTAATTAGGCATGCTTTTTGATTAATAAAATTTAATTTGTCCATTAAAAAGGAGTCCAGAAAAATTAAAACGGGAAAAAAACTGAATTTTTAAAAAAATAAAACGGATTTCATAGGGCCCTAGTATACTACGGAACCTCTAAGGGGAATAAATAGCCTACGAGATGGGAGGATAAAAAAAAAATATATGAAATACCTTTCTCTCGCAATTATATCGTTGGGTAATTATACTGTATATAAATTGCGGGCATCAGGGAACCGCTACTAATATGCAGGCAGGGCACTGAGTAGGGATGGGTATCGTTAAGGTTTTAACGGTATTACTACTCTTACCGATACCGCTTATCGATCCGGTACTTTAACAGTATTCTTATCGGTACTTTTTGATATATATATTGTGACGAGTAGGCTGCCTCCCCCCTAATTATCAGCATCTCCCCGTCCCTTAAATCGCCGCCCTTCACCAGGCTCCCGACGGGAGTGGGTGTGTGAGAGAGGAGGGGCGCTGAAACAGCCAGGTCTGGCGGCGTGTGATGAGGCACACACCTGAAGTGAATGGAGCCTCATCACCGCCGCTGTTATATGCCGAGTGCGCCTCTCCTCTGGAGACCGGTCTCTTCCCCGTGCATGCAAGCTGGTGTCCTTGTGGGTCCAGGAAGGGAGCGTTGAGGGAGCAATCCCCGGAAGTGCCGCGGGCCAAGAGGTAGACGACGCCGCTGGAGAAGCCGCCGCCCCTCGCGCCCCGGACCTGAGAGGGGAGCGCGTGCGGCCGCCGGACTCCGCCCCTTACCTGGACCCTTCCTTCCAGAACACTGCCCCTCCTTCACAACCCGCGCAGCACGACGAGGACACCAGATCCCCTGTTTATTTTGGACACTATATAGTCCCCTTTGGACACTATTTTATTATTTCTGTTGAATAAAAGCCTCTCCGAGGCCTGACGCCACACCCACTGTGTCTGTCGTTTGCTCCTCCCGCCACAATATATATGCTGTATATATGACAGATTAGGAGCTGAATTAACATTGCTTTATATTCTGAAATGTAAAATAAATATTTAATTAAATGAATATAAAACATCAATTTGTAAATGCACCAGTGTGCATGCATTTTTTGTTTTATATACATAAGATACAGTAAGAACATGAACAAAGAAACAAAGTTAAAAAAACTGACAAATATAATAAAACAAATATACAAATGAAATGAAATAAACAGTGCTTTCATTTTTCCATGAAGGTCTACTAATATTAATGTTCAGGTAAGTAATAGCTACAAAAGAAATCTAAAAAGTAATCAAATGTAAATGAACACTGCATAGTTTTCACTGTATGTATAGATTAATGCTTATTAAAGCTATAACGTTATTCAGATTAAGAGCTGTGGGGGATTTTCTCTCACATTTTTTTCTTTGATTACATTGATGGTCCAAGCGCCAGTCTGTCACTTTAAGATAATATATTGACACACATCGGATTTTCTCCCAACTGTTCTCGCCCACTTAAGACATAAACGGTGTTTAAGTGAATACTCTCGTAGCCGGCCATTTGGACATATTTTGTGTGTATTTGATCGTTTGGATGCTCCCGAAGCTCAAAGTGTTATTTGCCTGTCCGTTTTGGAGCGCGCCGCGCAGGCACGCACACACACACACACACACACACACATATTTCAGCCTGGGGAACCGCGTCTCTCGCGCGGATTGTACTTTCTACGTTTTATTAGCAAACATGTCCCGCAATTTAGCAACAGTAAAGACGGCATCTTACAACAATCACCGATGATGATTCTGATGTTAAGTTTTGGTTAGGGAAGAACGAATGCGCACCACTGTAAAGGGATGGAAGTTGTGCTGGAAGAAACGCGGCTATAATCCCTAGAAGTCAAAATCGAAAAAAATAAACTTCTTAATATAACAGCCACAGGCCTAAATCGTAAGCAGATGTTTGAATAGTTAGCTCTCTCATCATAATTAAACAGGGCTTTCATGTTGCGCGTGCTGAAGCTCCTCTGCGTGAGCGCGATCTCACTTCTGAATTGCGAATGGCAAAAATGCACAATAGACAAATGTTTGAATATTATTGCACATTAAAACAGCTGGCAACTCTGGTGAGAGAGAATTTGCAAGATAATGTGTATATATAGCATAATTTCTCCAGTACCGACAGCAGAACCGATAACGTCAGAGCTTATCGATACTCCGGTCTTTCATAATTTAGCCCCGAGACCGATTTAATACCGAGTTTCTGTACCCATCCCTAGCACTGAGAGTCCATTTTTTTTATTCTGTCTTATGTCTTTTATTCTATAGTCTTGCTCCCTAGTTCTTAGTACCTTATGGGCTGGTAAATGAAACGGAGTATTTTCAAACTACAAGAGGTGTAAAAGTTGCTAAAAATACTACATGTTTATGGTTTCTGGAGAAAATGTGAGTGGTTTTTGCGTATATAAAAGTGTGAAAATGTGGGTGGTTGCCAGGGTGTTGCTTTGCAGTTGCTTGGATGCTCTGAATGAATGTTTTGCTGTTTCTAGGGTATTTCTAGGTCGCTGTAATGTTGTGGATGGTTACTAAGGTATCTGTGATATTCTGGCCTTTCTAGATTTGGTTTGAGTTGCTTCTTCAATGTTATTGCAAACCATCAGTGACAAGTTTCATGCTAAACGTGGGGTTTGTTGAAGAGTGACCCCTCGACGATCATCTCTCCAGGTCTGGCTTGAAGTAGAGGTCATAATTCTGCGATCAGAGTCTTTTGTATTCACGTTGTAGATTTCTGCTGCTGTCTGAAGGGGAGGCGTTTATCTTTGTTGGTTATTGGCTGATGAGGTATCAGAGAATGCTCTAAGCTTCTTTGTGTAAGAGCGAAAATCGCTTTTAGCGGCGGATAAGAGGGAGATAATATCAGATAAATCCTGCGGCCTGCGTTAGCATGCAGCATTAGCCGTGTAATAGCATATGGAGTGCAGTTTGACAGAGAGGGATCAGATGGCCGCCAGCCGTTTACCGCAGTTCCGTCTTAATCGCGGAGGGTTAACAGTTGTTTCAGATGCATGCAGAGACAGATAGCCGAGGCCTTTAAGATATTCAGAGCGCATGCTTTTAAAATTCCCCCATGGCTGCAACAGAAGTCTGCAATGGCTTGATAACTCGCGTGCTGTCAGTTGCTGTCGCCGATGCCGAGGGAAGCTACATGTTCTGCTTCAGAGCTTCTTCTCTTCAGGAATAATTTAAAAGTTCTGTGGGACACGTCTGAATTTTTCCTGCGGCGATGGCAGGGCAGAAGTCTAATTAAGATGAAGAAAAATACACAAAAATTGACTAGCTGTTTGCAGATGAACACTTCTGAAAAGGCCATGTGACACGGGGTGCCAGTTTCACCTCTGATTGCAGAGAATGCGACAGATCGGTCATGCGTCACTCAGTCGAGTCTCTCAGTCTGACAGATGTCCTGTGATTGGCTCAGAGGTTGTGATGGGTGTGTCTCATGTCACCGAGTAATTTAATATAATACATGCTACATGTAGTTGCTGTATATGTAATGCAAATTTACATTTATTTTTTAATAATCAACTGGTAATGTCTATTTTACGGATACTTATTTATTATGATGATTATTTATATTTATATGTATAAGCAATATTGCAACTTCAGTTGCATTCACTGTTATTGTAGTATTATTGATGTTCCATAATAGTCTTTGTTGGTATTTTAAATCAGGCATAGATGTGATTTGTATTTGTGGATAATTAACTAAATGGAATCCTTCATCTCATTTGAGTATTTTCTCTTTTTATTTGGAGCTTAATGCACACAAACCAAAAGGTTTTATAAAATAAAACAAAATAATAAATCTCTTGGTTTGCATCCAAGTTTAAAAATAAAAATAAAATAATCAAATGACGAAGCACCTTTAAGTATTTAATTTAGTTAATTTTCCACAAATAGACATTATGTAAAAGCAACATTACAACTTGTTGCATCCATTGTTATTTTAGTATAATTGATGTACCATTATAGTTTTATTGAATTAGATTTAATGTTTTTTTTGTTCACATTTTGATTTTAGTTAAGGTTTTTGTAATTTTGTGTGTTTGTAATTTTTATTAGCTTTTTTAATGTCTATATAGTTTTTAGGAATTATTTATTTTTAATTTATGCACTTTTAATTAATTTAGTACTTCAGGTCATGCGTCACTCAGTCGAGTCTCTCAGTCTGACAGATGTCCTGTGATTGGCTCAGAGGTTGTGATAGGTAGTCTCATGTCAATACCTATAAAAGTTTGGAACTTGTTCTTAATACTGTGTGAGGTTACCTGGATGATCCACGACTGTTCTTTTGTTTTGTGTTGGTTGTTCGTGAGTCCCTTGTTTGTTCTGAACAGTTGAACTGAGCTGTTCTTCAGACAAATCCTCCACGTTCTGTAGATTCTGCAGTTTTCCAGCATTTTTGCATATTTGAACCCTTTCCAGCAGTGACTGTATGATTTTGAGATCCATCTTTTCACACTGAGGACAATTGATGGACTCAAACACAACTATTAAAAAAGGTTCAAACATTCACTGATGCTCCAGAAGAACACACGATGCATTAAGAGCCGGGGGGTGAAAACTTTTTGAATTTGAAGATCAAGGTAAATTGTACTTAATTTGTCTTCCGGGAAACATGCAAGTATCTTCTGTTGCTTCCGAAGGGCAGTAATAAATGGAAAATATATATATATTTCAACAAAAGAAAAAAGTTGGAAATCTTCATCTTGTTCAAAAAGTTTTCACCCCCCGGCTCTTAATGCATCGTGTTTCCTTCTGGAGCATCAGTGAATGTTTGAACCTTTTTTAATAGTTGTGTTTGAGTCCATCAATTGTCCTCAGTGTGAAAAGATGTATCTCAAAATCATACAGTCACTGCTGGAAAGGGTTCAAATATGCAAAAATGCTGGAAAACTGCAGAATCTACAGAACGTGGAGGATTTGTCTGAAGAACAGTGCTCAGTTCAACTGTTCAGAACAAACAAGGGACTCATGAACAACCAACACAAAACAAAAGAACAGTCGTGGATCATCAGGTAACCTCACACAGTATTAAGACCCAAGGGTTCCCAAACTTTTGAAGGGGGTTATTTGAATAATTTCAGCTATTTTTTTTTGTCTTGTGGACTATATGTAAACATATTTTATGTAAAATATCTTACTCAGGACAGTACTAAATAAAAAAATAACATGCATTTTGTATGATCTCTCTTATTTTGTTCAAATTATTCACATTTTCACAGATTCTACAAGGGGTTCCCAAACTTTTGCATGCCACTGTATACGCATATGTATATACACACATATATCGCAAAATATCTACTAGTTGACATGTATACTGTTAAACAACATATATGCTGTCATATCACCCAGCACTACTTGGAGAGAGCAAGGGAGGGAATGGTAGGGAGCTACAGGAGGCCAATAAGTAGATATTGAGATGCTGAATAAATGTGATGGAGTCACGTGTGTGTCGAGCTTTTGAGCTGTCAGGGCAGGCGGTTTACAGAGAGAGCCAATCTGTCCATGAGCCTCACCAATCCGCAGGGTGTGTCACGCCTGTCAAATATGCCATTCATGTGGAAATCAGCGTGAAGGGATGAAAAACAGCTTCGCCTTGACACACGTCTATTTCCTAAAGCAAAACCCTGAAGCCCGAGGGGCGACAAAGAGAGAGAGATTCCCTATATTTTTCCCTATGTTTCCCTACTCTTTAAGAGCTGTTTGTGTGCCAAATGATTCTGGATAAATTGAGTTTTTTCTTTTCTTTTTTTCCCAATGGAAGTTGTGGTTCTCTCATGATTCTGAAGGAAAAACATTAGACAACTAAACAAAATCACATGTAATTTATGAATGAATGATTCAATGACTCACTCAAGATGTACTTGTTTCATTACTGAATGAATCAGCGTTCTTGAACGAATCTCTTGTATGATTCAAAGACAAATACATTTTAACAGCCCATTTTCGCCACCTACTGGCGTAACAATGTAATCGATAAGTCTTCATTTGAAGTGTCAAATTACTTTCAAAAGGTGATTCTATTTTAAATCGCTACCATACATATCAGAGTTTATATCTGAACTATTAACTTTTATCCCAGTACTTCTGTTATTTGAATGTTTGTAACAGAAATAATGATACTTTGTGGTTGAAAAGACTGTGAAGCTGTTTCATTCATGACAGGTGACAGCTGCTCTCTTTAGGTCAATGACAGCGTGGACGCAAATTGAAATGTTCAAATCACACTGGTGTGATCGTACGCTGCACAGACGAACCAAGTGATCACAACATTGTGATCACACACGTCAAAGGTTGAGGAATGAAACAGACAATTCATTGTAATTTAGGAATAGAATCACATTGGTGTTTGAATCGTGTTCGCGATATTTAACCATCTATTAAATTAAAGTTCTTTGTCATGTTGGTGGTGACACCTCTCTTGCAACATGTTTAGCTATCACAGATATTATACTTAGCTTTTTTGGCTTCTGATCGCAAATGTAGCACACTCGATAGGCGGAATCGAAATTTTAATTTGACAACAATATCCGATTCCTGACCTTAAGTATACGATTCTGGAAATGGAATCGATTTTCGATTCCCAACCCTAATGATGAATACAAAAAAATGTAATATTCAAATTGATTGACATCCAAGTCAGTGGAGAAACAGACTTGGTTTTGGTGGAAATGGGGTAAAAGAGAGAGAAAGAGCGACAGGAACAGAGTGTGAAAGGCCATTAGATGATAGAGGACAAACCCCTAATGAAGTAATGAACCAGGATCATTAACATCTCACACAGACCGAATAACATCATAAACTCACATCTGCACTGAAACCGAGAGCCGAACCTGCCTGGTAATGAGACTGATGGAAAACATTAAGACCGACAGAAGTAATGAATAGAAAATGACACTTCTCCAGGCCTGGAGTTTAGTCATTTTCACTGTTATTGTTTTCAACACGCTGGTTTGGGGTCAGTTCAGGTTCAGTCTCAGAAGATGAGAGACCTCCACCTCTTCAGGCAGAAAACACTCATTTCATTCCTCAGTCTTTCATTCATTCCTTCAGCCTTTCATCGTCTCATTTCCCAAGTACACGAGAAGCAAATTAGCAGCAGATCCTTGATTTAATTCCCATGAAACCCAAATTATTGCTCAAGATCTCTTGTTTTAAGAAATATTAATTACATTCCACATTTGCATCAGAAGCTTCTGAACTCAGTAACATCTCTAAATTTAAGTAATTTGGAGATGAAAACGACCATCGTATCAGTGGCAGATGACATGCATATAAAATGTGGCCTACATGCAGACGGTTCTCTCACGGGTCCGTGTTTGGCAAGTATCGCTGGCTGTGAAAGTCCGGCTCAACCTCCATCTGTCCCTGACACCTCACGGGCTCCACCAGAATCAATCCGGCTCAAACTGGCAGAACTTTACTATCAGACCGACTGATACTATAGCAGGTCTGAGGGCGCTTTCACACTAGAGCTGCTGTCACGCGGTTTCGTACCTGTGAACCGCACGCACATCTGGTTCAAATGGCAATCTGGAGTGAGATACACTATAGTTCACAAGATTAATACTTTCATTCAGCGAGGAAACATTAAATTGGTCAAAAGTGACAAAGACTTGTAGAATTTAAATAAATGTTCTTTTTAATTTTACCCATTTTCAGTGATCAGTAACCAAATGTGGTACTTTGCATGCAGCTAATATTTAATGCTTTTAAAGAGGAATGTCTGAAGAACATGTTTATGCGAATAAATAAAGGTACATTTCTAATTTCAACATTATTTGTTATTTAGACTTTCCTCTTTAAATACAGTAAGTATCAGCTGTTTGCAAAGTGACCTACATATGGTTTTTGACCAATTTTTAGTGGTCAAAAACCATATTTTGCACAAAAAGCCACATTGAAATCCCTTTATCTCTGGCAATGAACCATATAGAGCATTAAAAATATAAAAACAACAAAAAAATGTTTGTTACTAATCAAAATCTAAAAGGATAGAGAGATATATTCAATACTTCTTGAGTTGGACGAATGCAAATTTTGGAAATATAATATTTTTGACATATGTTCTATGCAAATATTTTGGTAGAGGGAAAAGAGCTACATTTTTAGTTTCAACATTATTTGTTCTTCAGACATTGCATTTTAATAGAAAAAAGTTCCGGCTGTATGCAAAGTGGCCTATATTTAGTTTTTGACCTCTAAAAATTGTACAATTTACTCCTGAAGCCAAGTTGAAATCCCAGTATCTCTAGAAATGAACCTTAATGGGCCTTTAAAATGAAGATACTAAAAGAAAAGTTTGTTAAGCATCAAAATATAAAAGGATATTAAGATATCTTTAATACTTGTTGAGTTACAAGTATGCAGACTTCAGGGAAAAAAAAAACACGAAGTGTTTTTTCCCCATTTTTGAAATGTTGTCATTGGCATATAATGCAACAAAGATTGCTAAAATCAACAGATTTTACTAAGAGAGCTACACAATCGCTGTCTAAAAATAACAAGGATGCGGCCATCTTTCTAAAGTCAATTTACCCCCTGTAGTTTACTCAATAAATATTCATGCATCCTTGGTGAACAGAAGAGACTTCTGTGAAATATATACAGCGGGAAGAATAAGTATTGTACACGTCACCATTTTTCCCAATAAATATATTTCTAAAGGGGCTGTTGACATGAACTTTTTACCAGATGTCGGTAACAACCAAAGTAATCCATACATACAAAGAAAACAAAACAAATAGAAATTAAGAAATTAAGTAATGTGTAATAAAATGGAATGACAAGGAAAAAGTATTGAAATACTGAAATTGATTTAATACTTAGTACAAAAGCCTTTGTTGGTAATGACAGCTTCAAGACGCCTCCTGTAGAAGAAACTAGTCACATGCATTGCTCAGGTGTGATTTTGTCTTCAAATCTTGAAGGTTCTGTGGCCTCTTCTATGAGCTCTGATCTTTAGTTCTTATTTTCTATTGGATTCAAGTCAGGTGATTGGCTGGCCATTCTAGCAGCTTTATTTTCGTTCTCTGAAACCAATCGAGAGTTTCCTTGGCTGTGTTTGGGATCATTGTCACCCTTGTTTCATCTTCATCATCCTGGATCTGTAGGTGTTGGGACTGAACCAGCTAATATTAATTTCCACTGACGAGGGGCAGGATTGCTTTCTAATTACTGATAGATTTCAGCTGGTGTCTTGGCTTTCCATGCCTTTTTGAACCTCCCTTTCTTCATGTGTTCAATACTTTTCCCCTGTGTCATTCCATTTTATTACACATAACTTCATTTCTGAAGTTTTTTGTTTTGTTTTCTTTGTATTTATGGATTACTTTGGTTGTTCCCGACATCTGGTGAAACTTTCATGTCAACAGCACCTTTAGAAATATATTTACCTATTGAACACGTCACCTTTAGAAATATAAATGGTGACGTGTTCAATATTTATTTTACCCGCTGTACGTAGATAAAAAAAACAACAACAACTTGTCAACCCTAAATGCATTGCAATTGGTATGAACACAATCTGGTCTAAACTGCGTAAATGAACTGATATTGATGACATAAAATGTGTCTGTTGTTGTATAAATCATTTATTCATTTTGTCTCCCCAGTAATTGCCTTTAGCGAGCAGCTTGCGTTCTTCACATATCCTAGAATTAATCCACAGCAAAAGACGAGTGCTGTTGTGAATGTATTAAGGTTTGGTAGTAAAACCAAATGAGCCTCGTATCAGCAGAAACTCTGAATTAAATTGACCCGTGCTGGTTTAGCATCCATATAAAACAGACCAATCCTTGCAGAACCTCTAAATCAAATTTAGCAATCCTGGCTTAACGTTTATATCACAAAAAAAACAGTCCTGGCAGAACCTGCATGTCAAATTCAAAAATCCTGGATTAAAATTCATTTCCGAATGAACCTCTATATCAAATTGACCAATCCTGGCAAAGCTAATTCTGATTTAATCCGTCTTTCAAGCCGGAGTTGGACTCTAATGGGGTTTGGATCTAATGAAATCTATTGAATGAGATGGAATGTCAAATGAAATCACAATAATCACTAAATCATTTTTCGTGACTTTACATGTTAGCATAATTGGTGCAAGATCAAGCATGTAGAAGCATTTAATGTAATCTGAAAGAAAACCAAATGCATTGATTCTACAACAACAGTGTCTTTGATTCAAACAAATAATCAATTACTTTTGCCGTAGCTGAACATTTCCCAGCATTCTCATTCATCAGGACTGGTGTTTGTATCCAGCGCTCCAGCTGTGCTTCGCCAGCTGATTTAGCATTTCCACTCTGCCACGTTCCTCCAACAATCTGGGCGATTTTTCAGCGCTGCTGCCACGGCACAAAAGAAGTAACCTTTTGTTTTTATTGTTTTCTAACAACTTTTTAAACACATTGTAGATCTTGTAAGGCTAAACTAATCGTTGAGGTGATTATGTTCGCCCACTATCTTCTAGGCGAAGTAGACAATTTATCAGCCTGTGACAAAATCCAAGGTGCTTCTGTTTGATTAATAACTTTTTAATGTTCGCTAGTGCTGAGCCATTTAGATGTGGCCTGTAGTACAGAAGCACCAACCCTCTCACTCCTGACTAAACACGTCTAGACTCTAATCGATGCTAGTTTTAGACCTGAGAGCACCTGTCAGAAAATTCAATATCAAGGCTCTGGCTGAGTCCACATTTGTAAAATGTCACACTGTGGACTTGTTTGGGTAAAATTCATAATTTAAATTCTCCTTTTTTATTTATGAGATTAAATTTGAATTTAAAGGCATAGTTCACCCAGAAATGAAAATTTGCTGAAAATGTGCTCACACTCAGGTCATCCAAGATGTAGATGAGTTTGTTTCTTCAGCAGATTTGGAGAAATGTAGCATTCCATCACTTGCTCACTAATGGATCCTCTACAGTGAATGGGTGCCGTCAGAATGAGAGTCCAAACAGCTGATAAAAACATCACAATAATCCACAAGTAATCCACACCACTCCAGTCCATCAGTTAACATCTTGAGAAGACAAAAGCTCCAAAAAAAATCCATCAAGATGTTTTTTAACTAAAATACGAGTCCATAATCCATAATAACGCTTCCTCCAGTGAAAAAGTGGTCTGGTCTGAATCAGGAGAGAAATCTGCACAGATCAAGCAGCGTTTACAAGCCAAAACAGTCCAAAACAGCTCTAAACAAATATGTGGCTGGATTTTGATGTGAGAGACAACAGGAGATGGACTTTTTCACTGGAGGAAGCGTTATTATGGACTCACATTTTAGTTAAAAGCAACAGTTTGTAGTTAATGTCTTAATGGATTTGTTCCTTACAAATATGCAGCTTTTGTCTTCTCCAGATGTTAACTGATGGACTGGAGTAGTGTGGATTACTTGTGGATTATTGAGATGTTTTTATCAGCTGTTTGGACTCTCATTCTGACGGCACCCATTCACTGCAGAGGATCCATTGCTGAGTGATGCAGTGATGCAATGACACATTTCTCCAAATCTGATGAAGAAACAAACTCATTCTACATCTTGGATGGCCTGAGGAAGAGGACATTTTCAGCTAATTTAAATTTTTGGATGAACTATTCCTCAGTCTGCCTGCAATAATCAGCATTTGGACCAGGTTCTTTAGTTGCCAGCACGACCCAGAATGTTCCTCATGTCTGGATGGTACGGAGGCAGTGATGTTGTCGTGGTGATATGGGAGGTGTTATGTTATTATGCTGTGTTGAGAACGTCATGTTGCTATGAAGAGATGGGATTGTCATGGTGATGTAACAAGTAATGGTGTAATGAGAGATGATGGTTCATGTTGTGCTGTAGTATCGATTTGAGGTCATTGTAATGGATTACAGTCAGATGCCAACTCAGAAAACTGACTGTAAACCCTAATGAACTTAAACAGCATCATTCTCTGAAATGTCTTGAATGCTTTTATTTTAGTTACCTGCCACATATTTTTCCCTGTAAGCATATGAAGAAAGTTAAGAGGATTTTTCTATGAAAAGCAGACAAACGACAACGAATTCTAGACAGTAAAGAGATTATACAAAGACTTTGTCTGACATCTCCTGATACTCAGATTTCCTCCTGAGAAGAAGTAATCTCACATCTGTCCCCTGTAGAGTTTCAGGGTAAATCTCAACAATGTCTCAAACTGTGCTCAGATTCACCAAGATACCAAAGTCTTAAGTATAAAGAAAAGAAAAAATTATTTAGCTCTATATTCTAACTTTACATTATAATTATTTCTATACTATTATAATGTTTGGTAATATTTTGAATGCACTTTTATATTTTTATATTTTGGTGTTCATTTTAAATTTAGTTTTAGTAATTTTATGTGTATTTGTTATTTTATATAATTTTTTAAAGATTAATACAATTTTATATATAAATTATATTAATTTTAGTTTTAGTAATTTTAGGTCTTAAACTTATATTTCAGTTTCTTGCCAAGGTAACATTTCTAATTTTGCGTTTTTCATTTAATATTTCTTTTAATTTTTTATAATTTAATTTAATTTTATATTTTAATTAATACATTTTATTTAGTTTTTTTATTATTATTTTGTCTTAATTGATCTTCATTTCAGTTAACAAAAAATATTCTAATAGTTTATATGTCAACTGTTGACTCATTTGTCTTTTTGTTTTACGTTTGGAATTTTAGGAGAAACATTTGATGCAAAGTTGATACATCAGTGTAACAAATTGGAACTTTGAACTCAATTTGACAGCACTGATTTCTGTAATCTGACATGAAGCAGGATATTCAATGAGAAATTATTGTTGGGGCTTGATTTAATCAATGAAGATTTGATTGGATTGTGTATTTGACAGGTGGTTGAAAAACATGAGCGCTCGGTGGCGTCAAATGAAAAGGAAAGTAATTTCAGAGGCGAAGCAAGTTATTATGTTATGATGAAAGATTATGGAGGTAAGCCTTTTTGTCTTTGTAATAACATACAGTGATGAATTGTTGACAGTAGTAGTAGTTGTTTTCATTCCGAGTCTGTCCGTCCTATATGGTTCTGGTGGTTTCATATAGAAAGCCTCTTTGAGATTCTTTCCGAGTGCTTCACTGCATTTAGTTTCCACTCACAACTTGCATGATGTGAGAAGATCACCAAAGATTTAGATGTGCCACAGCTTCCATGCCAATCTAATCTGACGTAATCATTTCAAAAGCGTCCTAATGTACGGCGCAAACCGCTTAAGCGCTACTTTTTGGAAAGCACAGCTTGAAAGGTTTGGAGAGCATTAGCATAGAGCGGCTTGACTTAAAAGCCAGAAATCCATTTATAGGGCAAATGGCACTGAAAGAGAAAGAATGGAAACAAACAGACACCAAATAATGAAATAAAAACATCAAATGCACACACAGTCCCGCGGGACGCAGATTAGCTATCAGCGAGGGAAGGAGATGTGCATTTCAGTAGCCGTAAGCTCTTGTTTGCAGGCTGAAACCCGCCGTTGAGTGGAGGATCTGACAGCAGACAGCATGTCCGCGATGATGGAGAGCTCCAAACAGCTATTTGTTGGTCCGCCTCCGCGGCAGACAGCGTGATTGATGAGGATATGTGTTCGCTGCCATTAGCATGGTGGCTAAATCAGTGGTCTGTGTTGGACCTCTGCCACTCTCGCTTTTCACACTCCATGTTCATTAGCTTCTGCAAGGCTTTTTTTGTCACCTAAAGACTTTGATTTATTATCTTAGAGTTCGGAACGCAGTTGGAACTACCTGAATGTGCCCTTGAGAATCAATAAATCACGTCTGTCTGTCCGCGTCAAGCTGAAAATGAGCATCACTGTGGCCTGTACTCTATATTATCTACACCCATTCATTACTGATCTACTATTCTTCTTCTTCCTCTGAGACTAAATTTTAAAATGCATCTCCTATAGCTTTCAATCTATAACCAGGCCTTCACACTGGTCTGACTCGGGTTGCTATGTCTTTTCTAACTGATCAGACTTATAATTTTTGTTAAATGGAAGATCAGAAGTACAAAATGTCCCATAGACTTTCATTGAGGGGGTCAAAAATTTTGTACAGTAAGACTTAAGAGTATTTAACTGTCTATCGCCAGAAAAGCTTAATGACTATCCTAGTATAAAGCATGCTAAATCATGCTAGTAACGTACTAAAACATGTTAGCAATGTGCTAATCATGCTAACAACATGCTAGTCATGTTAAAAACATGCCAGCAACATGTTAATCATGTTAAAACATGTTACCAAATGCTAATCACATTAAAAACATGTTAGCAGTATGCTAATAATGCTAGAAACATGTTAGCAACATGTTAACCATGCTAACAACATGCTAATCATGTTAGAAACATGTTAGCAACAAGTTAATCTTCCTAGCAACATGCTAAAAACTTGCTAACAACATGCTAATCATGCTAACAACATGCTAGCAATATCCTTATCATGCTAGAAACATGCTAACAGTATGCTAATCATGATAAAATCATGCTAATCCTGTTAGAAACATGCTAGCAATATTCCAATTATGTTAGAATCTTGTTAGCAACATGTTAATTGCTAGCAGCTTGCTTATCATGCTAAAACATGCTAGCAATATGCTAATCATGCTAACAACATGTTAATCTTGCTAGCAACATGCTAATTGTGTTAAAAAATATATGCTAGCCACATGCCAACATGTAATTATTCTAACAACATGCTACCAACATGTTAAAAAACATGTTAGCAACATGCTAACATTTTAATCTTGCTAGCAACATGCTAATCATACTAGAAACTTGCTAACAACATGCTAATCATGCTAACAACATGCTAATCCTGTTAGAAACATGCTAGCAATATTCCAATTATGTTAGAATCTTGTTAGCAACATGTTAATTGCTAGCAGCTTGCTTATCATGCTAAAACATGCTAGCAGTATGCTAATCATGCTAACAACATGTTAATCTTGCTAGCGACATGCTTATCATACTAGAAACATAATCATGCTAACAACATGCTTGAATCATGTTAGCAATGTGCTAAATAATGCTATCAACATCTATCTGATCTGTCCATCTAAACTTTCAAACTTCAAGCTTTTACAACTGCTTCAAACTTTCAGAATAGGCTTTCTCAAGCCAACTTCACAAACTTTACCCATCTAGATTTGATTGGGATTGTTTTGTCAGTGTCCAATAGTGGTACAATTCCTCTTATAACAGCAGGTGGATTTCATTCTAAAACAATGAATGTTTGCAGTAGATGTCTTTGAAGTTCCCCACATAAACCGTTCTGCCGGCCTCTATTTACGTCTCAAACCGGGATCTGGTTTCACATCACTATAGATCTGCAGTTCTCAGCTGCTTAAACACAAACGCTCTCGTCAGCGTTTCTGCTGCCTCTCGTATTGATCGGATGCTCTGGATGCAGGAGGAATGTTGCTTTTACTATGGAGAGATTCAAGGGAAATGTGGCACCAACTGGAAACCTGAGCTCTGAAAGTATTGCAGATAAATCTCATCATGGCTCGCGCATGATAATGTGTGTTGCGATGGTTTCTTAATACGTCTTCCTGATCTTATTGTGAACGATTCATCAGTGCATGTTATTCTAAATGAAAAAGAATGCTTTGTTCTGTTGTGAAACAGCGTCCAGTTGATTCACAATGGTCTAAATCAAGTCCCACTCTGCATAGGTTTTTTCATTAGATATCTGTTTGACTCTAAAATATGTCACATTTCAGAAGTAGAATAGGTGATGTATTTTGCTCTTAGAAATGTTAAATCCAGAGAAAAATGGAAAATGCAAAAATAAAAGCCCCCTTTGCTGGAGACAGTAGTGATATTTAACACTGTAAATCCTCATGTATGAAATAATGGTCAGAAAAATCAATGTTTTTGAAATTGAACAGTTTATTGAAACTATAGACAGAATATTAAAAAAAATAATACTCTAAAACAAAAATGTTTGCATATGTGTTTTTGTTGAGTATTTTATTTGGTCCATCAGGCTTTTATGGCTCATGTAATATTATATAGTGAGAATATGGAGGGAAGTAAAATATTCAGATACCCAAACTGAGCAAAAATATGTAATTTGCTGCTGATGCTGATATTTATATGGACAAAAGGTGATGAAATTGTGAGGCTTATAATGTAAATCAATGATATATTTATAACAGTATAGCAGATACTTACATAAAATGATCTAAATATCAGTCATCATTGATCATTCAGAGGCCTCAGAAATGAGAGAATCAAAGGGTTTATAGGCTTAAAGGGATATTTCACTCAAAAATGACAATTCTGTCATCATTTACTCACTCATAAGATGTTCCAAACCTGTATGGCTATTTTATTCTGCGAAGCATAAAAAGAAGATATTTTTTCAAGAACATTGGAGACTGAACAAATATCTTCTGTCATGTTTCACAGAATAAAGTAATTTCAGGTAAGTAACTGATGACAAAATGGGTAGATTTTCTCTTCAACACCTGATCTGACACAGGTTTATCTGGGGACGCGGTGACATCTGCATTTAGAACAGCACTTAAATGTCACGGTGGCAAGCCGCTATCATCCGCTATCAGCTCTGCTGAGCTCGGAGCAAGACTTCTCGCCTGGTTGACTTTAGAGCAGGTCTGAAGTGGCCCGGCCTTACAAGGTGAAAACAGGTTTTCAGCAGCTCACTGAAGCGGTTTTCTCCCGCCGGGGTTCCTGCAAGCGCAGGCTAAGAGAATTTAAATGTCAGGAGCTTATTATGTCAACAAAATTTAGCGTCAGTCGGGTCCACTTTAACGCATCCCTGAGTCTGTTGCTATAAGCTGGAAATTGTGATGCATTATTGATTAAACCGTGTCACAGAAAGGCCGCCAGAGGAAGAGCATGAAACATTTCCACCGTCGGATGACCAGCAGTGGAAGAGAAGGTGTGAGGTGTGTATCACTTCCAGATGATGGAGGACCAGCTTGAGTTTACAGCTACAGCTGCAAACGGATGAGTGATTGCGCAGATCATCTGTGTTTTTGAGGGGCAGGGCTTGCAAAATGTCTAAATCCCTGGTAGCCCTTCGGGCAGGTACTCTTCAGATTTTGGTAGCCCGAAAATTAATTTAACTAGCCCAAATAAAAAAAGACCATAAATGTCAATCAAAAACATTTTCAATACACAAATATCAACGAATATCAAGGAAAAAGTTTTATTTTACTATTTACAGTGTATCTGCAGAATTTTTTTAAATCAATTTATGACTGAGCTGCACAAGTAAAATGAACACTGTATGAGTGGGGTTGGACAATATCTATGGTAACATATTAAGTCATAAAATGACATGATTTACAATTCAGATACAAGTTTTAACAAAAACAAAAATCTTATAAAAAGGTATTTCAGCCTTTAAATCATTTTTATGAAAAGGGATAAGTCAAACATATTAATTATTATATTAATTTAAAACATAAACATTACTGTCTAAATTGTTTAGATTTTTAGAAGGCACATTAACTTCTTTCACATTTACAACTCTGTGTTTGCTGCATAAAAACATGGGTCGATCTAAACATAAGATAGGCTTTTTGGAAATGGAAATGCAAATTCATTCTCTGCCACGAGGTGGCGCTTTAAGAGCGGCCGCTGAAATAAAAGCGGTCCGTTCCCCCGGTAACGGCTGTAAACAAAGCAGCACCGGGCTCATAAACGCTGTTTTATCAGGCAAGATGAAATGAAAATGCCAACGATACGTTTCTGAGGACAGACGGTTCCCTCCAGAGATACAGTCACATAAAGACATCCGTGCCGTGTTTTGACTTTAAAACGTGCAGCGCTCATATATATTCAATGACGTAATTGCCTTTTGAAGTTTAATCCAGCCGTATCGCGATTCTTGCCTTTCCACCCCCAACTGTAAGACCTTGAAATTACAAATAAGACTTTTCTTATACCATTTAACCATGGTATAATTTGATCGTTCGTTCGTTCGTTCATTCATTCAGTTTATCTATCTTTCCATCTATCGTTTGTTCGCTCATTCATTCATTTATTCATTCAGTTTATCTATCTATCTATCTATCTATCTATCTCTATCTATCTATCTATCGTTCAGTGTATCATTCAGTGTATCTATCTATCTATCTGTCTGTCTGTCGATCGTTCTATTTTGTTGTTTATCGTGCAGCCCTACGTTCTATCTCTCCATCGTTTCTTTGTTCTATCTGTTTATATCTGTCTATCTATTGTTATATCTATTGTTCTATCATGTTATCTATCATTCTTGCTGTCATTCAGTCTGTCTGTAAATTTTCCAGCTTTTCAAGCTCCCATTTTTGGTTTTATAGGTAAACGTGATATCTGAATTTATTTTTTGTTTTTTAATAGTACTTCATTCACATTTGCAGTCCTGCATCTGTTTGCTCTGTTCAGATGCTGTAGTGCTGTTGTAGCGCGTGTATCAGATAATGCATCCAGAGAGAGTGTCTCAATGGGTCCAGCACTGGTTTTTGAGGCTGTTTGATGCTAGTTGAATGTTAATTAAATTCTAATTACGCTTTGCAAATGAGCAATCAAGATGAGCAAATTAGGGTCAACTTCAGGCTTCAATATCTGACAGTCTGCCAGGACTCAGAGGAAGGAGCTTTTAAATGGAGTGCTAACCAGCGTCCAAAGCTGAGATGGGCCAAGGACGGGAAATAGATCCGATACTGAGTGTGTCCATGAGACAAAGAGGAAGACAGACTTATTCCTGAGCCCCCGAGACTTTGGCCCCGTTCCCATTTAAAGACGTCTAGTTTTCCGAACCATTACCCGTGAGAGATGGCTACATGTCTAGAGGCGAAATAACCGGTTAAAGGCATGTTTAACACTGTCAGCAGAAGGTGGCCCAGTTTTAGTGTAACTATATCGGCGCTGACCATGTTCAGTCAGCCAGTGAAAGTACCAGTGGTTCATAGCGTTCAGGTGGATTTGTTTTTACGGTGAGGAACCTTTACTCTATTTGTACTTACTCTATGCTGTTCTCTTTTCTTTTTGTTTAGTCAGGTTTTCTTCTCTCGCTTCATTCCATCTTCAATGTTCACAGAGAACTTTTACCGCACTTTGGTCCACTGTACTCTTGACATAAAATCGAGACTAATCTCATTGACGAGTGTGCAATGCAGTTCAATAGCTCTAAGCTAATAATCCTAGCTGATGCCTAGAAATAGAAAGCGGTCCATAAAAGCTTTTCAGCGTGCTTGGACTGCATCGAAGGAATCTAAAGGGACATTAGGAGTTTGGGAAAGCTTAACTTTGTTGCATGTTTGTTAATTTAATAATGTTTTACATTAGCTGTATAATTCATTCAATAATTTTTTGTACATTTGAAGTATGCACCATAATTCGTTAAATTATATTTATTTTTACAAAAAAAAATTTTTTTTTTGTTAATTTGGAGCATGCAACAAAATTCATTAAACTATGTTCTGTTAATTTAGAACATGCAACAAAATTAATTAAATTATGATTTGTTAATTATTAATAATACATCATTGTATGTTAATTATGCATGCAACATTATTCATACAATATTTTTTTTGTTTAAAAGGAGCATGCAACAATTCATGAAATTATTTTTTGTTATTTGGAGCATGCAATATAATTTATTATTTTTGTCATTTGGAGTATACAACAATTCATTAAATAATTTTTGGTTTATTTGCAGCATTCAACATAATTCATTAAAATATAATTTGCCACTTCAGAGCATGTAATACATGTGCAGTTTAAAACAACTGAGGTTATGTAATTTTGTATTTTCTATAAGTGAATGTGCAGCTAATGTAATTTACTTTTAGAAATGATGGTTGTCTTTTAATATTTAATGTAATAACACTACATGATGGAAATGAATGCCGAAATCATGACTGGTTGACTTTACATTTTCTTTTTTTTACCACACGGCTCCTTCCCAAATAAATAAATAATTGGATATGAAATATTGATTTGAGCTGAAATTATTTTATTATGTGAGAAGAAAGAGAGTGCGGAGAGAAAACCAGAACAGCATGTAGGAAAATCGATTGACAGCGTTCAGTTTTACAGTTTAGTGCTCATTATACTGCAGAATGCTGTGATCCACCAATCAGAATCCAGTATTCCAGAGCACTGTCATCAATTATGATATTTTAAATGTTAGTGATATAACAGTACTGCATATTGTATGTCATATACCATTATGCTTTATTACTAAACACTCTTTATTATTCCAGCAGACACAGACAAATGAAGGCTCTGTCAAGTGTTAATGATTCTATTAATGAGATTTCATTTCCAACAGCTAAAAGCCATATGAAAAACATATGCCGCTCATCTGCAGCGATGCCAGAGGTATGTTTCCACATTAGAAGAGACGAGCTTTTTATAATTTGGCATAAAAGACAGGATTTTAAATAGTTTCTTGTTAGCAAGCCATATGTTAGAAACGAAGTATATTTTGCTGGTAAAAACAAGATGTCAGAAATCATATTTCTTCAGCAGTATATTATATTAATGGAAAAGCTCTTTAAACACTTGAGATTTTGTCCTAAAATAAGTTTTATAGGTTTGTAATGAAAGTAGATCTTTAAATCCTTAAAGTCAGTCTGTTTGAATGCTAAAGGGTTTTATGTACAGACTGGCAATGCAAAAGTTCTGAGGTAATCCACTATGTAGAATGTTGTGATGTTTTAAGATGTGTAATACATTTGAACAAAATATTAATAGAGATCATTATCAAAGATGCATGTTATTTTATTTAGTACTCATGTGCCTGAGTAAGAACTTCAGTTTTACATAGAAATATGTTTAATAACAATATAGTCCACAAGTAGCAATAAAAGTAGCTGATGGAATGTATTTCAAATAACCTGGTCCGTCGTGCAAAAGCTTTGTGAACCACATTGTTCTTAATACTGTGTGAGGTTACCTGGATGATCCACGACTGTTCTTAATTGTTTTGTGTTGGTTGATTCATGAGTCCCATTGTTATGTTCTGAACAGTTGAACTGAGCTGTTCTTCAGACAAATCCTCCACGTTCTGTAGAAATTCTGCAGTTTTCCAGCATTTAATTGCATATTTGAACCACATTTCCAGCAGTGACTGTATGATTTTAATCCATCTTTTCACACTGAGGACAATTGATGGACTCAATACACAAACTATTAAAAAAGGTTACAAACATTCAAACTGATGCTCCAGAAGAAACATTCGATGCATTTTTAAGATGATAAAATTATTCACATTTTCAATGATTTAGCTAAAGGGGTTCCCAAACTTTCGCATGCCACTGTAAATATTCTACATCAAGACCTCTCATCTTCTGTAAGTTTATAGTATGCTTAATGTAAACATGTATTTGTAGATCCGCTCTTAACTGAGTGTGTATAATCCGCTGACATGCTAACGTTGAGTAGCTGTTCAAAACTGAGCAGCGTCCGTATTCATCATTTAGCCGTGCTCACAAGGACCGAGTCATCAAGACACGTCCAACGCTTTTCACCGCAGAACATTAATATGGTGAATCCCAAGAATGGGATCAAGTATTCTTAGTTCAATGTTAGCCAGATATTTAAGCCTTTTAGTGAAGCGCTCGCTAAGTGCTATCCTGTAGCAGAAGGACCTTTGTAGTTCACTGTCAAGTAGATCAAGACATAGCATTGTTTAAAATCTTCCAATCAATGCAACTTATTTTCGCTTTAGCTTAGATAGCATAATGAATTTTAAGTAGGCAAACTTAATGACATATGTTCTTGTTCACTTACATTAAGGAGTATTAATAGGTTATTGATTATTTGATTACTTAGATATATTGAAACTAAAACACATATTCATAAGATATCATACATTGTAGACAAAACTATTGATTTAATTAATGTTAATTGCTTAAAATAAAACCATGGCATTGCCAACTGCAACTTATAAAAAAAAATTAAATAAATAAAAAGTTACATTTATTTTATCTCAGCTGTTAACATTTCTCATTTTCGATTTAGTTTAGTTTAAGCATAAGAAATGAAGCATTAAAGTAACAAACTAAAAACTAAAGCTATACAAATTATTATGATCTAGAAAAATTGGTTCATACAATCAAAAAACCTGGTGATGAGTTTGATAATAATGGCATTGTTGAAAGTTGTAATAATTTTTATTTTCATATATAATGGGAATTTTTAGCATTAAAACTAATTTACTGCTTTAGAAGATGATAACTATCTTTACATTTAAATTTTTATGATAAATATAATTATGGTGATGTTGGAAAAGTATATTTTCAAGCCAGTCATTAATGCCAAAATCATAATTATGAAAGCTGAAGTGCTAAAATAAAAAAATATAAAATATATATATAAGCTTATAAAAAATAAATTAAAAGACACATTAAAATTACTTAATAATAGCATTATTTAATAACTTAAAGAAATATTTGGAAAGTTCAAACTAACTAGTCAAATGGTCTTACAATTTAAAATGAAAACAGAATACTATTCAAATATAATCTCAAAATGTTTAATGGAAATTGTAATAGTATCTCGATGTCTAAAATGGCATTGAATAAACTGTAGTATTGCCATTAATAATTACTTAATAAATAACTTTAAATTAACGTTAATTAATTAAAATACTTAAGAAAATTTAAAAATCAAAATCTAATTTGTTTAAATATTAACAAAGAACTATAATAAAATAGCTAAAATAATACTGATGCCATAGTATTGCCATTAAAAAATACCATGTTTTATACTTCTCCTAAATTTAATGTCACAGGACCTACAATGATGTTGTCTGAAGAGCCCTAATAATTTAAATATGCTAATTAGTGGTTGATTGCTATGTGTTTTAATGCTTAGTGTGATACAGTGCCACATATAGTGATTAAAAATGTTATCTATGTAGTGTGTGTGTGTAGAAGATTATCTCAAAATGCATTGTGACATAAGCAAAAAAATCTGTTCATGACAGTTGGTTATGTAAGGGAAATATTAATTAACTAATTAAAAATAGATGATATTGTTCTAGATTTGTGCGATGCATTTGTATGCTTCTTAGAGTACTGCGTCATTAGCTTAGCAACATACTTGGAGTCAGATGTGAGCCGCGTCTCCTGTGTGCTTCACATGTGCTATTTTTGGGCTGTATGTAGAGCGTTCCAGATCAGTCACGTATGCGACTCTGATTTAGTTAGCTGAGCTGGTGATGTTTGGAGCAGAACCAGCCCGAGCGCGTGTGAAGCAGCGGACGCGTGCCAGAGATGTGCCACCGCTGCTTGTTTTGTGGGTCTGAAGATAATCTGCGTTCTCACAGATGAGTTAGTGTAGTACTAGAGCCGCTGAGCTCCAGAACTGACACTGAGACGTCACTGATACCTGGAGAAAATACAACAGCTTCAGGAGACGAGTACACGAGCGCCAAACGCTGGTTTACATGAGAGCATGTGAGAATTGTGTGTTACAAACAAAAGTTTGTTCTGTGAAATCATCGGTGCATTATTTATGATGAGTTAATGATGCATATTAATCACTTCACACCTTGAGATGTTGCATTGAAGTGTTGCATAGTAGAAATCTGATTTTTAAAATGCAATCATCTTTCTAGTCTTTCAGATGGATGAAGACACTTCCAAAATGAATAAACTGATATTATTATGTGATTTAAACAAATTTTATAGCGTAAAATAGCTTTTGTATCTTATACATGATTACAATTTAAAATAACTTTTATATTTGAAATATAGAAAATAATATATTATTTGAATATCATTAGTGATATATGTAATTATAATTTAAAATAAGTTTTATTTGAAAAAAATATATATACACAAAATGATAATATTTAAAATATTTATTTAATATTTTATTTTTTTTTAAGCCATTTTATGACAATTGCACTCAAAGAGCAGTTTCTAGCTATTAATAATACATATAGTTATTGTAATAAATATATCTAAAAATAAACATTTTCATAGACTTATTTTACTAATTTCTATGAATTTTCTTGCACATGATTGATTAACCATGTTTTAAATATTTTATAAATATAGAATTTTTTAATTGCAATAATATTTTACAATTGTATAGTTTTTAACTGTACTATATAGTTATAGTATATAGTATATAGTTTTTAGTTTTTTTATCAATTAAATGCAGCCTTGGTGTGCAGAAGAGACTTTTAAAAACATTAATAAATCTTAATTATTCCAAACTTTTGAGTAGTAGTTAACATATTTTCCTGGTTAGAAGATATCTAAATGTATTAGTAAGTGAAATTATTATTATTATTATTATTATTATAATATTCAGTGACTTAAAAGAGGGGATTCATTAACTTTTGATGTCGTATGTGTCTCTGTACACAGTAACTTGAAATCAAATATATTAATTATGTTTTATGTACAAATACTCATGAGATCATGCTCCTGAGGCAAAATGATTGATTTTGGATCTGATAATGAGATTATGGCAGAACATTAGTCAAGCTTGTCAGGCTGAATTATGGTGCTTTATATATGCTTTTATTTCATTTTCTTTATCTCTGCTTGTACACTGGCATATGGTTGAGCTTAGAGCTCCAGAAATAAAATAAAAAGACAAAAACACCAATTTTTTTGACAGGACCTGCATGTGTTTCATATATTGTGTGAGTGGGTCACATATAGTGGCGTGAAAGACAGAAGAAGAGCAGAACTAATATGACTTCTTTATTTGGCTGTGTGACCAATCACTTAATGACGTGTGTGTGTGTGTGTGTGTGTGTGTGTGTGTGTGTATGTGTTAGAGGACAGGTCACAGGAATGAGACGTCTCAGTTTCTGCTGTTGATGTGGAAGTTAATTGAACCTTGAACCTTGAATATATTCAGGTGTGTGTGTGTTTCCTCTAAACAAACAGCCTCTAATTACAGTGTTTATATTGCGCTACAGGAGAGACGTGACTTTATATCAAAGGTTGGGAACTAGGGCTGGACAATGATACTTAAAATATCTCTTTGATATTATTCAGTGTATGTAAATGTTGATATTAATGTAAGTGCTTTGAAATGGCATTAAGATCATCTTGAAATCTCCAACAAAATGTAGTTTCATTCATATTCACTATATCATTTAGAAAGCCCAGGTTAATTGTGCAATACTGACTCATTTTCTCACTTTTTTTGTATTGAGATCTCAGTTAACTAACTAAAACTACATCAGTGGCACATTAATATCTCATAAAATCATACCTCGCCCATATTTCATCCCAAATGATCTCCCAAAAGTTTGATCCAATTAATGCAGCCTTGGTGAGCAAAAGAGACTTTCAAAAACATTTAAAAAAATCATAATTATTCCAAACTTTTGACCAGTAGTGTGCATATTTTTCCGTGTTAGAAGACACCTAAATGTATTAAATATAATATTTACTGATTTTATTAGCAGTTACAGTAATAGGAATTTGGCATTAAAATGTGCTTATATATAGTGATGCAGTGCACAGAATCTTACATTTAGGTTTCATAATCTTAGTGCTAAATATATTTCCTTAGTTTTATTTATTTACTTATTGTTCTATTGTAGGGTGAAATATGACTTGGACATGTTCTTGACAGGTTAACCTAGGCCTATATGTCTGTATTTTCAGAAGTGATGCTGTTACAACCAACCATATAAATGCCACTCAAGCTGGGAAATGCACACACACACACACACACACACACATGTTGGTTTTTGTGGTTTATGGGGACTCTCCATAGGCGTAATGGTTTTTATACTGAACAAACTGTGTGTGCTATTGCCCTACACCTACCCTACACCTAAACTTAGCCCTCACAGGAGACTGTGTGCATTTTTACATTTTCAAAAAACACCATTTAGTATGTTTTTTAAGCCTTTTGAATTACGGGGACATAGGCAGTGTCCTCATAAAACACCTTCATATTGTAATACCTCTGTCATACCCATGTCATTACACAAATTTGTGTCCTCATAAACCACATTAACCCGCACACACACACACACAAAAAAAAACTCTCTCTCTCTCTCACACTCACTCACTCACTCTCTCTCACACACACACGCACACACACACACATGCACACACACACACATACACACACTCACTCACACACATACACACTCACTCACTCACACACACTCACTCACACACGAACGCACAGTGCTGTATGACTCTTTGCCCTCACTGTATCCGAATGCTTTCAGTCAAATCACTCAAGACCCTTTTTAGCTCTTCAGAAGATGGAAATTCTCCATCCAAGAAAATGCAGGCGTTCCCTGAGCCTCCCGAGAGCTCTTAGCAGCGCTGCGTTGATGCACTCACAAGAAGAGCAAGAAATAAACAAGCATGAAACATTTCTCTCAGAATGCATGTTAATGATTTATGTTAATTAAGACTGTAATGTTTTTGAACGAAGACATTAAGGCTGCATTTATTTGATCAAAAATAGAGTAAAATAGTGAAATATTATCACAGTTTAAAATAGCTGTTTTCTATGTAAAGTGTAATTTATTCCTGTAATTAAAGCTGCATTTTCAGCATCATTACTCCAGTCTTCAGTGTCACATGATCTTCAGAAATCATTCTAATATGCTGATTTGCTGCTCAAGAAACATTTCTAATTATTAGCAATAATGATATTAATGTAAAAAGTTTGGGGTAAGATCTTTTTTTTATTTTATTTTTATTCATCAAGCATGCATTAAATTGATCAAAAGTGACAGTAAAGACAATTATAATGTTACAAAAGATTTCTACTTCAAATAAATGCTGTTCTATTGAATATCTTTCTATTCATCTGTGAATCCTGAAAAATAAAATGTATCACGGTTTCCACAAAAATATTGGGCAGCACAACTGTTTTCAACATTGATAATAATCAGAAATGTTTCTTGAGCAGCAAATCAGCATATTAGAATGATTTCTGAAGGATCATGTGACACTGAAGACTGTGATGATGATGAAAATTCAGCTTTGATCACAGCAATCAATTACATTGTTACATAGATTCACATAGTAAAAACTTATTTAAGTTGTTATAATATTTTACTATTTTAAAGCAATAATTAATGCATTTATGCATTTAGCAGACGCTTTTATCCAAAGCGACTTACAGTGCATTCAGGATATAAATTTTTTATCAGTATGTGTTCCCTGGGAATTGAACCCACGACCTTTTGCGCTGCTAACGCAATGCTCTACCACTGAGCCACAGGAACACGGCACTAATGCAGGCTTGAGGAGCAAAACATCCAATTATTCCAAACTTTTGACCAATAGTGCACACATTTTTAAGGTTGGAAGATATCTAAATGTACTAAGTGAAATTTATATTAATACGTTTTTTTTATTTATATATATCCAGAGACATAAAAGACATAATTCGTGAACATTTGTTGTAGAATCTTCATATGTTGATGTTGTATGCGTCTCTGTTTGCAGTAACTTCAAACCAAATATATGGATGATGCTTTATGTACAAATACTCTTGAGATGATGATCCTGAGGCAAATTGATTGATTTTGGATCTGATAATCAGATTATGACGTTACATTGTTCAAAAAACAAGCTCATCGGGTGCTGATTTATAGTGCTTCACGTATACTTTTATTTCATTTTCTTCATCTCTGCTGCAAATGAAATAAAGCGAGCTGAGACAGAGCTGCTGTGAACGTCTTTGTGCGGATTGATTTATTTAAGGGTCAGAGAGGAGCGCGGCTCTTCTTCATCAGTGACGGTTTATAAAGTGAAGTTAATCTGCACCTCGCGTGTTGAAGGATCGACGGCGGCCGCTGCTCACATCACCTTTGAATCTGTCTGTGAAATTGATTTTTCTTTAGGCAAGTGTAATGGAGCAGCTTTCTACCTTATCAATTTTTAACATGTAAGAAAAGAGCTTAAAGAGAGCTGATGAAGTGCTCGATCTTTGTCTGTCATGGCCTTTTCATTACACATCACCTCGTCTTTCCCTCTTCACATCACTGACGTTCAGTGTTTGTTATCCTGCGCTTCCCTCTGAGACTCCAACACAGGTTTTGTTCTCCTGGTCAGTGTTGTTTTAGTATGAGTTACATAGCCTTATAGTGTTAATTCATATTTTTAAATAGCTTTTGTTTTTATATTAAAAAAAATATTGTAATAACATTTCACAGTTACTGTTTTTACTGTATTTTTATCAAATAAATTCAGCCTTGGAGAGCAGAAGAGACTTCTGTCTAAAAATTATTTTTTTTTTTATTATTATTTAATTCTCAAAATTTTTGACCAGTAGTGTACATATATTTCATGTTCGAAAATATCTGAATGTATTAATATCACGGTGCACACAGCAGGGAGGAACAAGGACACGCAGACGAGGACGTGAAACTCAAATAATAGTCTTTAATGACGACATCAAGGCAGGGCAAGACAAGGCTGACAGACAGGAAACACCGGGGAGTAACGAGTAGACCAGAAGAAATCAAACTGAACAGACAGGACTTAAATACAAGGGATAATCATAGACAATTAGACAAACACGGCTGGACAAGAATTAACCAATAATCACATCAGACGAGGACAGGAAACAAACCAAATATGGACACAAGAGGCGGGAACACATGACACACACGACAGAGGACTGACAATTAATAAGTGAAATTTATTAATTATAATATTTAGTGATATATTAGTATTATTTATATACCAATGCAGTATTTATTATTAATTTAATTTAGCTTTTATATTTATATGGTTAGTTTATTTTAATGTCAGTAATTTTATGTGCTTTTGTCATTTAAATAGTTTTTTTATATATATATATATATTTCTATTTAGCTTTCATTTATTTTAGTTTTAGGAATTTCCTTTTTTTTTTGGTTTGTTTGTTTGTTTTTCCAGTTAGTTGTCTAAGCAACATGTTTAATGTTTATTTCATTTGTTAAAATGTATTTATTTGTTTACTTGTTTGTTTATGTTGGTTATTTTTTTAGTTAACAATAACAACACTGCTTGTGCTTTTGTCACTTTTGTTATTTTTTTATATTTATAGCTTTAAATTTATTTTTATTTTATTTTTGGTAATTTTATATTTGTGTATTTTCGCTGAATAATATGTAGTTGTTTTTTGCAAGAAGCATATTATTTTAAATAATTTCATTATGCTGTACACTGTAAAATATTTTTTCTAAGCTCTAAATAATACAAAGATTATAGATTGTTTGTTTTTACAGGAAAATGCAATTTCTACTTCAAAATGTCACATTTAATTCAGTGTGCTTTCTTTGATATTTATTTGTGAAAATTGTTTCCTAGTTTTTTTAGGGCAAATCCTTCTAACGTTATTAATTTATTAATTACTTGAATTAATTTTAATTGATGATGGCAGCAATTATTCATCATCATTATCATCATCGAAAATTTACACACACACACACACACACAGTTTTTCAAATAGCAATTTCTGAGTGAAAATTGTTTCCCTTTTTTTTTTTTTTTTTTTTTTTTTTTTTTTTTTTTAAGTAAATCCTACTCAAAATGTTTAGGTCCCTATATTTTTAGAAGGGCCTTTAACAGCATGAGACAGAGCTCAGGATAGTTACTATGCGTTTGAATGCCAGTCGGCTGCAGAACCGAGTGCCTGTGACCAAAGATGGCAGATTTCAATTTTCTGGTTGGTTATGCTAGATAAAATTAGCCTGGTCTTGTGCGCTGGGGAAAATGGCAGTGGTTTGGGAAGACTGAGTCAGTGCGGTGCGTTTTATTGATGCATTACTCCGCGTGAGGCCTGCTAACATGATTACGTCTGAATTGTTGATGGATTACGCCGCGTGTTTCTCTCTGCGAATCGTAAATCCACTCTGTTTCTCACACTCCTCTTGTCGTTTGATCAGTCCTGTATGTTGTTTCTGGGTCAAGAGCAGAGCCGATTCCGACTCGAGAAACCGCAGAACCGGGCCTGTTCCCATGGCAACAGTGCGGCGGTTGGATTGTGTTTACCGTTGACGGCGGCAGAAGCCCGGCGTACGGTTTCCCATGAGGCTTTGCCTAAAAGTGGGGCAGTCCCTCCCATCAGGAGCTGCATCGAGCCGAATCCCCTCAGATCAGAGCGTGATCTTTCTCTCAGAATGAACTCTGACGACCGCATCCGGCGCCGTGGACAGTGTAAAGCTTTTATTTCCAAAACCACAAACATGCGTGGAAAACAATGTCAGCCGATGGCTTGCAGCCGGATTTCTGGAGCGTTTTGAGTGTTCAGTGTGTGTGTGTGTGTGTGTGTGTGTGTGTGTGTGTGTGTGAGAAACCCCTGATTTAGATTGCTGCACATGCTCTTAAAACCCAACAAAACACATGCAGTTACAGTAAAAGAGTGCAGGAGTTTTCATTACAGATCAGTCGTGATTCATCAGCAGCATCTGACACATCAAATAGAGGTTAAAGATCAAATAAATCATGTATCATCTCTTCTTACACACTTACATCAGTCTTACATATTATGAGCTGCCTGTCTGATAGATTCCTGCAGAGCTTCTGTGTGAAGTAAAAAGTTGTTTAGTTCACAGGACTTTTACACTAAAAAATTAATTGAAATGTTGGATTTACTCAGAACTTTCAGAAATAATTACAAAGAAATGGCAAGTAATACACTAAAATAAACATTACATTTTGAAATAGAAAGACTAAAATAATATTATTTGCTTGTAAAACATACTCCAATAATCTTTTTACAACTTTAAAAAAACGAATTCAAATTTTTAAAGTCTGTAGTTTTTATTAATTTGTAAATTTGTCATTATTAATTTTAATTTTATATTAACTTAATAAAAATTAGAAATGTTGCCTTGTCAACTAACTAAAATAAAATGTTTAAATTGTTTTATATCATATTTTATTTAAGTTAAAACTTACATGATTCCAAGTATTTTAATTTATTTATTTTTTATTTATGATTTTAGTTTTTGTGTAATAGCTCTGGTTCTCTCTCATTTTCCTTGAAGTATCAATTTTTTCTCAAAAAAAGAGAAAGAAAAAAGACATACAAATTAGTAACAATAATATAAACCAGGGATCGCCAACCCTGCTCCTGGAGAGCTACCATCCTGCAGATTTCAGTTCCAATCCTGCTCCAACACACCTGTCTGAAATTAATAAGTAGCCTTGAAGACCATGATTAGCTGGTTCAGGTGTGTTTGATTGGGGTTGGAGCTGAAATCTGTAGGACGGTAGCTCTCCAGGAGCAGGGTTGGAGACTCCTGATATAAACTAACAATGAAAAATAATTCTAACACGTTTATTAATCTTAGTTCATGTTAATTTCAATATTTACTATCGCATTAATAAAATCAAAAGTTGTATCTCTATTATTTAATGGTCCTGAGCTAATATGAACTAACAATGACCAGTTGTATTTTTATTAACTTACGTTAACAAAGATTATTAAATATAGGAACAAATTTATTGCCCATTGTTAGTTAATGCACTAATGAACTAACATCAACTAATGAAACCTTATTGTAAAGTGTTAAGCACACTTCAGGATCAAATCTCATCTGGAGACACGTATGTGGAAATTAGGGTGTTTTTCTCAAGAGAAACATCTGAGACTTCATTTGCTCTCCATTAAATGTCACTGCTGTCTTGGAGAAACAATTGAGGTTTTACAGAAGAGGCATCAGTGACCACACAGATTACAAAGAAATGAACACAATGCAACTGAATATTTGTATAGATCTACAAAAAATAAAGTTGTACCATATTTAGGAGATGCTCACTGACCTCTGATAACCTCCTACAGACGGACACCCATGAAACCAGTGTGCACTATGATGATGATGATGTCACTTCCTGGCACATTCGATAGCTCAATTACCAACAAACCTCACACTACACTGATTATAGGTGCGTCCAACTGAGAGGACGGAGCAGATGGTTCTGCTGCTTGCTGGACTGGACTCCTGGGTTATAAAACACCTCAAAATCCAGGCTACACACACAGAGTTTCACGGGGAAAGAAGTGCTGATGGATAATCACACTCTGGATTTAAAACATTTACACGCACATACAGAACTGCTTAGAGAGTTTGGCCGGTTTCTACGGTCCAGAGCCAGGACTTCACCAGTGAGTCCAAGAATCGTCCAGAGGGAAATTAATGAGAATAAACAGAAAAAGGCGAGAGTTACTTCCAGTCAGGACTTAACTAATAATAGAAGGAGAAATATAGAATAAACAGTGCATCAATTAACACTGCCATTGACAATTAACAAACAATATAACAAACAAAATCTCACTACTATGATGCTACAGTGCTATGGGTGGTTGCTAGGTGTTGCTAGGGTGTTCTTGGCCATTTCTAGGTGGGTTCTTGATGTTCTGGGCCCGTATTCACAAAACATCTTAAGGCTAAAAGTAGCTCATAACTCGCAGATTTAGGAGAAAATCTTACATTTACATTTACATTAAAAAGAATTGGCGTGTTGGCGTGTACATTTACTTAAAAAGAATTGGCGTGTAGGACTCCTAAATTTTTGCTCTAAGAGTATTTCACAAAGCGTTTTAGCGTTAAAACTAGCTCCTAAATCTGTGAAAGGTTAGGAGTAGTGAAGAGGAGTCCTAAGTCACTAAGACTAAATCACAAACTATTCCTGAAATAGCTGTTATTGCCGGCAATCTGCCTCAGAACGTAAACATTTTGGAAACACTGCATTTATTTGCATACGTTTTCCCATGCATCTTTTTTTTTTGGTTTTGGAGGTTATCCCAACTCCAGATTTTCCTTTGATTATATCCTTGTTTTCATTCACCAGCTGGGCAAGAAATAACAGCTGTTCTCGCAGTTTGGTTTTCTTTTACGTTTGCATGTCTTACTATCAGCCATGATTATTCTACTCTGTTAATTACAAGGCTGTTTATATGCATATCCACTAATTGTTTACAAGAAGCACACATGTAAGAGACTGACAATTAGCTGAACATATACTAGTTTAATTAGTGACCCTTAGTCTGCATTTATTTGAATGTGGCAACATTTTTATTTTTAAACCTTTATTTGAATATGGCAGCATAATATCATGCTCTACAATATTTCTATGAATATCAGCCAATCACTGTGTGCATAGTTAATAAGCATGCTGACATCTTCCATAGCAACAAGGTAAACCCCGTCCCCTTACTCCTAGCTTAAGACTTCTCTCTATTCCTCAGCACAAGTTTGTCTCAGCAGCTTTGTGAATAGGTTTTAAGAGAAAACTCTTAGCTAAACATTTTTACTGTTATTTAGGAGAACTCTTAGTGCTAAGATAACATGTTTTGTGAATACGGGCCCTGATCTTTATGACTCGGGTTTCTCCTTCGATGTCTGTCTGCTGGATTTTTCATCTGTTTTCTGGTGCAACAAGTGAAAATGATGCATCTGGTCATCATTCTGGAAACTGTGGAGTTTTCAAAAACCATTGCTCAGGAAAGACACTAATGCATTTCAATATTGTGTTACTCCATAAAAAAGTAACTAGTTGCGTTACTTTTTATGAAGAGTAATACATTACGTTACTTTTGTGTTACATTTAGTCATCTAGGCTGGGCTTGCTTATTTGTTTTTAAATAACAAAAAAGCCAAAGTTATATTTTTGGCCACTGTAAAGGCCCTTTCACACCAAAAGTGAAATGAATAAGCCTCAGGCTTTAGGAAATGCCTCTGTACCTCCTCCCAATTTTTATTAACACAGAGACAGGAGAGCTGCCAGTCAGTGGCATTACTTATTTGAAAAAGTAGCTCTGATATTTCCTTGTAAATTTAAAAATAATGTGTTACTTTTACTAGTTACTTGAAAAAAGTAATCAGATTGTTACTTGTGCTACTTGTAATGCGTTACCCCCAACTCTGTCAAACACAACAAAATTACTAAAACAAAAATGAAATTAAGAAAATGTGAAAACAAAAACTATTAATAATCTATAATAGTATATTGGTATTAAAGTAACTATATCGTCTCCATGAAAAAGCTGAGCAATGCTGTTGTCCTCTGGCTCTTGTTGAGGTTGATGAACAAGATCTCATTTAGGTGTGTGACCACAAATCTAATCTTTACATATTAGTCCGTTTTGTTCATATTTATTCATAAAAACAGATGCAGTGCAGGATCATAGATAGAAAATAATAGTACTGTTATAATAATAAAAACATGTTTATCATTACAAATGCTCATATTTACAGTAGTGCACTAGAGGTTTACTATTATATCATGTCCTTGTTCATCGTTTTATGTAGGATGGATTGAGCGCTTAAGGTCACCGTGTGATGAGCAGCCATTCATCCAGCGCTTGACCTTTGCCCTCGTTGCCCCTCGCCATCATTTCTTCTTCAACATGACATCAGGATGCTTTATGTCAGTCGGTTAGACTGTCAGCGATCCAGCTGCTCATTGAGCTGTCAGCATGTGTTTATAAACCCACAGACGAACCCAAAACTGGCTGTGGCTCGTCCGCTGGCGAGGTTTGGTACGTTTAGATACGTCAGACTAATCGGTTTTGTTTTCTAAATGTCATAAAGCTGACAGCAAACAGCAACTTTCCCTTTGCAGCAGCAAACATCCGTCCAGTACAGTGACTGTGATGAATGTCGGGCCGCTGATTAGTTTGGGCTTGAAATCGTGTGGTTTCTCCACACACATACTCTTATTTTAAACTGTATGAAAGCACAGGGCATGCTGGGTAATGTCCTCTGGACTTGTTTCACAAACTTGGTGGCTGTATTTGTGCTGTGGCTGTGATTGAGTTATAGTCTTGTGTCTCAGACCTTTGACTGTAGCTGTAAGGTCTGCTTCTCTTCACAGTTTATTCTGGTTAAAACCACCCACTTACACAGGAAGACTAACATAGTTTACTTTGTGCATTTAGGTCATTTTGAAGTAGGTGAGATGTGTCTCTTCTTGTTTGCATGGGTTTTTTTTCTGTTTAAAACCACAACATTAATTGCATCAGGCGAATAGCATTGACTATTGAAGTCACAGTCATAATATGCCTCATTTGCATTTGCAATAATCTTTCCATTGATGTATGGTTTGTTATGATAGGACAATATTTGGCTGAGATACAACTATTTGAAAATCTGGAATCTGAGGGTGCAAAAAAAAAGAAAAGAAATCTAAATATTGAGAAAATCACCTTTAAAGTAGTCTAAATGAAGTCTTTAGCAATGCATATTACTAATCAAAAATTAAGTTTTGATATATTTGCGGAAGGAAATTTACAAAATATCTTCATGGAACATGATCTTTACTTAATATCCTAATGATTTTTGGCATAAAAGAAAAATTATGACCCATACAATGTATTGTTGGCTATTGCTACAAATATACCTGTGTTACTTATGACTGCTTTTGTGCTCCAGGGTCACATATATTTTTTTATTCATCATCACTTACTCACCTTCACATACATGTTTGGAACCAAATGTGGGTGATTAAATGACAACAGAATGATTATTTTTGGTTGAACTGTATCTTTAAGATGGATTACAGCTGTTTTTAGTGTTTAGCGAGATCTTCCTCATCAGTGTTCGCCACCTGGTACTCTTGAAACATTAATTTGTTTCCCTGCGGACTGATACAAACCTGTGAGAGGAAGATCTGCGGGAAGAGGGAAAGTTTCAGCTGTCTGTTCCGACATCACTCTAATTAGAGGCATTAATCACGCATCCGATTCATTCCATTAACCTGCTAATCTGAGTCAGCTCCTAGATACTTATTTCTGTTTTTGTACTTCATTAGCACTGTCAAGACAAACCCAACCGCATGCGCGCGCACACACACACACAAACGCACACATTCTGCCAAACCGCAGATGCGTGTCACTCCCGACTCCTGTGTGACCCTCATCTGTGGTGGTAAATCTCCCATCTGGAGGGAACAGACCACCCTGCCCCGACACGTACAACACGCCTGTCCCTCGCTGCTGCACGCCTGACGAGTGTTTGCATACACGCTTACATGAGAATAGATCAATGTTGTAGCTCAGCAGTGATGGGCTAGTTACGCAAAGAATGTAATATATTACTCATTACTAGTTACTCCTTTCAAAAGTAATATTGTTACTTTACTTATTACTTTCTGGCAACAGTAATTAGTTACACTACTAGTTACATTACTTTTTCTTCACGCCCCACAGAAGTTGTAACTGTGTATCTTCCACATAAAATTCTTCTAGAATGTTACTAACAGCATATTTCTGTCTCATTATTTGACCAAAATCCACATTGACTCTCAGTCAGAAGTTATTACAAACACTCAATAGTGATTGAAAGTGACATTCAAGCAGAAGTGTTGTATTAATCTCATTAATTGTCATGTGTAGCTTGAAGCTAATTGTAATTTCTCTGTTACCCATATATGATTATATTTCATTATGTGTTTTATCAAATCACGTAAGTTTTTAAGAAACTTTAATTTTCCAAAAATATTTTTAATTATATTAATATAATGTACCACACGCTGATCAGAGGGATGTGGGTGGGATGTGATGCCAGAGTAAAGTAAAGCCACAACTTACACAACAGTGTTCAGATCATCTTTTTTCTTGACAAAATCAATATAATGCAGTATTTATATCTGCTGAATGTAAGCTTTTCCATATTCCAAGCTTGCCTGCTGCACTGGGGACATCACATGCATGTGCGAGTCGTGAAAATTATGAAAATAATACTAGGAATTATTTGATTGTTGGATTTAAAATCAGCGGGGTTGAGCCATCAAAAGTAACTAAGCTATTTTATGGATGGTAACTGTAATATTATTACTGAAATCTTATTAGTAATTAGTTACACTACTAGTTACTGCAAAAAGTAATATTATTACAGTAACTAAGTTACAGTAACTAGTTACTGCCCAACACTGTAGCTCAGACATTTTTTTTTTATTGCGTTGGTTTTTAAAGGAATAGTTCAGGCAAAAACCTCACCCTCAGGCCATCCAAGATGTAGATGAGTTTGTTTCTTCATCAGATTTGGAGAAATGTAGCATTGCATCACGGTCTCAGCAATGGATGCTCTGCAGTGAATGGGTGCCGTCAGAATGAGAGTCCAAACAGCTGATAAAAACATCACAATAATCCACAAGTAATCCACACCACTCCAGTCCATCAGTTAACATCTTGAGAAGACAAAAGATGGAACAAATCCATCAAGACGTTTTTAACTAAAATACAAGTCCATAATTCATAATAACGCTTTCTCCAGTGAAAAAGTGTTCTGGTGTGAATCAGTAGAGAAATCTGCACAGATCAAGCACTGTTTACAAGACAAAACAGTCCAAAACAACTCTAAACAAATACAGGTGCATCTCAATAAATTACAACCCCAAATCAGAAAAAGTTGGGACAGTATGGAAAACGCAAATAAAAAAAGAAAGTAGTGATTTCTAAATTTACTTTGACTTGTATTTCATTGCAGACAATATGAACACAAAGTATTTCATGTTTTGTCTGGTCAACTTCATGTCATTTGTAAATATACATCCTTTCCTGTCATTCAGACCTGCAACACATTCCAAAAAAAGTTGGGACAGGAGCAATTTAGGGCTAGTAATGAGGTAAATTGGTTAAATAATGATGTGATTTGAAACAGTTGATGTCAACAGGTGATTGTAATTATGATTTGGTACAAAAGCAGCATCCAAGAAAGGTCTAGTCCTTTAGGAGCAAAGATGGGCCGAGGATCGCCAGTTTGCCAACAAATACGTGAGAAAATTATTGAAATGTTTAAAAACAATGTTCCTCAAAGAAAGATAGGAAGAGATTTGGATATTTCACCTTCAACAGTGCATAACATAATTAAAAGGTTCAAGGAATCTGGAGGAATTTCAGTGCGTAAAGGACAAGGGCGCAAGCCTAAGCTGAACAACCGTGATCTCCGATCCCTCAGGCGGCACTGCATCAAGAATCGTCATTCATCTATAAGCGATATCACCACATGGGCTCAGGACTACTTTGGCAAACCTTTGTCAAGTACCACAATACATCCACAATTACATCCACAAATGCCAGTTAAAACTGTACTGTGCCAAAAGGAAGCCCTATGTTAACAGTGTCCAGAAGCGCCGTCGACTTCTCTGGGCTCGGAGGCATCTGGGATGGACAATCACACAGTGGAAACATGTTCTGTGGTCAGATGAATCAGTATTTCAGGTATTTTTTGGGAGGAATGGACGCTGTGTGCTCCGGACCAAAGAAGAAAAGGATCATCCAGACTGTTACCACTTCTGTGATGGCACCATTAATGCTGAAAAGTACATAGAGATTTTGGAGCACAATATGCTGCCTTCAAGAAGACATCTTTTCCAGGGACGTCCATGCATATTTCAACAAGACAATGCAAAACCACATTCTGCACACATTACAAAGTCCTGGCTGCGGAGGAAGAGGGTACGGGTACTTGACTGGCCTGCCTGCAGTCCCGACCTGTCTCCAATAGAGAATGTGTGGCGCATTTTGAAGCGCAAAATGCGACAACGAAGACCCCGTACTGTTGCCCACCTTAAGACTTGTTTGCAGGAAGAATGGGACAAAATTACACCTGAAACACTTCATCACTTGGTGTCTTCAGTCCCTAAACGTCTTTTAAGTGTTGTGAAAAGGAATGGCAACATTACAAAGTGGTAAATGCTTTACTGTCCCAACTTTTTTTGGAATGTGTTGCAGGTCTGAATGACAGGAAAGGATGTATATTTACAAATGACATGAAGTTGACCAGACAAAACATGAAATATTTTGTGTTCATATTGTCTGCAATGAAATACAAGTCAAAGTAAATTTAGAAATCACTACTTTCTTTTTTTTATTTGTGTTTTCCATACTGTCCCAACTTTTTCTGATTTGGGGTTGTAGAATGTCGTGGAAAAGTTAATTTATTTCAGTAATTCAACTCAAATTGTGAAACTCGAATCTCAACAAATTAGAATACTTCATAAGACCAATAAAAAAAAAAACATTTTTAGTGAATTGTTGGCCTTCTGGAAAGTATGTTAATTTACTGTATATGTACTCAATACTTGGTAGGGGCTCCTTTTGCTTTAATTACTGCCTCAATTCGGCGTGGCATGGAGGTGATCAGTTTGTGGCACTGCTGAGGTGGTATGGAAGCCCAGGTTTCTTTGACAGTGGCCTTCAGGTCATCTGCATTGTTGGGTCTGGTGTCTCTCATCTTTCTCTTGACAATACCCCATAGATTCTCTATGGGGTTCAGGTCAGGCGAGTTTGCTGGCCAATCAAGCACAGTAACACCATGGTCATTGAACCAGCTTTTGGTACCTTTGGCAGTGTGGGCAGGTGCCAAGTCCTAGAAAATGAAATCAGCATCTCAATAAAGCTTGTCAGCAGAAGGAAGCATGAAGTGCTCTAAAATCTCCTGGTAGATGGCTGCGTTGACTGTGGACTTCAGAAAACACAATGGACCAACACCAGCAGATGACATGGCAGCCCAAATCATCACTGACTGTGGAAACTTCACACTGGACTTCAAGCAACATGGATTCTGTGCCTCTCCACTCTTCCTCCAGACTCTGGGACCTCGATTTCAAAATGAAATGCAAAATTTACTTTCATCTGAAAAGAGGACTTTGGACCACTGAGCAACAGTCCAGTTCTTTTTCTCCACAGCCCAGGTAAGATGCTTCTGACGTTGTCTCTGGTTCAGAAGTGGCTTGGTAGCCCTTTTCCTGAAGACGTCTGAGCGTGGTGACTCTTGATGCACTGACTCCAGCTTCAGTCCACTCCTTGTGAAGCTCTCCCAGGTGTTTGAATCAGCTTTGCTTGACTGTATTCTCAAGCTTGCAGTCATCCCTGTTGCTTGCGCACCTTTTCCTACCCAAATTCTTCCTTCCAGTCAACTTTGCATTTAATATGCTTTGATACAGCACTCTGTAAACAGCCACACCTTTCAGTAATGACCTTCTGTGACTTACCCTCTTTGTGGAGGGCATCAATGTTTGTCTTCTGGATCATTGCCAAGTCAGCAGTCTTCTCCATTATTGTGGTTTCAAAGAACAAGAGATACCCAGAATTTATACTGTATGGATGGTCATTTATTGAAACTTTAATGTAAATATTCTAATATTTTGAGACACTGATTTTTTACTTTCATGAGCTGTAAACTCTAATCATCAAAATTAAAACAAAAAAACTTTTGAAATGTTTTACTTTACATGTAATGAATCTAAAATATATGAAAGTTTCACTTTTTGAAATAAGTTACAAGAAAAAATGAACTTTTTCACGACATTCTAATTTATTGAGATGCACCTGTATGTGGCTGGATTTTGATGTGAGAGACAACAGGAGATGGACTTTTTCACCGGAGGAAGCGTTATTATGGATTATGGACTATTTAAAATGTACTTAATGGTTATTTTTTGCCAGAAGTGATTGTTTAAAGTTAAAAACATGTTTATGATGGATTTGTTTCAGCTTTTGTCTTCTCAAGATGTTACAAACAGTTACAAAAGGTCAACAATTCCGAGAGTGAATGTTTCCTTTCCTTCGTGAATTGCAGGAAATAACCGTCTCAGTTTTGCTGATTCTGTACGTCGTCATATAAAACACCAAACCTGTTCTGCATCAGCACGTTCTGGCAATCAGCGCTCGGCGGGAGATCTATAGAGATCAATTTTTTCTTTTCCTCTCCGCGGTTATTATGCAGAGCTATAAAGGATGAAAGTGGTTACAGTCAGTTCTGGAAGGAGATTTTTAAAAATCTTTTTGTGTTTCATATAATAAGACATTTAGAAACGCAGCCAAATCCGGGCTGCGGCGAGGAGCCTTATTACCGTGAGATGGAGAACATGGAGACAGACTGCTGAGGTCAAAATACATGATTCATAATGCAAATTTAGATGTAATTCTCTAAGCAGATTTGAGCTGCGTTTGATTTAATTCACTTCGTTCATAAACCATCTAAATAGACGTTGACAAATGAAGCCATGATGAAGCTGACTTCTGCCCCGCTGAAACAAAATCATATAGAGTTCATATTTTCATATTCAAATGCGCTCCATTAACTACAAACTCGATTTTTTTCTCCTGTATTTGCAATAAAGAGGGCTTGTGCTTATGATCACTGTGAATGATTCTGGGCTCATAATGTGCTGTGATTGCGTTTCAGATATGAACTCGACCTTCTAACGCAGGATCTTAGCTGAAATGAAACCGTGTGTGTGATGGATTTGGACGCTTTGCACGAGCAGCAGCGCAAAAATTATGCTCCTCACGTGAAGGTCACAGGAGATTTGATTCACAATTGCCTCCACTAGAGTTTCAAGTCAGCATGTTTCTAAGGTACCGTCACAATATGCTAGAGAGTATAAATAACATGCATTTTTAGTTTGGGGTTAGTAGGATGTTTTAAATGTTTTCAAAAAAATTCTTCTGCTTACCCAGGCTGCATTTATTTGATCAAAAATAGAGTAAAAATAGTGAAATATTATTACAGTTTAAAATAACTGTTTTCTATTTGAACATACTGTAAAATGTCATTTATTTCTGGGATCAAAGCTGAATTTTCAGCATCATTACTCCAGTCTTCAGTGTCACATGATCTTCAGAAATCATTCTAATATACTGATTTACTGCTCAAGAAACATTTCTGATTATTATCAATCTTGAAAACAGTTGTGCTGCCCAATATTTTTGTGGAAACTGATACATTGTATGTATGAATATATACACGTATATATGTGACCCTGGACCACAAAACCAATCATAAGTCAATTTACAAAAAATCTTACAAAAAAAGGAAATTTACAAAATATCTTCATGGAACATGATTTTTACTTAATGTCCTAATGATTTTTGGCATAAAAGAAATCAATCATTTTGACACATACAATGTATTTTTGGCTATTGCTATAAATATACCCCAGCGACTTAAGACTTAAATCCTTTTAAATACTTTAAAAAGACATCTTATTTAAAAGTTGTGTGTGTATGTATGAGTACTTTTTGACTTTTGTTTTAAAAATATTGAAGTCATTGCTAATTTTAATTGTCTGAAGAGTGCATATGATGCAGTCTTAAATGCAGTCTTTGTAGGCCACTCACGTCGTTTTAGAACAAAAGCTTTGTATTTTGCTGCAAGAATAGGGTCTAATGTAATTCTTTCAGCACGAAGTGGCAAATCAGTTTCTGTGCGAGAGCAGAAGTCGTGACGGGAAGCTTCTGTCTCATGCAGCAAAGAGAATCTCATACGCCATTCACACCATGAGACGAGAGATAAAGGGACCCCTGTAAAACTGAAGACGGCAGCACTCAGTTGGACATGACAGTCATTTGACTCCAGCTGGAAGAGGGAAGATCCGAACAGTCACTTTAACACCGGGCCGCAGAAATTGAGTCGGGTGGAGAAAAGCGAGAATAATTGACGCAGTATCTGCACATGGCCAGGCGTGCTGCTTTAGAGGAAGATCTGCTGGATGTGACGGTCTGACAGAGAGGACCAGTACTTCTGCAGGGAAGGAAAGAAGTAGAAAGATGAGGCAGTTCACAGATGGGCATTCAAAACACACATTATTCAGCACTTGAAGGCACGTCTCCTAGAAGTACATATTAAAGGATATGCGAAATATGTATTTAATCATCAAAAGTGCATTATGGCACATTACCTGCAGGATAATGAAATGGCATTTTTAACTACTCAAATAAAAATGTTTTTACTTTTTCATAGACTCCATTTAGTTCCCAGTTAATTTGTTGTTTAATTTCAGTATCAGATGTTTCTCTTAAATTCCTTTTGAGAAATAGACACAAATTAGTAAACTGCTGCTGATAGGACTTTTTTACATTTTGATTTCAGAAGAATTTGAGGAGAATGTTTAAGATCTTGACTTTTGATTGCTGACAAATCTGAGCAAGGGTTATTATAGTTAACTAAAACTAAAACCATTAAAATAATATAGAATAACCAAAATAAAATAAGAATTCATTACTTGAAATAAAAGAAATGGTAACTGAAATAACATAACACATATATATTTTTAGCTACATTTCTTGTTTTTGTTTAGTTTAACATGCAGTACCAAAATAACTAAAATTAAGTAAACTTAAACTAATAAATAAAATTAATAAAAAGCAAAATAGTAATAAAAAAAAACTATTGAAAATGACAAACAAACAACGACTAAAACTTTAAAAAAATAAAAGATTTTAAAATAACATCTAATTGAAAATATTAACAAAACTAGAATAGTTTCAGTGTCATGTATCGACATACTAGTTTTTGTTAATATTTTGAATAATTTCTTTTAATATAATTTTGTTAATTTTGGTTAAAGTTTTAGTAATTTTGTTGCTTGTTTTTGTCATTTTATTAGTTTTCATTCTTTTTAAACATGTTTATTTTGGTTTTATTAATTATTTCTTTTATTTTAGTTATTTTATTATATAAAGTTAAACTAAATGATAATGAGATTTGTTGCCTTGGAAACTAGCTGAATTAAAGTTTTATTTTATTTTAGTTATTTTAATTTATTAATATTATTTCAGTTAACATTTTATTTTAACAAAATTGTTCTAGTTTTTATGGTTTTAATTTTTAGTGAACTACTGTATAAAAATATACCTGAATAGTATATCAGTGATCAATAAAAATAATACTGATATTTGCCTGGTTTGAGATTTTTTATGTGGTACAGGGTAGAAAAACTAGATTTCTCTACCAAGTAATGTTTGATATTGTGGCAAATCTGAGCACAGTTTGAGACATTGATCTCGTCTCCATTTCATCTCACTCGTGTCTGAGAAAATATCCTCGTATCTCCTCGAGTAGATGTCAGATCTCTTGTCCACAGACTCTGGCCATCTCTAAGCCTTTACTGCGTGGTAATTGACATTATGTGATTGAATATTGACTGTTGGTTAATTTTTTATGACCTTCTAATGGAAAAGAGCTTGATAAATCACATGCGTCCCTTCAGTGTTACTTTTGTAGCCGGTCACAGAGTGAATGTGTTTACTGACCGAGCTTTAATCCAATTACAGCCTCAGCAAACATGACGGCTAAACGCATCCTTATCAGCCGGCCTCTACCGGCGCTCGCTCGCGTGATGGAGGAGAGCTAAAGCCTGCCTTTGTTGTCACGGTCAGAGATTTCCTGAGATGATTATAGGACAATTTTCGTAGAGACGCCGAACAATCTGTTTCAGCGAGATAACAAGGTGGTGATTATGCACCTACACGCCGGAGATTTGTGTCAAAACAAATCACAGCCGAACCTGATGAATTCAGCGGTCTGGCATTGTAATTCTGCTCAGCGTACCGACGGGTTTTGAATCGTTAGATCAGTCGAAGACGCAGAGGAACATCGACCTGTTGGAGTTTGCACACAATACAGCAGCTAATTGCAGTTCAGTGTTTGTAAACACAGATAAACGCTGAAGCTTCAGAGTCTTTGAGCTTCTTTCTCTCTCTGTGTGCATCTGTACTGCTGTTCTGTCTCATGTGAGCTCTTCATTGACCGTCTTGTGTGTATTGCATGCAAAATACATCTCTAAATTGATCTGCTTCATGCAATGCAATGCATTTCTCTGCATTACAACAGATTATGTCTCTAACAATGCAAAGGTCATGGGTTCCATTCCCAGCAAATGCATGAACTTATAAAATGCATGCAAGTCGCTTTGCGTTCGCCAAGTAGCTTTGTTTTAGAACAAAATGCTTTGTTTTGAGTTTTTGCCTAATTTTGGATTGAAGTGCCACTAAATGTTTTGTTTAAATCTGTAGAAACATGAAATAATAGTCAGAAAAAAACTGTTTATTGAGATGGAAGAGTTTACTGAATCTTTAGACAAAATATAAAAAAACTGTTTCTGTTGAGTATCATATTTGATCCATCAGGCTTTTATAGCTCATATAGTCTGATATTGAGAATATGGAGGAAGAAATAGTTCAATTTTATTCAGAGACTCAAACTGAGCAAAAAATGCAATTTGGTGCAGATTCTGCTGCTTGTAATGTAAATCAGTGAGATCTTTATAACAGTATAGCAGATCCTTGCATAAAATGATCTAAATATCAGTCATCACTTTATATTTCCAATAATGTGTCTTTATAAGATGAAAAATGGTCCAAACATATAATGCAATGCAATCCAATGCTGATTGAGAGATGAAGAAATAAACACTCCTCAGAAGATGTGAGATGAAGATCATTCCTCCGCTGAGGAACAGTGAAAGTAAAGCTTCTGGAAACAAACGCTCCTCATAAGATACTGATGATCAGATTTGAGACGCACTGATTTTACTAAAAAATGATTGCTGGAGAATCAAGTAAAGCTGAGCTGCTTCAGTCCAGTAAGTGTTCAACTGGAAATATTACTGCAGTAATTCTGATGTTTACTTGATAAAAACCAATCAAGATTTGACAACAGAAAGACATGTGAAGCACCAGCTGAAGTACAATTACACTAAAAGAGCTTTTACTGGATAAAAAACTCGAAACTATCAATCAGACAAGCAGTAGATTGTGTGAAACAGGTTTACCAGCAAAGTTTTGTTGATCATTTTGAGACCTTAGCAATTGTGAATAATAATCAAATATGATGCAGTAGGATTTATAGGGTTAATTTACAAAGCGATCAGAATGTTTCTTGGCTGAAATACATGGCGAACTGGTCCCGGCTTAAAGGTTTGGCTGCGTGAGACTAGTATTATCCTGATGAATTAAGGAGAGATTAGAGAGAAAGCAGGCTTCCCTTACTATTGAGCGTTGGTGATTTGAGCAATTAAGTATTAAGGTTTTTAAGTACGACGCACATGAATGAGACACAAATCATGTGCTTTTCTTTAAGCAGAAAATTAAAACAGTTGAAAAAACCCACAGATTTGCATTGAAAAAGGATCTGAGCCGAAACTAGAGAGCAGAATATCATGTAGACGTGGAGCCGAAAATCTTCTTAAAGTTCTTAAGGTAAATTCCAATAAATTCACAATGAAGAATGCAATTCTTGAAAAATACTTAAGTCCTCAAATATTTTCTTATGAAAATCATACATTTTCTTGAGAAGAAAAGGAGAGTCTTTGGTCTTTATCTGTTTGATGGTGGTTCTTGCTGAAGACTTGCTGATCTACTCATCAAAAACACACCAAAGACCATCTTTATGCAGAATATGAAAACATAAGCAATATATATGATATGTACATAGCGTTACTCTGTGATGCTTAATAGTTTGAAATAACCTAATAGTTTGAAAATGTTTTTTTCAAGAATCTGAATTCTTGAAAAAGATTTGTCAAAAAACTTAAGAAATCTAAAGAAAACAGATAAGTAACATCAAGTATTTTGGATAATTTTGCTGTTTTGGGAGCTCTTTTAATTAATTAATTAGAAGAAAATGGCAGCTAGGATGATTTTTTTTAACCCTCTGGTGCTGCTCACGTGGCAGTCAAAAATGTCTTTTTTTTGGTACTATATGTGTTATATTTTAGTTTGATAATGTTTTAATTTAATATTTTGTATTTCTTTTAGGGGATTTTATGGTACTAAATTATATTTATGGAATAGTTATAGCATAGTTAATACCTGTTTACCCAAGAGAGTAGTTTTGGTTTGAACATTGAGGGGTTGAAGTGTGAACAGTTTTAGTAGAGTCCCAGGTCATGCTCCCTCATAAGGTTTATTTATTTGTTTGTTGGCTTATGTTTATTTTTGTAAAATGGTATTTTGTGCTATCATCCACACATGCAAAGTTCATCATGCTTGCAATGATTTAATCTATGCCATCTCTTGTAATATCTGAAGGCCAGGTTTTTCCACCACTCATCATTAGAACCCATTTTACACATGGCTCTCATTTTTTTTCAGAATCAGAATTAGCTTTATTGTCAGATATGTTTGCACATACGAGGAATTTGTTTTGGTGACAGAAGCTCCACAGTGCGACAGAATGATAGTGACAAGACAAGACACAGATAATAAAAATAATAATATACAAATATACAAAATAGACAATGTGCAAAATAGCACAAACACAATATACAAAATAGACAATTTAGTATGTACAGGTATGTTAGGTGCAAATTTGAAATGTAATAAGTATGTGTGTTAAATAAATAAATGTATGATAGTGTTGTGTGTTTCATGTAGGGATGCAACGATACCATTTTTTCAGATCCGATCCGATCCGGAAAATTCTGAGTATCAGCCGATTCCGATCCGATCCGATCCTAGAGCAGTTTTTTTTTTTTTTTTTTATAAATCAATGTAGAGTTTCTATACTTCTGTGTCACTCTTTTGTGTGTTAAACACAAGCTAAATAGACAATTTAATTTTAATGAAAAATAACATGAAAATATATAGGGGCTGTTTACACCTGGTCACTTCATGCGTTTTGTAATATAAATCTGATCGCCCAAAACATTTCAGGAGGAGGTCTGGGTCGCATTCCAGACGAACTGGACATGTGTAAATGCATCTGGTTGTTGAAACCACATATGTGAATTTTACTCCTCCCAAAATATTAAAATAATAAATGTGTGAGACCGTGTTATAGACTATATGACATTTTAGTCAGATATGACTGCACTAATGCAACAAGCGTCACTGCGGACGAGTATCTGAGTATTTCTTCAACAAGCAGACACGCAAACTGCCGCGAATGAAACTGAAAGAAAGACGCAGAAGGTCAACACACAATCATCTTCATTACAAGTATAAGACAGGCATATCTTTCCAGTGCTGATGCCGCGCGCTCTCCTATTGCGGTCTTTGATCTTGAAATGAGTTGATAATTAATAAAATGCAGCGCTTTTGATTTCGTTGACGTGAACTTCATTACATTTAAATGTAGCGCGGGATGTGGCCAAGTGTAAATGGAAACGCTTAAACAAATCAGATAGATATCTGATCAGAGAAAACGCATGAAATGACCAGGTGTAAACAGACCCATTCATAATCTATGACAAAAATAATATTATAAACTAGGTTAGTGGATAATTTAGCAGCAAAAGTTATTCTAGAAAAATCATGAGTGCACAATTTTATAAAATCTAAACATTTAGTGAAATAACATTATTTAGTGGGGAACAAATAAAAGTGAATATGTGAAGGACTAAATCTGGTAAAATGTTACACATTGCTCTTTGTATTGTTCTAAAATACATTAATGAAAACAAGTAAATGTATTTATTTATAAATATAAACTACAAAATTAAAATACATTTCTTTTAAATATATAGCACAGTAATGAAGGCAGCAACATATGATAGAGGAGTCCTGCCTCCATTACTGTGCTATACATTACATTATTAATAGCCTTGATAGGACAGAACAAGAAACGCTATAAATAATATTTCATTGCACAAAAGTATTATAATACGAAAAGCTCAAATAGAGAGCGGTACAAAGCGCTTATGCGCATCCCGTGTGCAGAATGATGCGCTTGAAGCAGCACGGAGTCACAGCGCGCAGCTCCGGAGCTCAAAGCACAGAGGAAAGAGATATTGATGCGTAGATTATTAAATCTGCACGATAGTTTATTGAGCCTTTTCTTTTAACGGTTTTAAATCTCAGTTATTGAGCGCTCTTGAAGAGAGTTTCATTGTTTTGACTGTAGTAACCGAACGCAACATGCAGTTTGAACGCTGAACGGAGGATAACAGACAGACGCAGCAGAGAGAAGAGTTTACCAGAACTTGAATTTAACGACTTAAATATTCATCTGTACCTCACATTAAACTATGGAACAGCTTCAGAACACTTGGACTTGGACTCTATGGTGCTTTATAATGCGTTTGTGCTTTCGTGGGGCTTAACAATAACACAGAATAGTATATGCAGAATATCGGATTTGGATCGGTCTCGTCTCGCCGATACCTGATCCGCAGAAAATGACTGGATCGGAGCCGATACCGATCCTGAGTATCGGATCGATGCATCCCTAGTTTCATGTTTATTGTTAAGTGTTCAAATGTTCATGAGATGGATTGCCCGAGGGAAGAAACTGTTCCTGTGTCTGGTCGTTCTGGTGCTCAGAGCTCTGTAGCATCGACCAGACAGCAGCAGTTCAAAGAGGAAGTGTGCTGGATGTGAGGGGTCCAGAGTGATTTTGCCAGCCCTTTTGCTCACTCTGGATAAGTACAGTTCTTGGAGAGTGGGGAGGGGTGTACCAATGATTCGCTCAGCAGTCCGGACTACCCTCCATAGTCTTCTGAGGTCAGATTTGGTAGTTGAGCTGAACCAGACAGTTATTGAAGTGCAGAGGATGGATTCAATGATGGCAGAGTAGATCTGTTTCAGCAGCTCCTGTGGCAGGTTGAACTCCTGAGTAAGGGTCCTGTGATGTCCTTCAGATAAGCCAAAATCAGTTTTTCGAATGACTTCATGACCACAGATGTTAGAGCCACAGGTCTGTAGTCATTAAGTCCTGTTATCTTGGGTTTCTTTGGGACGGGGATGATGGTGGAGTGTTTCAAGCAGGAAGGGACTTCACACAGCTCCAGTGATCTGTTGAAGATCTGTGTGAAGATGGGGGCCAGCTGGTCAGCACAGGATTTCAGACAGGCTGGTGTCACACCGTCTGACCCTGGTGCCTTTCTTCTCTTGTTCTTTCTGAAGACCTGGCGCACATCATCTTCACTGATCTGGAGTGCAGGAGGGGGGGAGATGGGGGTTGCTGGAGGTGTTAATGGTGTTTTTAAAAACCTGCAGTAGAACTCATTCAGATCGTCTGCCAGTTGTTGATTCTCCACAGTGCTGGGGGATGGTGTCTTGTAATTGGTGATGTATTTCAGACCTTTCCACACTGAAGCAGGATCACTGGAAGATAATTGGTTCCTTAGCTTACCAGAATAATTCCTCTTTGCCACTCTGATCTCCTTTTCCAGTGTGTATTTGGCCTGTTTATACAAGTTACCATTCCTGTAAGCATCTTCTTTGGCCTGACGGAGCTGTCTGAGTTTTGCAGTGAACCATGGTTTGTCATTGTTGTAAGTTAGATGAGTCCTGGTAGGAATGCACATATCTTCACAGAAACTGATATAAGATGTTACAGTCTCTGTGAGCTCGTCCAGATCGTTTGCAGCAGCTTCAAAAACACTACAATCAGTGAGGTCGAAACAGGCTTTTAAATCTTGCTCTGTTTCATTAGTCCATTTCTTTACAGTCCTTAATACAGGTTTAGCTGATTTCAGTTTCTGCCTGTAGGTCGGTATAAGATGAACCAAACAGTGATCAGAGAGTCCTAAAGCTGCCCGTGGGACGGAGTGATATGCATCTTTTATTGCTGTGTAACAGTGATCCAATATATTACTGTCTCTGGTGGGACATGTAACATGCTGTCTGTATTTTGGCAGTTCACGGGAGAGATTTGCTTTATTAAAGTCCCCTAGAATGATTAAAACAGAGTCCGGGTATTGTTGCTCAGTCTCTGTGATCAGATCAGCGAGTTTCTGTAAAGCTGAGCTCACGTGCGCTCGCGGTGGAATGTAAAAACTCATGAGAATAAACGAGCAAAACGCGAGTAGAAAGCTTACAGTTAAAGAAGAGCACTTCCAGATCGGGACAGCACATCTTCTTTAACATAGTTACATCTGTACATTAATGTAAAAGCATGTCCCGCCGCCGCGCGATTTCCCTGTTGATTCTGCGTCGTGGTCCGCTCTAAACAGCTGAAAGCTCGGCAGATGGAGCGCGCTGTCCGGAATGGCGTCATTCAGCCAGGTTTCCGTGAAACAGAGCAGCAGAGTTTGAAAAGTCCTTGTTTAACCGGGAAAGCAGAAGGAGTTCGTCCGTTTTGTTGGTTAGAGAGCAGAGATTTGCCAGATGGATACTGGGTAGTGGCGTTCGAAATCCGCGGTGTCTGAGCTTCACGAGCGCGCCGGCTCGCTTCCCCCGTCTGCGCATCCTGAAGCATCTGAACAGCGCCGCTGCTCCACCGACTACTATGTTCAGCAAAACATCAGAATAATCGAAAATTGGTAGGAGATTTTGTGGTGTGTTCTGCCGAATGTTCAGCAGTTCATCCCTGATGAAACTGATCATGTTTGACAAACAAAAAACAGGAAAAACTAACAAAAACACTAAAACAACTGGAGAGCCAAGCACCATGGCTGCCATGTGCGGCGCCGTCTTGATTAAACTCATATCTTGATTTTGACTCATATTTGCTCTTATGAAAATGTACCATAGTTCTTAAAGGGTTACTCCACCCCAAAATGAAAATTTTGTCATTAATCACTTGCCCCCATGTCGTTCCAAACCCATAAAAGCTTTGTTCGTCTTCGGAACACAATTTAAGATATATTGGATGAAAACCGGGAGGCTTGTGACTGTCCCATTGACTGCCAAACAATTAACACTGTCAAGGCCCAGAAAAGTATGAAAGACATCGTCAAAATAGTCCATCTGCCATCAGTGGTTCAATCTGAATGTAATGAAGTGACGAGAATACTTTTTGTACGCAAAGAAAATAAAAATAACTTTATTCAACAATTGGTCTCATATGCAGCGCCATTTTGGAGAATATCCGCTGGACGCAAACTGCGTACGATGTTCTGTGTCAGCCACACCACATGGATACGTCTTCTACGTGTATTTACGCTTTGATTTGAACGAAAACAGCGTATCCGTGTGGCGCAGCTGACACAGAAATGGTTTTCAAATTTTATTTTATTTTTTATCTAAAACTGCATTAAAATCAAAGCCTTAAATCTAAACAACTTATGTTCCAAATTTGTGGTTGATATCACAAACAATGAGCTTTCAATATGATTTTGTTTGGGAGCAGTGCCAAAAGTTTCCACCAGATGATATTTATTTATTTATTTGTGTGTGTGTGTGTGTGTGTGTGTGCTTGTGTGTACCGACCTGCGGTCCCCACGAGGGTAGGGATGTCAACGATTAATCGACGATCGATTAATTGTCCATAAGAGACGTAATCGATAAAAGCTATCGATGGTCGATTAAGCAGTTTCATTTTGGGGTGCGCGCGGCTCGTGCGCAAAACACGTCCAAACGGCTGTGAGTGACGGTGAAGGGGCTGGATCTTACAAGAAAATAATTATTTTAATATGATACAAACTTTAAAAGTACATTAAAAGAGATACAGTACAAAGTTATTTTGTATTAAAATGTAGTAATAAGTCATGTTCAATCATAATTTCCCTAGATAATTGTTGCATATCGGGCACTTCGCTTTGACAGGGCTGCGCACGCGAGCAGGACAGTCTATTCATTCATACAACTTGTTAATTCGTTCCTATGACATATTAATTTGTGGCAGCTGTCCATGTTTCATTAATTTGTTCCCTAGAACAAGGGTTCCCAAACTTTTCCATTCCACGACCCACCTAGACAAGTATAATCTATTTCAAGACCCACCAAAATATTAGAGATAAAAAACTATTGACATTACTATAAGCTTAATCATAATTAAAAGCATAATATGGCAGAAATTAAGTATTTAAGAAAAATAACCATTTTATTTTATAGGCTAGTACCACTGTAAACATTCACTACTAATATTTACGTTTTAATTTCTTAATTTACAGACGTTAATGAGTCTAGAAATATGTCCATAAAACCTGGAAACGTCTCACTCCGGTGCAGCTATGAACTGTAATCCGCGCTGCGAGTGCTATAAAAAAAAATGTGCCCTCACAACCCAACACTTTTTTATTTTATTTTAGCAAAGCATAAGAAGCGAAGCAGAATTCTCAAACAGTTTAGAGATTAAAATAATTTTGAAATAATTGTAAAAATAATAAACATATGCGTCTCATTTTAAATAAACACTAAAAACCGAGAAGACAAATTTACTTCAGCCAGAAATGTACTTTTGCAATGGTTAAATAAATGTTCAGCTATATCTTCAAAAGATTTTTTTACATTTTTTTCTCTATATAGTGATGATATGGCAAGGAAATAATAGGACATTTTGTTATGCTGCTAGCATGTGGAAATGTTTGTATGGTGTTACAATTAACCCCGCATTTGTGCCCCGCTCAACCCGTACATGTGAAATGCTTTTTACGGACAGTTTATGGATTAAATGCATATGAAGGAACGAAAACAACAAACTCTTTACATCTCTCGGAAAGATACAGTGCAGAGTTCAAACAGATGATAGAAATGAATGAACAGCCTACCTGATAAAGTTTCACAACATTTGAATTTTCCGGTGTATGCAATCTCATGCAGAACAGCGCAGTGAAGTGAGAGAGTTTCTTCTCATTAATAAAGCGGACCCAGCATTTTAATAATGAACCGTCGCTCTGAGACCCTCACTGTTATTACAACTCGTGCGCGTCCTCGCTTCAAAACACGCAACGTATGTTTTAAATCCCGGCCTTTTCGATTCGAAAATCGCACTGAGCAATATCGCAATTCGTAATTAATCTTTGTATATCGTCCAGCCCTAGGAACTGTGTGTGTGTTGTGTGTGTGTGTCATTTAGCTGCCGCCAAGTGGCTTTGTGCGACCCACAGTTTGAAAACCCCTGCCCTAGAAAACCCATGATTTAACTTAAATGAGGGAACAATTTAAGTCATAGTAACGAATTCTTAATTCATGGCCACGAAATCTTTCATTTCCCCCCACACGTTTACCACAGTAATAGATGCGAAAACAGTGATTAAAAGTGAACAACAATAAAATAAACCTGCGAATCTAGAGGGTGAGACAGTGAGGATCTGGGGAAAGAAACAATAAATAATATTAAATTCGTGACCATCCGAAAAAACAGAACACAAGCCGCATATGGCTTGATTTAAATGTATGCGCTCGGCATGAATCAAAAAACATGGTCACGATGTAACATTTGCCTGCTAACCAATTATTTATCTAATTAACAAAGCTTTGTACCTCACTTGTGTCATAATACTCACATTAAAATGTTTCAAATGGGTAACAGTGTGTTTGTAGCAACGCCGGTGGTTCTGGAAGCGGATCACTGACCGCACGTCACAGCCCCACGCGCCGTACTTGTGTTTGGGATCATTTTATTTTAAATCCTGATAATGTCAGTTGCAAACATTGCTATGATGTTTTAAAAATAAAAAAATGAGCACCATGAAACCATTTAAAAAGGCGCATTCAGCGGTCTCCATGACAGGATATGAAACAGCAACTATGTGTAACTATGGCGCAATTTGATCAAATGATCATAATCACATCCATTCATTTTATCATCCTGCCACTAGCCTTTAATTTAGACTAAAACCCCTTTTCATTCGGGTGAGGAAGCTGGCGTTTTGAGTGGCATTTGCACATCCTGTCATGCCGGTGACTATATGCCACTGCAATAGATGCATTTTGCAGTAGTTATGGTTAACGATTAATCGATTAATTGATCGTTAATTTAAACGACGATCGATTATGGAAATTATTGAAAATTGACATCCCTACACGAGGGGGAAAATAATATTAAAAATAGTAAATGATGTTTATCTGAAAGTGTAAGAATGCAAACAGGTTTTCTATATGGGGTAGGTTTAGGGTTAGGGGATAGAAAATATTGTTTGGTCAGTATCAAAGTAATAGAAATCTATGGAAAGTCCCCACAATTCACAGAAACAAATGTGTGTGTGTGTGTGTGTGTGTGTGTTCACATTCTGTTGTATTAAGAAATAAAAACAAAACAAAATAGAAACCGGCTAGAAACCACCTAGCAACCACCCAAATCACCCTAGCAACCGCATAGCAAAAAGCAGACCAATCAATCACCTCCAGCAGGTGTGGTGAAATCAGCCATATACTTTCTGAATTCCCAACTCGGTGATGGAGCGACGTCAGCGAACGCTGTTCCAAAGAAACATGACACACTTAAAGCTCCAGGTGTGATTTACTCGGCACCTCTGCTGTTCCTCCAAACCCTGAGCGTTTGGGGTTTTTCTGCAGTCGAGCGTGAAACCTAGCCCTTTTCTGATGAGTGGAGCGGCCCCGAGTCCCGCCGGCAGGATTTATTGCATAACGGTGCCTGGAGCAAAGGGCTCTTGTGACGCTCTTATCTGCAGGTGCTGCCGCGTGTTATAGATGAGTGTGAATGCACGCAGGTACTGCAGAGCTGATTAAAACAGTCACACACCACGCTCTGATAGCCAATGATTCCCTACAATGATTCACAATAACAATCCCACATCCGGACCTGCATTTATCGCCCAAGCTCCTGACGGCTAATTTATTAGCGCTGCTTGGGGTTGGAATAAACCTCTAACCCTGAGCATGAGTTTGGCTGCGTATCCTCGCGTCGTTTGTGCTGCGATGCTTTAAATCATGTGGTTTGTTGAGGGAAGATGTGCTGTTTCAGTTGTAGGTGATCTAGTTTTGATGATAAAATGGGCTAAAACATTGAAGGAGGGGCTCGAGCCGTATCATAGTGACTTTGAGGTCAAGTCTTTTGATTTATTTATGTATGATTTATGTACACTAAATATTTTATGTAGATGAATATTTCAGCATCACATTTAGTGTTACATTGAAGCCAAAAAATAGGGCATTAATGAAAAATGTATGTATTTTTGTATTTTCTATGTATTGACAGCTGTTTGGATTTATTGCTATTAATTAATAAATTAATCACATAGCTCAAACTAGTGTTATTTTAGAATCATTATAGTTTTTAAATCTTTTATTTTTTTTGTTTTAAATCTTGAATTTGTCTTTGTTTCGTGTTTTCATTAAAATTTTTAGTTAGTTTTAGTCTTTTTTTGGTGTTTTTGCCTTTTTTGTTATTTATTGTTTGTGTGTATATAAACAATAATAAAAATGACAAAAAAGATCCTTAGTGATATTTTAATTTCATGTACTAAAATAACTAAAACATAACTAAAATAACTAAATACATATTTATTTATTTATTTAGTTTGTTTTACTTTGTTTTTTAATTTTACTTATTTTACTTATCGTTTTACCTTTTGTTTTAAATTGAAATGGTTAAGTTTTTAGATTTTATTTTAGTTAGTTAATATACATTTTTAAAATACTTCTAGTTAAATATATTTATCCTGCCTCAAACGGCAACGTCAAGGTCATGGGTCCAGGGAAAGCATGAACTGATAAAAAATACACCTAATATGTATTTATATATATATATTGTGACGAGTCGGCTGCCTCCCCCCTAATTATCAGCATCTCCCCGTCCCTTAATCGCCGCCCTTTACCAGGCTCCCGACGGGAGTGGGTGTGTGAGAGAGGAGGGGCGCTGAAACAGCCAGGTCTGGCGGCGTGTGATGAGGCACACCTGAAGTGAATGGAGCCTCATCACCGCCGCTGTTATATGCCGAGTGCGCCTCTCCTCTGGAGACCGGTCTCTTCCCCGTGCATGCACGCTGGTGTCCTCGTGGGTCCAGGAAGGGAGCGTTGAGGGAGCAAGTGCCGCACCCGTGACACGGCTGTCGGGCCAGGATGCCGGGCCGTATAATCCCCGGAGGTGCCGTGGGCCGAAGGAGGATGAAGCCGCTGCAAGAAGCCGCCGCCCCTCGCGCTCCGGACCCGAGAGGGGAGCGCGTGCGGCCGCCGGACTCCGCCCCTTACCTGGACCCTTCCTTGCAGAACACTGCCCCTCCTTCACAACCCTCGCAGCACGACGAGGACACCAGATCCCCTGTTTATTTTGGACACTTCATCCCCTTTGGACACTATTTTATTATTTCTGTTGAATAAAAGCCTCTCCGAGGCCTGACGCCACGCCCACTGTGTCTGTCGTTTGCTCCTCCCGCCACAATAAATATATATATATATATATATATATATATATATATATATATATATATATATATATATATATATATACACAGTATATACCTTAATGTATATAGCCTACATAAATTCTTAAAAAAGAAATTAGTATAAGTAAATAAATAAATAAATAATTAAAAAAATTACAAAAACACTGAAAAATACTAAAACTTGAAAAAAAATTACAATGAAAATGGAAATTCAAATATTCAAAATATATATAATTCAAAATATACAGTATATAGAAATGTATTTTATTAATTTGTTTAATTTGCATATCATAATTAATCTAATGAAGTCTTTAATTGATTAACTTATCTTATAAAACAGGATAAAGCTGTGAAACCCTGACTAGATCCCGAGTTGCGTGTGCAGGAGGACATACAAGGACAGGCAGGAAATGAACGTCCGCCTCGATATTAAAACCGTCTCCATACGCTTCTGACAGACGCCTGTAATAGAATACTGTGATGATTCAAAGATCACCTCTGCTTCACCTCGTGCTCAACATCTGATTCAATTTAGATCCTTCCTCTGAGAAAAGCAGGTGAAAGAGCGAGCGAGAAGCATCTCCCTCACGAGAGAGCGATCTGAAGCAGCATCTTCATTAACACTCACTCATGCGTGACGCACATATAGCACTGCTCACGCGAGGCTCGATTAATGCTCACGCTTGATGCTAATAGGGTCTGACATCTACAAAACACACCAGACTTACTCTGTGTGTCTAGATAGACACTACCATTACATTTTTTTAAATAAATTAATGCATTTATTCATCAAGGATGCATTAAATTGATCGTAAGTGACAGTAAAGACATTTATAATGGTACAAAAATGTCACTGTTTTCAACATTTTTTTTAAAGGTAATTTTACATTTATTTAAAGCTTTTTTCTTGCAATTTTGTTTTTATCAATATATGTTTATATCCTTATTTATATCTCTCAGACAAAAGTCAGAATTGTAATACATATATTCGCAATTGCGCATTGTATTGCCAGAATTGTAAGGTAAGAAGTTGCAGTTACCATTTTTTATTCCATGGCGGAAACAAATAAATAAATAAAAATAGAATTGCCAGATTTAAACTTGCAATTGTGAGAAGCAAAGCCAAAATTGTCAGATATAAACTCATAATTGCAAGAAAAAAAATCAGAATTACCCTTTTTATTTATTATTATTATTATTACTATTATTTTACATTTTTGCAGTAAAAAATAGAATTGCAAGAGCTAAACTAAATTTTGAGAAAAAAATCAGAATTAAGAGATTAAACTCAGAATTGCAAGAAAGTAAGTCGGAATTATGTTTATTCTGTGATGGATTTTTTTTAAAGTAGGCTAATTGCAGCTTTTAGAAAGAGTTAAAATTGTGAAAAATAAACTTGTGAAAAAAGTCACAATTGCCTTTTTTTAATTTCATTTTTTAATTCCATGGCAGAAACTGCTTTCCATACAGATTTTTGTTTTCAAAAACATAATTTTTCTTTACTGTGAACTTTTTGAACACACCTGAAAGTTCCTCTTAACTTATAATACTCACAGAAACAGTACAAGCTAACAACAAAAAGTATCTAACTGCACTGAAGCGAATTATATCAGATTATATCATTTATTTGTGCAATCAGAACAGTATTGCAGCAGTGCATTCTGGGATTGGCTTACACCTACTCTGGAATCAAATAAGCGTATCGTGACACAATAAAGCTAGATTGCTCCCACTATATTCAACCAATCCAATATCCAGTGTCTGATTATAATAATAATAGGACTCATTTAGTTTAGACTCGCGGCTCATTTCTAGTTTTAGGATGTTATTTGTTTATAGCAGTTTGAAGTGTCTTTACAACAACAAAAAAAGTGCTGCTCTTATTGTTTTTGTTGAAGTCATTCTGACACAGAGTTCCTGCGTCACAGGCCCGTATCCCTCCAGAAATAGAGGCGAACACAAGCTGTCACGCACCTGATAAGAGCTGCAGACTGTGTTTAAAGCAGCTGAATGAATGCTGAAACAGCAGCCGCACACTCGATCAATAGCGTCTGAGATGAAGGCTTGGTTGGGGTCTTTTACAAACCAATAATGGCCCATGATGAGTTCACTACACTGTGAGAGAGACAAAGTATCAAAGAGCAGAAAATCAAAAACATAAGCCGTTTTAGCAGTGTTAACCGTGAGATCGCTGAAGAATGAAGTCGTTTAACATCCACGGCCGCAGTGAAAGTGACAGGAGGAACATACGGCTGTAGATTTAAAATATCAGCCTAAACAAGGTCATAGTAAGTTCATTGTAATTTTAGCACTTTAACTTAAATTGAATTTAAATTATTTACATTACATTTTTAACACAAAAATTTAAATTGAATTTAAAATATTAACTCAAAAAATATGAAAAAAAGTATAAAATGTAAACTTGAATTCTTAGCCTTTAATTTCTTTAGTATTTTCTTTATTCTAATGTTTTAGAGTGGCGAACCAACTAAGAACAAAAAATGAACATTTACAGCTGGAATAATTCTGAATAAATGATCAGTTTTTCAGGTGTTATTGCAGCACCTGGAGACATGACAAACAGCAAATGAACATGATTCATTTTGAACGTGATTCAGAATTCACATCTATCACTCTGTATTGTGAAATTGTGATAAAGGAATCAAATATGACTTGCATCTAAAATTGTCCCTTGAATATTTGATCCACTATATTGAGACGCATATGATGTATTGCACAGGAATCATCTGTCTTATTTTAATGGTATAGGAAAAGCTCAGCAGATCTGGATCTCATGGTTTTACAGGAAGACTCATGATTCTAGACACGACTTTATTCATACTGTTCAAAAGCTTGGAATAATTATGATAAAAAAATGTTTTGAAGTCTCTTCTGTCAGCAAGGCTGCATTTATTTGATTAAAAATACAGTAAAAACATTTTAAACATTGTGAAATATTAAATATTAAAATGCTTGTTTCCAGTGTGAATATATTGTAAAATGTAATTTATTCCTGTGATCAAAGCTGTATTTTCAGCATCATTACTCCTGTCTTTAGTGTCACATGATCTTCAGAAATCATTCTAATATGCTGATTTGCTGCTCAAGAAACATTTCTGATTATTAGCAATTAGGGGTGGAACGGTTCAACTTACTCACGGTTCGGTTTGTATCATGGTTTTAGAGTCACGGTTTCGGAACGGTTCGGTATGTGCTATGTTTAGGGAAAAACTATCCTGTCAAATAAAAATAAAGAAAATAAGAATAAATTATCTAACTACAAGCAACAGCACAAATAAATACAATAAAGTATAGATACAAATAAAATAAACAGTGATTTTCAGTTTTTTAAACTAACATTAGTTTTTAGGTATAGAAATTGAATAAAGTAATCAAATGTAAAACAGCATTGCATATTTGACTGTAGAAATTAAAGATTAATCTTTATTAAAGTTACAAAAGCGATTCAATCAAGAGCAGTGAGTGATTTCTTTGTTGTTGCTGTTTGATTAATATTAAGAAAGTGCTGTCACTTTAAGAGAATGCACTGATACAGTACATTCAGCCAGCTATGTCTGCTATAGGATACTTACCAAGACGGGCATTTTGACATAATTTTTGTGTGAATTTGTCCATTCAAACACGATACTTCAGAGAGAGCTTAATATTTGCGCGTGTTCTGAGGCTTCTGATGAGCACACGCACAAATCTTCTCACTGCACACGTGAGCTCGCGTCCTCTGGCTCTTAAATGTTTAAACTGGCAAAGCTTACATGAGTTTAGTTTAAACACAGATATCAATGTGTGCTGTTCAGGTCTCACCTGTGCGCGCGCTATCATCACCCGGGTGATGACCGAATAAATGCTCATATTCCAGCATACGGCAATCGCATTAAAAAAGAGTTAATGGTTTGTCCAATTTGTTTTTTGTTTTTGTTTTTTTTATCGCTGTTGTTGTAATGTGCTGGGAAGCCAGAATGTGCATCCATCAACAGAAACATGTTAACATGTTTGTTTGACATGTTATTTATAACAAACCATATTATAGATGCGTTGTCAGATGTAAGTTGATCCGCGGTCCTAGCGCGATTTTTTTTTTCCGCGAACCATTCCACCCCTATTAGCAATGTTCGAAACAGTTGTGCTGCCAAATATTTTTTTATTCCAAACACATAATTGCAAATATATTTACTCCAAACTTTCTCTTTTGTTGGTTGTTGATTGTTGACTGAAAACAGTATGTTGCTGTGAGTTGCAGTGTGTGTGTTTCCTCTGCATTACAGTATAACACACACACACACACAGAATATCAGCCGCTCTGCCACTTCCTCAGTATTCATCTGACTTCAGCACAAAGCCTTTCATCAGAGAGGGAGAGAGAGAGACAGGAGAGGATGAGAACAGACAGAGAGAGAGACAGACAGACAGGAGAGGATGAGAACAGAGAGAGAGAGAGCGAGGGAGGAAGGTCTAAGTGAACACATTTAATGTCCAGTTAATGTTTGATGTGTTAAATTCTGAAGGCTAGAGAGAGAGAGAGTTCTTCATTCTCTCCTGATTAAATATGTACTGCAGTGAAAGTGCTGAATGCAGACAGTGAGTAAAAATAGACCATCATGCAACACTACAGTACAACAGATCCATGAAGCTGCTGCAGTCGTCACACAAACAGCCGACAGTATGAAGCACACAACACTCGTCTGTAGTTCTGAAGAACATGTGAGGAATGTGTTTCTAGAGTGACACAGCGATGATACACGGATGCTGAATGGTTGTTGGTATGTTGCTATGCCGTTGCTAGGGTGTTCTAGGTAGTTCCTAGGGAACCTTCAAGTTTCAATAATATTCTACTCTTGCTGTAAAAAGTCACATCCTTAAAAAATATTATCTATTCTATCTAACGATAGTTCTATCTATCGTTCTATCTATCATTCGTTCTATCATTCTTTCTATTGTTCTATCATTCTATCTATCCATCTATCTATCTATCGTTCTATCTATCGTTTTAGCTATCGTTCTGTCTATCCCTCTATCTATCTATCTGTCTATAGTTCTATTGTTCTGATGTTCTATCCATTTAAATTTAATTCAAATTTTAGCTTCCAGTGTGTTGGCGCCAATTCATGTTCACAATTGTGAATTTAGAGGGAATCTTCAGTGCTGAATTCGGTTCAATCCAGATATCTGTCCATCAGTCTCTCTGTAGGGCGAGTGATCGGCTCTGACATCACAGGACAGATATCCGCTTGATGTTTGTTTGAAGAATGAATCCGTAACAGCTCGCCACTCTTTGACAGAGGTCACACCCTGTGAGCCGTCACACACAGGGCCGTGACTCTGGCCTGGAGCTGCTGGGGCATGCTGGGAAAACCATATGTCACATGCTAGCTTCAGTGAAGGCCACGGTGCCATCCGCCTGCAGACACACACACACACACAGAGGTCTAATTATCAGAGCTCTCTGACAGTTTAAGCAAGCGACGCAGCATGCCTTTAGATGCGAACAGAGGAAAAGAAGGAAAGAAAACTCTCCGCCTGCAGCACACCTCATCCTGTTTCATTATTCCTCATGTTTCATTATTCATGGGAAGGATGTAACAATGAAAAACAACCACTGCAGTGCCGCCTGGAGCTGTTTATTTATTACATTTTGGATTTTTTTAACCGATTGACAGGCTTGCAAAAGAGATTTCTTTAATAACTCGATTGTTCCTCCTAGATGGCAATAAGATTAAATGGAGTGCAAGTGAAGACTACGTACTCTGCATATCAGATGTTTCTCCTGAATAAAAGACCCCAGTAACCTCACCTTTAGAGTTTCAGAAGTGATCTCAATACAGTCTCAAACTGTGCGCAGATTTTGCCTGCATATCAACCCACAGGAAGGATAAATGCGACCTCTTTAATATCTCAATTGTCTTTCCCAGTCGCTATTGAGGTTATGATCAAATGATGATCAAATGTTTAACCTGTTAACCTGCACCCCCCATATTGGGAATAACAGCTGAAAATGACTAACTAACTTAAAATGGTAACAGTTCCTGACTTCAGTGTGCCACACACACAATTGTGGTGTCTTTGGAAAGAAGACCCTTTGGCCTTTACTATCCATCATCCAAAGTTGATAATGCTCAAAAATATAAAAAGTTATAGACACTGAAGTGCCTTGATAAAAATTGTACCACACTGAATTTTTTTTTATTTCATATAAAAATACATGAAATCAGTCCTGGAGCAATCCAGAAAAGTAATGGGTTGAAAGTCACATGTCTCATGAGTTTATATTTCAAATCTGAAGAAGATACCATGAAAAATGATATTCCTGCAGACATTTTTCTAGCCCCCCCCCCCCCGTTTGAGGAAAAATATTTACCAAATTATTGAAGAGTTCCACTACACACTATTTAGTCTTTATACATGCCACTGCAGTTTTTCAATTATAAAACAGTAGACAGAATCTTAGAAATCGTACAAGTGATTTATTTGAGCACTAGACAAATACAATAATAATAATTTGAGTGATGAAAAAAAAACAATAATAATAAAAAAAAATAACTTAATTACATACTGATTTCCTGACAAACAGATGCTCTCCTGCTCATATATTAGTAATCACATGCTGAAGATCATTCATACAGATGCAAATCATACTGATGGCTGCCCAATATAGTCAATATTCACATTATAATGGCCTTTTATATAGACTGCATTCACACTGATATCTGTGAACAGTCAGTATTTACATGCTCATTATCAGTCATAGAGATGTTAATCACACAGATACAGGCAATTCCCCACAAAACACGCAAACATATATAAAACTGCTGAAGAAGAAAAAAAAGAAATGTTTTTTCTTTTTTTCTTATTGTGCTAAAAGATCGTTAAGTTACGCCTCATCAGATGACAGGTGCGTCACAGCGTGCGTCACGCGCCGTCGCGAGGGAGCGCCAGAATTCAAATAATCAATCTTCCGTGTATCTTTGACTTTTTTATTTTTGGATGATTTCATTCTGTTTGGGACATTGCCTGCTACAAAATCGTGCTGTTTTTTTACCACCAAGACGCTGTTTTTGAGCGTAATTTGTTCCATAACGGACACAAACAATAACTCCCTCAAGAGATGAGACGTAAACAAAGGATTAACGATCTAAATTACAGCGTTGTTGTTTCTTTGGACTAAAAGTGCTCGATGGAATGTTGTTCACTGGACCCTTATCTTTCAAACGAAACCAGGATTTACAGCAGTGGATACATTTGAGAGTCGTTATCAGGATGAATATGGTATGTACAGCGGTTTATTTCTACATGTTTTGATGTGTACTGCTTACACAAATTTAGCAAATACATTCCGTATAAGCTTTCTATCGAAAAACAGCGATCTGTCGTCGATGCTTGGGGCTTAGACCTTCAAAATGATATATAGTTTGTCAAGATTCATTTTGTCCTGTTTTACTTTATCTGTTTGAAAACAATGACATGTGCAAACAAAGAGCAATACAAAGAGCTTTCAGTGCGCCCACGTCCTGGTGCATGTTAACAGGTTAAGCTCATATCTCAAATTATTCTCAGATCTAATAATTGCAGCTAGCTCTATACTCAATTATTGACTGATTTGTTTCTCTTTTTTTTTAATCTAATTTTCCTTAACCTGTTAACCCGCACCAGGACGCCAGCGCACTGAAAGCTCTTTGTTTGCACATGTCATTGTTTTCAAACAGATAAAGTAAAACAGGACAAAATGAATCTTGACAAACTATATATCATTTTGAAGGTCTAAGCCCCAAGCATCGACGACAGATCGCTGTTTTTCGATAGAAAGCTTATACGGAATGTATTTGCTAAATTTGTGTAAGCAGTACACATCAAAACATGTATAAAAAAAACGCAGTACATACCATATTCATCCTGATAACGACTCTCAAACGTATCCACTGCTGTAAATCCCGGTTTAGTTTCAGAGATAAGGGTCCACTGTACAACATTCCATCGAGCACTTTTAGTCCAAAGAAACAACAACGTTGTAATTTGGATCGTTATTCATTTGTTTACGTCTCATCTCTTCAGGTAGAGTTATTGTTTGTGGTAAAAAAAACAGCATGATTTTGTAGCAGACAATGTCCCAAACAGAATGAAATCATCCAAAAAAAAAAAAGTCAAAGATACACGGAAGATTTTTATTTGAATTCTGGCGCTCCCTCACGACGGCGCGTGACGCACGCTGTGACGCACCTGTCATCTGATGGGGGCGTAACTTAGCGATCTTTTTAGCACAAATAACTATCTTTTTTTTTCTTCTTCAACAGTTTTCATATATGTTTGCGTGTTTTGTGGGTAATGTGCCTGTATCTGTATGATTAACATCTCTATGGCTGATAATCAGCATGTAATTACTGACTTACTGGAGCATCTGTATGTCAGGAAATCAGTATGTACTTAAGTTATTTTTTTTTATTATTATTGTTTTTTTTTCATCACTCAAAAATTATTATTGTATTTTTCTAGTTCTAATTTATTTTCTCAAATAAATCACTGATACGATGTCTAAGATTCTGTATACTGTTTTATAATTGAAAAACTGCAGTGGCATGTATAAAGACTAAATAGTTTGTAGTAGAACCCTTCAATAATTTGGTAAATATTTTTCCTCAAATATTTATAATACACATTATAAAATTGTATTGCATACCTGCTGCTGCCATAATAAAGACCCATTTGAAAGTTTATGCTTTTCTTTTTTTTCTGCTCCCAGTCGCTGTGGTTGAGCAGTCATGAAGTATTGTTCTTTTAAATAACGTTACTTTCCAGCATTTCAGAAATAATATGTAAATTACACCGAAGTACAACGTTATGGTGTTCGGGAGTGCTCAAAAAGGGATTAAACACTGAATTTTGAATCGATTTCTTCTCGTAAACTCAGAGATGTGGATTCGGACGGCAAGTAAATTACCACACGACCTTGGTGTTTGTCAAAAAACAGTAGGTAATTCGGCCGGGGATTTTCACGGGGGTGGTGAGAGATAAACACCGACATCCTGGATTCGGACAGCAATTAAATCACCAACTACCCCCTGTATATGGTGAAAATCACTTACGTCCCCCTGAGAAACAATTACCGTCCGAATAGGGCTTATGTGCACATACTGTAAAATAAAGTGAAACTTAAAAAATAGAAAACAAATGTGAAAGAGTCGGCACACCAGTGTAAAACATTTAATGAGCTCGTCAAAACAGACTATTGGTGAAGAGCATGTAACTTGAATCCTCACATCTGTTTTGACGACCCTATTAAATGTTTTCTGGATTTATGTTTTGATTGTGCATCTGATTTTTGTTGTTTTTTTTATTATTGTTTTGTTTATTTGAAAATGAAAATGCATGCATTATATGATTGTTTGAAAGTTGATACTTAAGCCGAAATGAACTAAGAACTCCATTAAGCCTTCTGTGCTCTGAAAAGAGCAATTACTGAGCAATAACCTCTTCCTCTGGGAGAGACTGAGAGAGCATCTGTGTATATGGAGGGAAACAAAGAGCGATGCCATCTTGGATTCTTGATTAGGTGCTTTAAGTGTGTGTGTTTGTCCATTGGCAGAGCATCTAAATGGCCGCAGAGCTGTTCTGCTCTCTGTAGCGTCTGTCGTGGCAAAGTGCCTTGTCTGGGTATCACCATTTCCTGCTCCAGAAAGGAAGTAACAGCAGACACCCACCGTCATCAAACGTTTCGTCTGACTAACGCAATGACTCATCAACACATCCAGCCTAAAGGCATTCCAGCTCTGGAAACACTCTGTAAGCAGCCAATACTTGAAATCATCCAGTGGGAATAGTTGGAAAACTGTCCAAGGGAATAATTGGCAAAACGCTATTGGGAATAGCTGGATAACTGCTTTTGGGGGATCTGGCAGAAGGGAGGGTTCTCATCATGAGAATGTGTGTGTGACCGCTTTCACCTTCGGCCGTTGAGTCTATTATCCGTCTCTGTTGTCTGCCAGCGCTGTGGACCAACCCCAGTAAGGGTTATTTCCTGTGGCTTCTGAATAGCCAGAGTTAGACAGCTAACTGTGCATGTTGTTTGGTCTAATATTACCCACAAGCAACTTTGTGACTGTTATCTTTTGACTTTTTTGAGAGAAATAAGAAATGCATTGCAATGGCAGCTTTTAAAAGTATGCATTGCTAAGGAATAATGAATTTTAAGGTGATTCATTTAGTTAAATCCTATTTGTATTGCTGTGTTTATGATTAGCATAAAGGGCAAAAAAGGGTTAAAGGATCATGATGGAAGCAAAGGTGGGGTAAAAGATGTAAAGGGGTTAAAGAATTATGTTGGAAGCAAAAAAGAGGTTAAAGAGTCACAACAGAAGAAAAAAAGTTGGTTAATCAATCACAATAGAAGGAAAAATGGGGTTAAAGAATCAAAGGGTCCAAACAATATGATTTAAGCAAAAAAGGGGTTAAATAATTATGATAAAAAGGGGGGGATAAAGCAAAAAAGAGGTTAAAGAGTCAACAGAAGCAAAAGTGTGTTAATCAATCATGATAGAAGCGGAAATAGGGTTAAAGAATCAAAGGGTTCAAAAAAATGATTTAAGCAAAAAAAGGGGTTAAAATAGTTTAAATAATCATGATGGAAGCAAAAAAGAGGTTAAAGAGTCACAACAGAAGCAAGAAAGTGGGTTAATCAATCATGATTGAAGGAAAAAAAAGATTAAAGAATCAAAGGGGTTAAATAATTATCACAGGGGGGGGGGGCAAAAACTGGGCTTAAAGAATTATGACAGAAGTAAAAAAAAAGTGGCTTAAGAAATTATAACAATAAAAAATGGCTTAAAAATCTAAAGTATAATGACAAAAATAAGGGGGTTAAAGAACATTATGGAAGCAAAAAAGGGGTTAAGGAATAATGACAGAAGCAAAACAATGGGTTAATGAATCAGGACGGAAGCAAAAAACAGGCATTGGAGAATCAGGACAGAAGCAAGAAGGGGGCTTAAAGAATTATGACAGGCAAAAAATGGGATTGAAGAATCATAATGGAAGCAAAAAGGGGGTTAAAAATCTTGACAGAAGAAGATTAGCATTGATCAATTAAGTTTGATGCAGCAAAATTACATTTCCCATCATTCTCTGTGGCAGTTCAAGAATGCTAAAATATTCAGATAAAGCATCATTCACACACCTAATGCCCATCATGTGGTCTTCTTTTTGTCATACTATTGCTATAATAAAACCTTCCTGTCGGGAATTGAAATTTGCATGTATTTTTTGTCTTTTTATCCTCATTCCAAATTATCAGAAAAGAGGAAACCAACAATAAACAGGAGAAAGTACTAAATTATTACTATATTACTATACTATATAATAGTAAAACGCATGTGAACAGTAGCCTACTTTTTGATCAATTCATCAGTAATATTCAGGAAATAATAGATATTGAATGGATGTTTGAACTTATTTGCATGTTTTTTTTTTATTATTTTTATCCTCATTCCAAATGATAAGGAAAAGAGGAAATCCACAGTAAAACAGGAGAAAGTAGTAAATTATTACTATATTACTGTGCCATAGTAAAATACATGTGCCTATTTTTTTATCAGTTGACCAGCTATCTGCACAATCAGGTATCTAGGTGACACAGTTTATAGTTCTTGAGAGTATGGTACCTCTCATTGAATGGCACAGTGCACAGACCTACCCCACACTGACTGCACCTGTAGGCCTACTGTACTGCACCTGTACCAGCGGTCATTTGAGCGTGCGCGATCAGAACAAACGACGTAATCAGGCCGATCATCAGAGAGCAATAGCTCTCGTATGGACACTACGACCACCCCCACCCCTGCCACCCCCATCCCTGTCGGGCAAAGGGTCCAAATGATCACTTGTTTGTGCTTTGTGAACACTCTCGCCTTGCGCGCGCGGCACCATTGCGCATGCAAAGATGTACCGGGAGAAGCGCAATCATTAGACTACCGATCGTCATTTCCAAAAGGCAAATATTCCCCTTCAGAGTCAGAATCGGCGAATAACACTTGCAACACATCCTCACGGTACAAATTTTATTAGCCATTTGCCGATTTTCTCTCACAAATCTCACAATTTACTCACACGCCATGAACTGAACTGCTTCCGCATCAATGACACGATAGCTCACTTGCTCTGCTATTTCCTCGAACAATTTTGGTCTAGAATCGAAGTACTACATGTCTGCCATCTAGTGGTAGGGAATACAAATGAGATATTACACCAGATTAGGAACTACAGTCTATTTTATGAAGTATGACGTCTTGTCGCAATTTTGCGACTTTGGCGCTTAGAGGGTTAATTAGAAATGTGGCAAAACATCTCTGGAGAGAACCTCAGATTATTAAACTCGAAAATGCTTTTCATATTTGGATCAACATAGGCTACATTTGTGAACGCACACTTTCTGCAGTGTCGCGCGTCAAGTAACGCTTCCATGCGCGTCTCACAGACTGAAAATTACAATCGCAACTTCATGCTGTTACTCCTTTCGAGCAGAATTTCACAAAATTGGTCAGCTCCCGACAGCGTCAGGTGTTTTATTAATGGTGAGTAGAATTATTTATTTATTTATTTACTTATTTATTTCAATAAATGTAATCGTTTAGATGTCATAATATTTAGGCTATAAATAATATTATAAATCTGGTTGGTTTGTATTGATGACGTAATATGTAAATGACATGCGTGCGGCCCGTGATACTTGCACTTGGACCATAGTGCGGCCCGGTGGAAAAAACGGTTGAGAACCACTGACTTAGATTAATGGCAGAAGTCAACAGCCTTTTCAAAATCGAAAATATTTGTAAAAAAATATGTATGTAACTTTTACATTTCGTTTTGAAACTCTTCTGCCATCGTCTTGTCTGTCTCACCTCACTCTTCTCGTCAGTCAGCTCGACTCACTCTCCTCACGTGTGATAAATGAAATCTGATCTGTGATGCGCGACTGTCGTTCATTCGGTGCGCTGCATTGAACAGCTGCGTTCAGTTTTAATTGTAGTGTCCTCTAACTGAACTAAATTATTTTTATTACTATAAAAAAAATCTAAATGACGGTGAGGGACGGTGCAAGTGACGTAAACGGTGTTGCGTCTTAACACCGGTATCACCGCCAACACCGTCTATCGCAGCAAGCCTACTGTCAATCGATTAAAAAATGTAATCGCGTTAATCACAGTCATGGGCTGTGATTAATCATGATTAATCACAAATTTTAAATACTAGGATTTACCTGTAAATGTGTTGAAATAAAGAAATGCATGACAAACTAGCAATAAAACGTTTACCAAACCATATCACTTCAATCACAGTATAGATTTACCCAACTATTATCAAAAGTATTTCTAAATAAATACAACTAAATATTTTCTTGCGACCTTACGTGAAGTATTGTGACAAAATGCATTATGAAGAAGAATTGGACCTGTTCTGGCGCATTAGAGCTAATATTAGCATCATGCTTCATAAGACAATTTATGAGATTAATAGTACACTTTTACTCAGAACTCACTTCAAACCACCATCGAGTGTTTGTAATAACTTCCTTTTGTGATCACATGTGGAATTTGGTCGTTTACTGTTGTTAAAATATGCTATTTATAGCCTTTTATATCGCTGCAAAAATTAGCATTTCAGATGTACACATTCATCTCAAGAAAATCACATACAAACCATATCCTATTGTAATCGTGTGTTTATTATTTTATATAATCTATAGTGGCTGTTTATTGTTTTATATAATCTATAGTGGCATGTTTATTTCTTCTGTGTTGTATGCTGTGGCTGAAACTCACGTTGTTTGTGATGTTACTGCCTCTCCGTTCTTAAGTTGCCAGGTATACATTCCAAGTATAATACACATTAAAAAAATATCTATTTTAATCTTTATTTGTCTATATACACTTTGGGCGGCCGCAGTAGATTATAAAAGTAGCCCAAAAAACCGCAACCCATGGCTCTGTAATTTTTCCCGCGACTGTATTTTCAAAATAGCCCACAGGCAGCCACTTGAGCCACAGCCGCTACCCTGACAACACTGTTCGCTGTATCCTCATCACACACTGATAGATAACCTTCCGTGCTGCGATGACGGGAAGAAGTTGGGGTCAAACCTTATCAAACGATTAATTTGCGTTAAATAAAATATTAACGCGTTAAAATTTTTAGATTAATCACATGCGTTAACGCGTTAACTTTGACACCTCTAATATATATATATATATATATATATATATATATATATATATATAATCTATAATAATCCTGACATGTCTGTCTAAACATGACGCTTATTTATGACTCCAATCATTTAAAGTTTAAAAAATGTTAATATTTAAGCAATATTTTAGGGATCTTTAGGGATTCTAGCTGGCTAGAAACATAAAAGATAGAATACAGAAATGATCGGATCTGAAAACTTAGATAACCTCCACATCTAAACCCTGCCATCTGCACACTTCATGACTCTCATTACACCATCATTATGAAAATTGCAATAAAACGATTAGCATTGCAGAACAGGAAATTATTGCATATCCATGCAGAAAGTGTGACAGCATTACTCAGATTCTATCAGCAGACTGAAGCCAAGCCAACCTCTTGTTGTTGTTTTTCAGGTTTAAAAAAGAAAAAAAACAAAGCGCTTGCTGGGATTTTTACGCAGTATGAGACTAAAAGCACACAAAAGTGAAGATTTCATGCATGAAACATTATCTGGAGATGCCAGAAAGCCATATTTTGAGACTCGATCGGCCTGTTATATGTTGATATTACCTGTAACTTTAACCTCATGCAGGATGCATGGAGTCTAGCGTATCATAAAATGAGTTGAATATTTCTTCAGCTTAGAAGCACGAAAGCAGGGTTGGATCAGATGAGTGTGTTCTTCAGGCTGAAAACTGAGCAACCGTGAGTAAAGACGGCAGATTTCACGTCACCAGGCGCTAATGGAGAACTCCAGGCATTATAGACTCAAACTACACACAGCAGTTAGTCTGTCTGCTGCAGTGTTATTTCAGCATTGAAATACTATTATAGTTTTTATTACTATTGTGATGTGAATTCGTTTTTATTTTCATATTTTCCCATACACAAGTGTAATAAGAAATATTTTGGCCTATATCAAGAGTGATATTAGCATATGTTACCTACAGTATAAGGCATATATATTTTTCACATACTGTAAGATATGTTTATAACATACATAAAATCCCCATAGTAAAATATGTTAATAATATCTATGGTGATTTTTGTTACATGGTATTATATGTGACAATCATATGTCAAAAAAAATATTTTATTTATACAGGCAATTTTCATTTAAAAATGCATGTATACACACAAAAATCCACTTTTTTGTAATATTTTTTTTAAATACATGTCTTCCTTTTATATGTACAGTTTTTAGGATATTTGTATGGGTTATATATAAAAGGTTGTATACATATATATATTTATATATATATATATATATATATATTAGTGCTGTCAATCGATTACATTTTTTTTTATCACGTTAGTCACAGTTAGGGATGGGTACCGAAACTCGGTATTTAATTGGTCTCGGGGCTAAATTATGAAAGACCGGAGTATCGATAAGCTCTGACGTTATCGGTTCTGCTGTCGGTACTGGAGAAATTATGAAAACACACATTTATTGTTGCTACATATACACATTATCTTGCAAATTCTATCTCACCAGAGTTGCCAGCTGTTTTATATGCAATAATATTCAAACATTTGTCTATGATGCATTTTTGCTATTCGTAATTCAGAAGCAAGATCGCGCTCACGTGGAGGAGCTTCAGCACGCGCAACATGAAAGCCCTGTTTAATTATGATAGAATAGAGAACTAACTATTAAAACATATGCACTTTATGCCTGTGGCTGTTATATTAAGCTAAGTTTATTTATTTATTTTTGATTTTGGCTTCTAAGGATTATAGCCGTGTTTCTTTTAGCACAACTTCCATCCCTTTACAGCGGCGCGCATTCGTTCCTCCCTAACCAAAACTTAAAGTCTGAATCAGCTCAGTCGGTGATTGTTGTAAAATGCCGTCTTTACTGTTGCTAAATTGCGGGACATGTTTGATAATGAAACGTTGAAAGCACAATCCGCACAAGAGACGCTGCTCCCCAGGCTGAAATGTGTGTGTGTGTGTGTGTGTGTGTGTGTGTGTGTGTGCGTGCCTGCGCAGCGCGCTCCAAAATGGACAAGCAGATTACACTTTGAGCTTCGGGCGCGTCCAAACGATCAAATACACACAAAAATATGTCACAATGGCCAGCTACGAGAGTATTCACTTAAACAGTTTGTCTTAAGTGGACCAGAACTGTTCGGAGAAAATCCGATGTGTTTCAATATATTGCCTTAAAGTGACAGACTGGCGCTTCAATGTTAATCAAAGAAAAAAATGCAAAGAGAAAATCACTCACAGCTCTTAATCTGAATAACGTTATAGCTTTAATAAGCATTAATCTATCAATACATACAGTGAAAACTATGCAGTGTGCATTTACATTTGATTACTTTTAGATTTCTTTTGTAGCTATTACTTGCCTGAACAGTAATGTTAGTAGACCTTCATGGAAAAATTAAAGCACTGTTTATTTCATTTAATTTGTATATTTGTTTTATTGTATTTGTCAGTTTGTTTTTACTTTGTTTCTTTGTTAATATTCTTACTGTATCTTATGTATATAAAACACTAAAAATGCCTGCACACTGGTGCATTTACAAATTGATGTTTTATATTAATTTAATTAAATATTGATTTTACATTTCAGAATATAAAGTAATGTTAATTCAGCTCCTAATTTGTTATATATATATATATATACAGTATAACAAAAAGTACCGATAAGAATACCGTTAAAGTACCGGACCGATAAGCAGTATCGATAAGAGTAGTAATACCGTTAAAACCTTAACGATACCCATCCCTAGTCACAGTCATGGGCTGTGATTAATCATGATTAATCACAAATTTTAAATACTAGGATTTACCTGTAAATGTGTTGAAATAAAGAAATGCATGACAAACTAGTTTAAGGAAACATAACCTTTCACACTTCCGCCAGGTATGAGACATAATCCTTATTATTCTTTTATCATTATTCATTTGTTTTTATTCAGCCATTATCAGTCTTTATACTGTCAATAAAACGTTTACCAAGCCACATCGCTTCAATCACAGTATACATTTACCCAACTATTATCAAAAGTATTTCTAAATAAATACAACAAAATATTTTCTTGCGACCTTACATGAAGTATTGTGACAAAATGCATTATGAAGAAGAATTGGACCTGTTCTGGCGCATTAGAGCTAATATTAGCATCATGCTTCATAAGACAATTTATGAGATTAATAGTACACTTTTACTCAGAACTAACTTTAAACCACCATTGAGTGTTTGTAATAACTTCCTTTTGTGATCACATGTGGAATTTGGTCGTTTACTGTTGTTAAAATATGCTAATTATAGCCTTTTATATCGCTGCAAAAATTAGCATTTCAGATGTACACATTCATCTCAAGAAAATCACATACAAACCATATCCTATTGTAATCGTGTGTTTATTATTTTATATAATCTATAGTGGCTGTTGTCATGTTTATTTCTGCTGTGTTGTATGCTGTGGCTGAAACTCACGTTGTTTGTGATGTTACTGCCTCTCCGTTCTGAAGTTGCCAGGTGTACATTCCAAGTATAATACACATTAAAAAAATATCTATTTTAATCTTTATTTGTCTATATACACTTTGGGCGGCCGCAGTAGATTATAAAAGTAGCCCAAAAAACCGCAACCCATGGCTCTGTAATTTTTCCCGCGACTGTATTTTCAAAATAGCCCACGAACAGTGCACTTGTGCCGCGCCCCTGGCAACACTGTTCACGGCCTCATCACACACTGATAGATAACCTTCCGCGCTGCGATGACGGGAAGAAGTTGGGGTCAAACTTTATCAAACGATTAATCACATGCGTTAACGCGTTAACTTTGACACCTCTAAAATATAAATATATATATATATATATATATATATATATATATATATATATATATATATATATATATATATATATATATATATATATATAATAATCCTGACATGTCTGTCTAAAAATGACGCTTATTTATGACTCCAATCATTTAAAGTTTAAAAAATGTTAATATTTAAGCAATATTTTAGGGATCTAATGAGCGCTGGCTAGAAACATAAAAGATAGAATACAGAAATGATCGGATTTGAAAACTTAGATAACCTCCACATCTAATCCCTGCCATCTGCACACTTCATGACTCTCATTACACCATCATTATGAAAATTGCAATAAAACGATTAGCATTGCAGAACAGGAAATTATTGCATATCCATGCAGAAAGTGTGACAGAATTACTCAGATTCTATCAGCAGACTGAAGCCAAGCCAACCTCTTGTTGTTGTTTTTCAGGTTTAAAAAAGAAAAAAAACAAAGCGCTTGCTGGGATTTTTACGCAGTATGAGACTAAAAGCACACAAAAGTGAAGATTTCATGCATGAAACATTATCTGGAGATGCCAGAAAGCCATATTTTGAGACTCGATCGGCCTGTTATATGTTGATATTACCTGTAACTTTAACCTCATGCAGGATGCATGGAGTCTAGCGTATCATAAAATGAGTTGAATATTTCTTCAGCTTAGAAGCACGAAAGCAGGGTTGGATCAGATGAGTGTGTTCTTCAGGCTGAAAACTGAGCAACCGTGAGTAAAGACGGCAGATTTCACGTCACCAGGCGCTAATGGAGAACTCCAGGCATTATAGATCTTCTTGTTCAGCATTGTTTATAAATTAGAGATGAATTAACGATGCTGGGTTTTGTTCTTCAAGAGGCAGGATTATTCAGGGCGCTTGTTTGTGCTTCAGCTCGTCTACGGTTAATTGAACACACACAGCTCTCTCATTAATGCCATGCATGCTAACCTGAATCACACCAGCAGACAACAGCATTTATTAACCAGCAGCAAAAGCATATTTCCATGTTTTTCAGGGCCTTAAGTGCTTGTTTGCCAGTTCTGTGCAAACTTTAGCAGAGAAGTCGATATGTAGAGTGTGATTAGTGTGTAATGCTCACCGGAGCTGCTCCACATTGAACCACAACAACAACAAACACTGCAAGGAAATGGAGCTTTTGAGAAATATTGCAATGCTTTCAATGGAAAGTTTATTAACTGTAGAAAAGTTGTTTGGATGGCATGCTACAGTACTACTCAGTACTAGTACAGTGATAACTTTGAATGACTTTTTTGGTAGCCAGTATCAGTGTTATTTTTTTTATTATTTCTATACTATTGTTTATTTATATTTTTAAATTAGTTTTTATTTTTACATTTTCAACTTTCATTTTAATATTACATTAAAATAAACTTTCAGTAATTTTATGTGCTTGTCATTTTTAAAAAAATATTGAATTAACTTTAATTTTATTTACATTTCTTAGTTTTATTGTTCTATTAGAGCATTTATTAATATTTGGGATTCACTTTTATATTTTGAACTAATTGTAATTTTTTATTGCTTTAGTCTTTTTGTTTGCTTTTGTCATTTTATTAGTTTTAGTTTTAACATATTTCTGTATAACGTTAATTTTAACTTTTAGTGTTAAGTGCTCTTACAGTATTTGTAATTTTTTTGAATTACCTTTTTTATCCTTGATTTAAATTTTAGTTTTAGTAATTTTATGTGCATTTGTCAATTTATTAGTTATTGTTTTGAAATATTTCTGTATAAGTTTGAGTTTTATTTATTCAGTATTTATACATGTTTTGAATTAGCTCTTATTTTTTGTATTTTCAGCTTTTATTTTAAATTCGAGATTTAGTAAATGTATGTGCTTTTGTCATTTTTATAGTTTTTTTTGTATTTTAAATATTTCTATATAACTTTTAATTTTAATTTTTAAAAATATATCTTATTTTTATATTTATATTTTAGCTGTCATTTTAGTTAGTTTAGTAAGTTTTAGTAATTTTATGTACTTTTTGTCATTGTAATTTTAATACTTCGGCTTCAAATTATTTCTTCCAGTTAGTTGCCAAAACAACATTTCTAATTTAAACGTTTTGTCAGTTTATTTATTTTATTTATGTATATATGTATTTTTCTTTTTTTCAATTTTAGTTAGCACTGGCCAGTGTACAGTATATATAGTGCATTGTAAAGTAAACAGTACGTGAATATGTTCTATGAATCACTCTGTGTATTCGTCAGGCGCGTAGTTTTCTTGTTTTTGCTGCACTAATGATGATTTAGTGGTGTATTCCAGCTGTAATGGTGCCGAGTCGGTGGACGTTTATTTGAATAATTTGACACGATGGTGTGCTTTCATCCGCTCGACCCGGCTCTGTGCTGCTGTTATCACATAATATTTGGACTATTTCTGCTTATAGGCTTTGATACAGTTAGAGTGAGAAATGAGAAATGAAAGTGAACCACACAGCAGATACTCCGCTAATTAATGACATGGAGTCTAATCGCTTGATTCTGCAGTTTCATTCAACAAAGAGACTTCCTTCAAACTTTTTGAAGCAGGAGTTCAGCCAAAAACTCTTTCCAAACCCATATGCTGTTATTTTTTCTGACTGCATTTTCATTTGGAATGAACTATAATTTCAACAGTTGAACGCTGACAGAATCATCACAGCTGTCGTTTTTCACTAATTAAAGTGTCGTTAGTATAAAGGCTGATTTGTCAGACGATTTTGAGACTGGAAAACACTCCCACACACACGCTTTTACTTCCAGGGCTTCATCATTCAATATTCAAGGTTAGCGGATTCTCTTTCCTGTACGACCAGCCTGCCATCCTTCACTTCATAATTAGTCTAATAAAGCGGGTTGTCATAACAACGCAAGGTCACTAATGCATCGTATAATTTCAGACGGAAATGTTTCCGATTTTCTGCAGTCAGAGACAAAAATACTCACGAAACAAATCAAGTGTGATGAAAACGCTGGATTCATTCCTGTAACTACACAAATCCATTTCTATCTGTTCTCCATCGTCAGATCTTGATCCATTTGTAATATTTCTGTGATATTTTTTGCTGCTGAACTCCTCTAATCTTCCTCTAACTCTGTACTTTAGCAGAGTCATAGTCATTCTGTGGTTTGATATCAAAGTTATCATTTTTCCTGGAGTTTTCGAAGCACTTTTGAGGCCGTTTATCCTGATTGGACTGCGATTGGTTTCTCTGTTCTCTCCAAACTCATTCCATTGTCAATCTTTGTCTTTCTCTCTGTTTTATTATTATTATTATTATTATTATTGTTGTTGTTGCTGTACAATAGTAACATTTGTAAAATTTAATTTTTAAATGTTAGCCAGGATCAGTGTTACTTTATTACTATTTATATACTATTGTAGTATTCGTAGTGTTTCATTCTGAGGGTTTCTGTTGTTATGGCATTCTGAGGGATTGCTAGGTGGCTTCTAGGGTGTTGCTATGGCATTCTGAAGGGTTTCTACCTGCTTTCAAGGGCATTGCTATGGCATTCTAAGTGTTGCTAGGTGGTTTCTAGGGTGTTTCTATGGCATTCTGAGGGGATTCTTGGTGCCCTCTAGGGCGTAGCCAAGGCGTTCTGAAGGGTTTCTGTTGCTGTGGTCTACTGAGGGGTTTCTGTGTGGTTTCTATGGTGTTCTGAGGGGTTGCCAGGTGCTTTCTGGTGCATTGCCATGGCATTCTGAGGGGTTTCTAGGGTGTTGCCATGGTGATCTAGGGGAGATTCTGTTGCTATGGTGTTCTGAAGGATGTCTAGGTGGTTTCTAGAGCTTTGCTATGGTGTTCTGAAAGATTGCTAGGTGGTTAATAGCTAGAATTTACGAAGGAACATTCCCAGGCCATTTCTGGTTGCTTTGGAAATTTGGTGTTCTGAGGGGTTTCAAATGAGTTTCTAGGGTGTTTCTATGGTGTTCTGAGGGGCTGCTAGGTGCTTTTTATGGAATTCTAAGGAGTTGCTAGGTGGTTTTATGGTTGCTAGCTGGTTTCTGGGGTGTTGCTGTAGTGTTCTGAAGGGTTGCTAGGTAGGCTAATTAATAGCTAGAAGACACACACTGAAATTGAATAGTTTTAGGAGAGTGTTCAGATCACAAACCCTGAGCATTAGTAATAGTAATAGTTAGCTAACAATCAGCACTGGTAAGTGTTTAAAGTCAGTGATGTTTGCTCATTGATGTTGAGGTTTCAGAGCTGGTTTCAGATGGCTGGTTATCCAGCAGAGCATTGTTCCCGTATGGCCTGTTATCTCTGCAACCTCCCACAACCCCCTGCGGATTTCCCAGCATGCCCTGCTTCTGATGCTATAATTTTTCTGGGCTCTGCTGGGAACTCAGGGTCGTAGTTACGGTCTCTCTCTCTCTCTAATGGACGAGAGACACTGACGGACAAACACAGACAGAGCTCAGTTCTCGTGGTTGGAGGTTTTCTTGAGAAGTAATAATTGTAGATGACGAGCGCTGCTTAGCGGTAATCCAGCGACCCGTGTTGGTCTTTGATGACACACTGAAGGCGTAAAGAGCCGTCGGAGCGGTGGTTTGGCTCTTGTTTACCTGTCATGCTAGCGATGAGCCAGACGGGCTTTGTGTTATTGATCGGCGGGGACTGATGAGGGAGGATTACGGAGCTCTGCTCGTCTCCAGTCCTCGAGTGCTGCTCTCAAACAGCAGGCCTGTCGTTCACTTCCTGTCATTCACACACACTCATGATGCTCCAATCCGCTTTCACTGTGTGTAAATCAGCAGATCAGATCATCTGCTGAACTTCTTGTGTTCCACAGCAAAAAGAAAGTCAGATTGGATTTCTAGATTTTCTGACCTTGTAAGCCATGTGATGTATATAACTCATGTGAATTGGGTAGATAAAAGAGAAAAAAGTCTAAATACTTTATTATAATTATTAGGGATGCACGATATGAAAAAATTGAACCGATACCGATAATTAAGTCCTTCTCATGGCCGATTCCGATAAATTCATATTTTTATATTATAATTATATTATATTTATAATTATATTATAATTTTCAAATAATCTGCAGTTTGTGCACCCAGGAGAATACAAAATCTAAGATGCACAGATGAAACTAATATTTTAGTAGCTCTGGCCTAACTATAATAGCAAACATCAGTCCTGACTCTTCAAATGTTTTTATTTTTTTGTGTAAGGCACCACAATACTTAGTAACAGAAATGGTTTAACAGAACTATGGCTTATCTGCTTTGCAAAGAGCTTGATTGACAGGCGATCTAACCAATCAGAACGCAGAGATTATGCGCCGCCGCTGCTATCCGCCATCTTGCCCGACAGCTACGGCCTGTCTCCATAGAAATCCATGTTAAAACGGGGTAAAAAAAGATGGACTGAATTAAAACTTTTTCAATAACTCAATATAAAAATGTGCTGAGGGTTAAGCTGTGTTGTTGATGGCTGCCACGGTAACGGTAACCTACTCCAACCCTAAACCTACCCCTTACAGTAATGCAGATGCATTAAATATTGTTGTTCAGCATGAGAAAAAGGACGAAATATTGATGTGCGCATGTGCAGTAAGCCCCGGTAGGAAAATCTGATGGGTAGGATAAAATGTCAGGACACCGGCGCTGTACGCATGGCTTGCAGCGCTAAAGTTAAATGCTGAGTGTGAAATAATAAAATAATATGTTAAAATGTGTGCTCTTATCATTCTGTGGACAAAATCCCATGAACTTAGCCCTGATCGGGAGCTTTATATGCACATGTGCGCTCATCTATCTACAATGCAGCTATAACCTCGGATCTCTTCATGTCATCTTCCACTCATTAAACTATGACAGATACTTTACTGCAAAAAGACCGTCACTGCGACACTGTAAAGTGATGAAACTACGGCGCTATGTGCTTTTTAAAACCATTTTCATAGGTTTCACGTTATATTGTCGGCTTGGAAAATATGTAAATACGCATGCCCAGTAGCCGCAGCTGTATCCCTTCTAGCCTCAACCACAAATCAGACAGAAGAGCACATTAACTTCTGTGGATTTAAACTTGAAAAATGGTGTGTTCCGCGGTTGAAATAAAACACTTTCTGATGTTTATTCATGTTCATTTCGTGCTTTAGGTAAATATGAAAAGACGATCGGTTCACGTGTTTGAACTGAGGCAATACAGTGATCTGTCACGACACATTAAAGAGCCACAAAACTGTATTTATTGTTTGAATTTCTTTAAAAATGACACAGTTTAAAAGCTGAGGGTCCTGAGACCTTGTTTCATATCAGAAGTAACCTGCTCTGTCTTCTCTGTCGGTGTGTGGTCAGTTTACTCTTTGCTCTGCGATGTATTTTTCACTGCGTGAGAACATGTGTAACGTTAGTGTGAGAGCGGCATTGTATGTCGGGCATAGCAACAGTAACTAAGGGTGGGCGGGTTTTGCGAACGGTCAACTCATTAACAACAAATTTATATTCAAGTATTTCATGCATAAAGAAATTAATCTATTCAACATTTTTAATGCATGAGGATGAGGAAGTTATATAGGGACTTTACAGCTGTGAATGCAGGCAAAGCAGCTGTTCTCCCGTAGTAGACGGTTACAGTAGAACACCACGAAGTAGCAGTTGAAGTCGCGAACGCACAATATGACGTTGGAATGCCATTGCCGTTCCAACAGTGGAGGCTGCTTAAAGTCCCTTAATACAGCTTCGCTGCGATGACGACCTTTCAAGTGAGATATAAGATTTGTTGTGTTAAAACTTGATGCCTTTTTTCCTCCTCTCAGAATCCTTGCTGAACATACGTTGCAAATAGCAATGGCATTGTCCTCCTCTGCCACCGCGAAAAACTTCCAGACAGGTGAAGACATGTTCACAGATGATGACGTAATGAGCGCGACACGAGCTGAGAGTCACTTGCGCTCGGAAAGCAGATGAATCTCAGATAAATCAGACTGACTGATTGATTTACCAGCAAGCTACTTTATCGGATCTAGTTATCGGATTTCATTTATTTATCGGAGCAATAAAACTGACGTCATTTTCACCCATATCGGTCGATAATTTATCTGTCCGATAAATATCGTGCATCCCTAATAATTATTATTATTATTAGCATAGCACTTGCATATCATTGCTCTTTTGTTGATTTTGATTGCTTCTATTGTCCTCATTTGTAAGTTTCTTTGGATAAAAGCGTCTGCTAAATTACTAAATGTACATGTAATTCTTTTTATTATTATTATTATTATTAAATATTTTTTGTTTTCTAATACAATAGTTCTGTTGCAGTAGTAATATAGTAAATAAGGTTATTAATAATAATAATTATTATTATTATTTGTAGTAGTAGTAGTATTAAATACTTTTTATTTTATAATGCAATAGTACTACCGCAGTAATAATATATTAAATAAGATTATTATTATTATTATTATAGATGTTGTTGTTCTTGTTGTTGTTATTATTATTAACAATAGTTATGAAATTAATGTAAATGCTTGCCTTTTTATTTTACAGTACAATAGTAATATTGCAATAGAAATATAATAAAATAATAAGAAATTAAAAAATGTATATACAGTATATAATAAAAATTATATAAATTATTTTTTTAATATAAATTTAATTTACAATAAAATTATTTTGATAATGATGATTATCAAAATGATGATGTTTGAGGGGTTTCTGTCATTATAATGCAGGATTTTCTGTTTGTATTGCTGTGTATTGATGCCTCATGATCTGTTCGTCCGGTCTGGATGAATAATCAGAAGCCGTTATGCTTCGCTGCTTCCCCTCTATTGTCTTCTTTCAATTTACACTTGAATGGCGATGGATATGAAGCTTTTAATTTGGGAAGGGCAGCGCCGGGCCAGCAGTGTGTGAGCGGGGCAGGAGAAGGTCAACGCATTTAGCTGAGATGAGATTAAATTCATAAATTCATTCAGATTTGCCAGGCCTGACGGTCTTTATGTGGAGTTGACCGCAGCTCCAGACTGGAAGCACTGCTCCTTTGTTACTGGCCATTTAGCCAATTTTTGTCTTTATCCATTTGAAAGTGACTAACAGAGACAGTTGGTCTTTTGCTAGAGGTCATAATGGTGATAAATCAGGGTTTGGTTTCAGTAACCAACGCAGAAGAGATTAAATATAAAAATGTCTAGCCATGCAGACATCACAGTTGGACTCGAAGCTTGTTTCAGGGATAAAGAGACTTTTTGTGAAGATTCGGTGTAGTGCTTTGAAAAGTGCAGTATTGTTTAGAGACATGATTTTTGGGTGGGGCATATTGAAGGGCTTGTCCGAATTTTATAATATGTTTGAAATATGTTAATATGTTAGTTTACATCCCAAACATGAAAAATGTTATTTGTTATTTTTAGTTTTATTATAGTATTTTTTTTTCTTTAAGGGTTTTTAAAAGAATGGTATGGGCTTAAATAGTTATTATAAATTAATTTATATATTTTAATTTTATTTACTTGTTAGTATTTATGTATTACAGTAATTGTTAATTTGTAGTATTTTTTCTTAAAATAATGAAATGCTCTTATTCATTTGTTTATTAATTTTATAAATTTTATAATAAATAAAAGATGTATTATAAATATTATAGTTATTTGTTTTATTTGTGCTTTTATTGATTTATTAAAGCATTATTTTAAAGAATGGTATTGACTTGTATTTTTATTATAATAAATAAATAGCTATTATAAATAATAATTATTATATATATATATATATATGGGTTTGTAGTATAAATTTATTGATTTATTACAATAAATTGCATTTATTTATAGCATTTTCCTTAAATGATCCTTAAAATAATAAAATGGACTTATTTGAGTGCTTAGTATTTTATTTTAATTATAATAAATAATATAAATACATATTTGTGTTATTTGTATTATTATTATTTTATTTTTTTACAGTAAGTTGCAAATATTTCGTTATAGTAGTTTTTTCTTAAAGAGCTTTTAAAATAATTATATTTTTAATATGCATTTTTGTATGTTCTATATAAATATCATATTTGTTTTTTGTTTATTTTTATTTCATTATATTTCTCTTTTTATTATTTATTACAGTAAATTCTAAATATTTCACTGTAATATAATTTTTATTAAAATGAAAAAAAGAAATACTGTAATTTATTTAGATTTTTTTTCTGAATGTATAATTGGTGATTGTGTTGTGTTTGTTAGTGGCAGCTGGTTAATCTGCCGGTATCTGAACGTCTGTAAGCAGGAGAGGACGGCTGTTAATTAGTGTGACGGTCAGCAGTCATCTGAAAGAGACGAGACCCTTGTTGCATAGAAAGAACGATCTCTAACCATCTCTCACCATTTTAAATTTCATCTTTTCCTCCGCAGCAGATGAACACGGCCGGCTCAGTCTCATGCTTGTGATGCAGAATAAGAGATTCAGCAAGACTTCGTGAATTAGCAGGAGAACACAGATGGTGTGAAACCAGTGAGCGAGTGTGTGACGCGTGAAGATGTGTTTCGCAGGTAATTGGTTTTGTGAAAGTGACAGCAAGGCTATTTCATCTGTTTTAGTGCTTCTCTTTTCATACAGTGAACGTGGTGGAGATTTATACTGTCAAACATCCAAAAAGACAAAGAAAACACCATCATAACAGTAGTCTCTACAGCTCGTGCACTATATTCCCAGGTCTTTTGTGCCATTTTTGGTGCACTGTTTCTTTAAGAAAAGCTTGTGATTTGTGTGATTGGCCTCTTTCTGTCCAGTGAACGAATGCAAAGGAAAAGCAGTCCGTAATAAACAAAACCAGCAGAGCTGAACTTCTCCAGACGTGTTTTTCATTCAGGACGAGGATACTGACAATCCATCAGCCATCAGAAAACCATTTCCATCTGTGTCTGAACAACTTCCCAGAATGCAGTGCATGAAGCCATAAAGCGGTACACTATTGTTCAAAAGTTTGGGGTCAGGAACATTTCTAATGTTTTTGCTCATCAAAGATGCATTTATTTAATAAAAATACTGTAAACGTGAAATATTATTACAATTTAAAATAGCTGTTTTCTATGTGAGTATATGTTAAAATTTAATTTATTTCTGTGATGCAGCTCTGTATTTTCTGCATCATTCCTCCAGTCTTCAGTGTCACATGACCTTCAGAAATCATTCTAATATGCTGATTTGCTGCTCAAGAAACATTTCAGATTATCATCAATGTTGAAAACAGTTGTGCTGCCCAATATTTTTGTGGAAATGTCGATATATTTTATGTTTCAGGATTCACAGATGAATAGAAAATTCAAAAGAACAGCATTTATTTGAAATAGAAATCTTTTGTAACATTATAAATGTCTTTACTTTCACATTTGATCAGTTTAATGTGCCCTTGGTGAATAAAATGATTAATTTATAATAAAAAAAAAACACATAGTAGTAACCCCATATATAATATATAGTCTTAATGCTCTTAATAATTTTGAAATGTTCAGTAAGCCTGAAGTTTTCGTGACATGATCTTTTGACGCTGGTAATTGTGCAGCTGCATTTATTGACTCAGAATTGAGAGTTTTTTCCTGAAACATCTTTAAAATTCATCGGTTTAAACTGAACGCGGGGAACCTGGTGTATTCAGAAGTGAAGTTGAATTGAAGCGGTTTAATGACTGGCTCTGTTTGCATGTGTGTGTGTAATCACGCTTCCCAGCTCACTGGTTCAGATGATAATGAGTGTGTCAGTGGGAAACGGCATCTCCTCCTGGACCAGAGCTTGCTCTGTCTGTCATTCATCAGCATCACAGCCGTCACCTGATGAGGAATCGAATGGGACGAAACGGCTTAATGTAGCGTGAAAACTTGCACTTTCAGAACTGAACCGTTTGGGAAGTTTGATGCTGTGACGAAAGCGTGCATTACTTTATGAGCTTGATCTTCATGGAGGTGTCAGATCACGTCAGTGTGAGCCGTTTGTGCCATGTTTTATCACAGATTCACAGGTTTATTTAAATAGTGGAGTTGTGATGCAGAACTGTCATGTTCGTGATGTAAGCAGCTGTTTATGAAGTTTTGGTCAGTGTGAGATGAACAAACTCTCCCAAACCTTCATGCAGACCTCCGTTTGTGAGTTATATTAGTCCCAGTATGAATCAGAGACGCAGAGATGATACCAGACGGCATTTTCCTTCAGTCCTCAGAGGTGAAGAAGCAGCAGAACGGTTTGTTTTATTCTGGATGGAAAATAGACTGTTAAAGTTAAGTTCGACTATATTTTATTATGTTTATTCATTTTTCATATTTTTATTAATTTTAATAAAAAATATTGATAAATAAATTATTATGGTACAAAATAACTAAAAATAAAAATGTTGTCTGTTAAGAATCCTTGAATAAAATACTATAAACCATTAATATACTTGTCAGTACCCCTTAAAGCAGATTAAAAATATATATATTTTTTTTTTTTCTGCTTAAGTGTTCTTAAAAGAATGTCATGGATTATTATTTATTATTATTATTATAAATGAATAACTAGTTATGATAAAATAATAAATGAATATATAAATAATATATTTTTAATTAATTCACTAATAAAGATCCCTTAAAATCCTATAAACTGGTTAATATACTCAATGATACCTTTTAAAATGGCTCACATCACACGTTTCAGTGCATTTTACTGTTATTATAAGATGTTTATAGGCTTTTGAGCAGGTTAGATGAGCAAACTCTTTATTTGTTTATTTATTATTTTTATTTGTATTATAATAAATGAATAAATTGATCTTATAAAATAATAATAAAAAATACAAATATAAAATAAATATAATAAATAAAAATAGTATTTACTGACAGCAATGTATTTATTATGCAATAAAAACAGGGCCGGAGTGGGACTCATGTTCAGCCCTGGAGTTTCATGCTTTAGACCAGCCTGCTATAGTTCACGACTGACTATGGGCCTATTAAAATAATGTAATTAAAACCTAGTATATAGGCTACGTCTGCATAATTGCTCTGGTCCCTACAGCCTTGTAATTCATTGTGTTTTTGCTCGCATATCTCCAACAACTGACGTTTTTTTAGCAAGGTGCCGCTGTCAGGGGAGTCAAAAGATAATTACGTCATCATTAGGGTTGCCAGTTAACAATTGAAGGTCTGAAACATCAGTCAATAAAGCATTTTTTTTAAACAATGGCACTTACATTTTTGAACTAGCCTAAAATTTTATTGTAACCATATAGCCTATGAATGAATGAAAACTTAGAGTGTGTGGGCTACTTCTGGTCCTTGGATTTGTATTTCTATAATGAGGTTATATTTATTTATTTATTTTTAATGTACTCTATTTTTTTTTTCTCTATTCAACAGTATTAAATTACAATACTGAAAGACGTCTTCCCTCAGGTAGATAGATTGAATGTTTTCCTTGCTGGATGTTGGGCTCATGATCAGTAAGTTTTTTTGCATTCGCCCAAACTGAATTGGCAAAATCAATACACGGATATTGAAAGGGAATTGCTGTTAGCACGAGTCCCGCTTGCTGTGAAGCGGGAGCAGCCGGCAGAGAATTTCGCTCGCAAATACGGGACAAACTGCATTCCGTATAGCTTTCATATCACTCTAAAAAAAAAAATGGTGCTATATAGCACTAAAAGTGGTTCTTTGGCTCGTAATCATAGGGGAACCACTTTTGGTGCTGTATAGCACCAAATCTTGGTGCTTCAGTGGTTCTTCACCGGTTCGTTGGCATGACTATAAGGGGCTATATAGCACCGCTACCATATACAGAAACTGTTAAGCTCCTGTATGGTTCTTCAGTGGTTCTATGGGGTGATTAAGGTGCTATATAGCACCACTGCCATACAAAGAACCTGTTAAGCCCCTTTAAAGCCAAAGAACCACTGTTGGTGCTGTTTAGCACCATTTTTTGTTGAAGAAATACAATGCAATATGGCACCTCTTATGGTTCTACATAGCACCATTTTACAAAGGTACTGTATAGCACCTTTAAAGACATGGTGTTATATAGCACCAAAAGTGGTTCCCCCGTGATTACGAGTCAAGAACCACTTTTAGTGCTATATAGCACCATTTTTTTTAGAGTGTATGGGACGCTTCTTTGATGCCTTAAATACGTGGCGATTCCGTATTATATATAACGGCTGACAACCCTGCGAGCGGGACTGCGGTAAAATAATAAATAAAAAGAGTGGGGCAGTGCAGGCAGCCATAAGGACAGCATTCATATTTCAACCCAAGTGGCATGACAACACCGGCCCTCGCGGCCAAAAAAACAGATCGGCCCACCAGGAATCCCTCCCGGTGCTCCCGATTAGCCAATCCGGGCCTGAATAAAAATATAAATAAAAAAATGTATGTTAAGAACCCTTAATATACTGTATACTGAATAATATACTACTCATTACTACCCCTTAAAACTACTCACATCACAGTTTCATTGCTTTGTACTGTTATTATGAGCTATTTATAAACTTTTGTCCAGTGCTGGATGAACAGACTCCTCCTAAAGCTTCATAATACCCTCCGTTTGAGTGTTGAATCAGTCCCAGTATGAATCAGAAACACTAAAATTAATACCAGACGGCATTTACCTTCAGTCCTCAGAGGGGAAGAATGGCTTATTTTATTCTGTCAGTTTGAAAGAGGCTGGAAAATGGACTGTTAAAGTAAACGATGACTGTTTTTGGTGCAAAAACCTTTAATAATATTACAAGTGGACTTGAGGGAAAAGAGTAAAAAGCAATGAGAGGTGTGATATGAGCTGTTTAAAGGAGTGTAAATGAGTATATTAACCGGGTGAATATAAAGCCGCTCTTCTTTAACTGCGTGATTGTTCTAGTTTTAAGGGCCATTGGTTTTACGGCTCTTTGAACTGAGTAAATCATCACAGACTTCAGAGGCCGGATAGTCCACGGTGTTCCCACTTTGGGACACTTTCACGCAATATTGAACACGCTATGATTTTAGAAATGAGAGGTATGAAACTGATTTGCAGTATTGTGAGTGTATTTTTCACTGAGTGCCCTTGAGCATCATGTAAACTCAGCGCTGCTGTGATTGGTGTGTTTCTCGGGACGTCCTGTTGAAGGTCATTCATAACACGCAGGTAAAACAGCGTCTTGATTTCATCTCCCGCTGCTTTAAGATCCAAAGGTCAGGACTCTGTTTACAGCGAACGCAGTACTTGCTGACAAACAGTTTAGTTTGTGTTGTTAAATCTGCATTTTTTTCTACTTTCTGGTCTGTTTGGCCACAACAGGATTACGACCGTGTTGCATCAGTGTTACGTTCAGATGTAAAATTGAAGCGTCTGTGTTGACGGCGTGTTGGCCGTGTGTGTGAAGCGGTGAACGTGATTAATTAGTGATTTTGTTGGCATGGGATGAGAGATGAAGGATCACAGTGTCATTGATGATATTTGGATGTTGTTTTGTACAGCAGGGCCACAATGTGTTTGCTCTGTTCTGGCCTTACTGAATATAGTTCATCTGTTTTCTAAAAATCTTTTCCAGTAGCAAACAGGGTTATTATCGTTAACTAAAACTAAAACCACAAAAAAAGTTAAACTTTGATTTAAACTTTAAAGTTTTAAAGTAAAACACAAGTAAACTTAAAACTGTATAGAAATATATTAAATAAATAACAGTAATGACAAAAACAATGACAAGAAAATTGCTAAATCTAAACTGCTAAAACTTCAACTAAAATTTTAATAAAAAAAGAAAAGGGGAAAAAGATCTAATTCAAAAGTGACAAAAATGCACAATATAATTGCAAAACCTAACTAACAATTAGAATAAAAAGAGAAAATAGAAAAATAAAAACAAATTCAAAATACTGACTAAAACTATAATGCTATTCTATACTAATAAAATGACAAATACCAATTAAAAGATAAAATTGCACAATACAAATTACTATAACTAAAATTAAAATAGAAAAATTAAATCTAATTCAAAATACTGACAAAAGCTGTAATGCTAAACTATAAGGCATAAACTATAAAACTAGTGTGTGTGTGTGTGTGTGTGTGTTATTGCACATGCAGCTTGAGCTAATTGAGTAAATATGCAGATATGCTTTCTCTTGTATAGCTTTGTGAAATCTGATTCATTTTAGTGAATCGGCTCATTTGGATGTTTCACTTCTATTGAAGATTCACTGATTTATTTGCATATCTGATAAGAAAATCTTTTTTCATGTAGATTTATTTAGTTCAAATAAATAGTTTTTTTTTTGTTTAAAATCATTGCTGTTTATCACTGTTTTTGACTCAACGTGCTTTGTTTTTGTGGAAACTGTGGTACACTTTATTATTTAGGATTCTTTGATGAACAGAAAGTTCATAAGAACAGCATTTATTTGAAATATAAATCTTTTATAACATTACAAATGTCTTTACTGTCACTTTTGACCAATTTAATGTGTCCTTGCTGTGTAAAAGTATATGTTTAAAAAAAACTCATTATTTATTTGCATAAATAATGAAAGTACTGCATAACCTGATCATCCAGCAAGAGTTTATAAAACAGACCTGCTGCATATAGAAACACTGAACAAAAGTGATTAGAGCCTCATGAACTGGAAACCTCAGTCCCGTGTTTTATTCTCATACGTATCATAAAACAGAGAGAATTGGCTTGATGTCTTATGCGTATGTGATGATGTTTGGAGTCCATTACAGGACGTGGCGCTCCGAACACCTGCTGTCAGAAAATATGAATGACAGAAACCCAGCAGAGCCGCGTCTGAGCGACTGAAATGAAGAGAAGCTGCTTATAAATGATTCAGCTCTGCTCGTTTGTGTCTCTGCCGCTGAATTTGTTCTGTTTTCATAAGACTGCAAACTGACTCTCTCAAAATGGCTGCTGATGCACGAGAGAGAGCGAGAGAGACAGAGAACATCTCCTCACTAATGTTAGGCAGCTCTGCTTTCTTCCTGAAGCACATCCGGCATGAGCCCGTGATGCTAAAAACAACCTGACGGAGAGGAAGAGAGAGAGAGCTGATATGGATTATTATTACAGCATGTAAATATTACAGCAGGACACTGAGAGAGAGAGAGAGCGAGAGAGAGATCAATGTGTTGTGCTTTTGGGAGGAGAAGAGAAAGAATCATACTGACTCACTGCAGCCTAATTAGTGCACTAGATATACTTTATAGCATGTGAAATCACACCGGCTGCCTGCACCATATTTGATGAATCAAATCCAAAACTTGTTTAGTACTAATTTTAGGCTGCTGATTTAAAAAAATAGTGTCTGTTTTGCTGGAGCACGTCACACTTTCTCATTAAACATGATGCATTTCGTAACATTTTTGTTTTTGATAATCATTAGTATGGTGATGAAGTCTCATATTTTCCCTTAATCAGCAGAAAAACACCACAAACACATGATTCCTGCCTGAATCTGAGCCAGATTACAACTGTTTGTTCAATGTTTGACATTACTGTATGCCTAATCCTGGCAGGGGAGCCAGCTGTTTGCATCTGCAAGTTTTACTGCATCCAAACAGACACAGAACATTATTAAGTATTCATTATTAAATTAAATAAACATTAGGCCTTTTTGCAAGGCAGCCTTTTTTTTCCTCCAAGATGTGGGACTGTGTTATGATTAGTGCTTTTCAGATCAGTTTATTGATAGTTTTAGACTTTTATCGGTCAATAATTGTATGAAGTTGCTGTAATTTTCAAATGTGTTAAGTTGAAATTTAAAGGTGCAGTGTGTCAGAACTGCATATCAAACTGATAGCCCCGCCTACAAACTTGTGATTGGTTGAGCCAGTAGATTGACGTATTGATGTTTTGAAAGTGTTAGTGTTTCATTCTTCAGGAGTTAGTTGACAATTAGTGAACTGAATTGTTTATTTTATTTAAAAAATATTATGTTGGAAATTATTTAAAAGTTTAAGTTACCAGCTTTATTTTCTTTAATTTATCCTGCTGTGTGTGTGTGTGTGTGTGTGTGTGTGTGTGTGTGTGTGTTTTACAATAAAATACTTTATTAATAATTTCATTGCAGGTACAGGCAGTGTTATTTTAGTAGTATTTGTATACTGTTATAGTTTTTATTAAAAATATTAATTAGCTTTTATTTTTATATTTTTTAAAATTTTAGTAATTTCATATGCACTTTTGTTAGTTTTATTAGTTTTTGTTCCGTTTAAACATTATTATTTACATTTCATTTATTTATTTAATAAGTTTTAGTTTTATTTATTTCCAGTTAGTAATTTTAGTTCTTCAACTTAAGCTTAGTTAGTTGCCAAGGCAAGATTTTAATTTTTTTTATGTATTTATTTTTTGTTTTACCTTTTTTTGTGTAATATTTCTATAGTTATACATTTTAATCTATGTATTAATTTATTATTTCAGCATTATTTCAAATAACAATGTTTTTAATAGATTCAATTGTAGTTATTGTTAATAATAACCCTGGTTACAGGTCATTTTCTGTTGTAGATACAAACAGATCACGCTGCATTGTGGGATTCTGTGATGGTGGAATACCCATAAGCCCTTGCACTAGGTTAATTTAATTATGCACGCTAGGGCAATACATTGGGGGTTTATGGAGACATGCACAAAAGTTGTTAGAATTAATAGAGGTTTAGCGCTATTTAGTGCTGTTGGTAAGTAGTTGTTGTGTTTGAAGTCACCGTTATAGTGATTAGTGTTCCCCACGGCAGAGACCTCATTAACTTATTAATGAGTTTCCACCCAGTCAGTGCAATACTATTAGAGAAGAATATGACAGGTTAAGCATGATCTAATCTAAAATAGGATCATAAGTTGAGATCAGGGGTTGGAAAATAAATGATAGTTGTTTTGGTTTGTTTTTAGCATAATGTTCCACCACATTTATGAATTCATAAATGTATATAATATGACAAACGATTGATATGATTGCTAGGTGTAGTTACTATGTTTGCCTTTTCAGTATAGTGTATAATTTAGTATGATCAACTTATTTATCATGTTTTGCTTGTATGTACACTACTGTTTAAAAGATTGAGGTCTGGAAGATTTTTTTTTTTATGTTGTTTTGAAAGAAGTCTCTTCTGCTCACCAAGACCGCATTTATTTGATTAAAATATAGTAAAATTCAGAAATATTATTACAATTTAAAAAAGCTGTTTTCTTTATGAATATATGTTAAACTGTAATTTATTTCTGTGATCAAAGCTGTATTTTCAGCATCATTACTCCAGTCTTCAGTGTCACATGATCTTCAGAAATCATTCTAATATACTGATTTGCTGCTCAAGAAACATGTCTGATTATTATCAATGTTGAAAACAGTTGTGCTGCCCAATATTTTTGTGGAAACTGTGATACATTTTATTTTTCAGGATTCACAGATGAATAGAAAGTTCAAAAGAACAGCATTTATTTGAAATATAAATATTTTAACATTATAAATGTCTTTTAATTTAATGCAACGAATAAAAGTATTAAGTAAAAAAAAAAAAAAAAAAAATTAATTATATGTATATATATGTATGTGTATGTGTATATATATATATATATATATATATATATATATATATATATATATATATATATATATATATACATGTATATATCCAGCCAATATCCAGCAACTTCGCACAGCCATTGAAGAGGAGTGGACCAACATTCCACAGGCCACAATCAACAACCTGATCAACTCTATGAGAAGGAGATGTGTTGCACTGCATGAGGCAAATGGTGGTCACACCAGATACTGACTGGTTTTCGGACCCCCCCCCCCCAATACAGTAAAACTGCACATTTTAGAGTGGCCTTTTTTTGTGGCCAGCCTAAGGCACACCTGTGCAATAATCATGCTGTCTGATCCGCATCTTGATATGCCACACCTTATCTCGGCAAAGGAGAAGTGCTCACTAACACAGATTTAGACAAATTTGTGAACAATATTTGAGAGAAATAGGCCTTTTGTGTATATAGAAAAAGTCTTAGATCTTTGAGTTCAGCTCATGAAAAATGGGGGCAAAAACAAAAGTGTTGCGTTTATAATTTTTGTCAGTGTATATGAAAAAATATTTTTGAAAGAAATTAATATAAATGTATTTTATTTGTAACAATTTTTTTAATGTAGTGGATTGTTATGTTACAGTATATAGTAAAGTATTTTCAGCTTGTTTGTTTTAATATCTCATATGGTGACGTGTATGAAAACAAACGTCTCGTTTCACTCCGGCGGTTTGATGCTAATGCCATCAGTAGAGTGTTGGATGCTAAACATGTTCCTATGCTCTCCAGCGCTCAGGTCACACGCTCTTCCTGCGGTTGTTTCTACATTTAGCTGTATCAGGATGCAGAATATTCCGTGATGGCTTCAGAGGCCGTCTCCCACTGCCGTTTTGCCTGTTTTCCTCCCATCAAACAATAGTTTCCCGCATCCAACACTTGTTTTGAGGGGCGCCAGAGAGAATATTTAAAAGAGCTCTTCTTTAAGATTTCATCAGAGGTGCTGGGGGTTTGTGAAGGTGACATATTCCTCTGCAGCAGCTGCGATGCATAATGGATGGGCCCCGGGTGCCGAGCGGAGCGAGTACAGATGTTAAAGCGCTCCTGCAGGACTTCCTCCACGTTTGGAGAGGACAGCCGTCTGCAGCCTCCAGCGTTCGCCTGTTTGCCGCTGAAAGAGGAGTCATTACAGTTTTTTTCAGCTGCTTACACACAAAATCTGTATTTGTCACACAATTTCTGAAAGCTGACACTCAAACAGCAGAAGCACACACCAAATCTGCAAAACCAGACACTAATTCTCAGCCTTTGACTCAGTTTTCAATTTCATAAAACACTTTTTGCAAAACACAACACACAATTCTCTATGTAACACAAAAATCTAACAGGAAGGTTCAAGGTTTTGCAATGTTTGTATGTTTGCAAATGTTTGCTTTTGAGATGTTTGTGATATTTTGAATGCAGTGCTTCATTTTGCAAGAGATGTGAGGCATTTTGTGTGTGCAGTTTTTGGATTTGTGTGTACAGTTTTGAAAAAAAGAGGCAAAGTTTTGAAAATGTGTGTAAGCAGTTGAAAAAACTTAACGAGACGAGCGACACAAAGGCATCCACCCTGCGTGTGTGTAGGAGGCCGTACAGTATCTACAGGATCTCGTTTGATCTCGCCTTTAATATTAGATGTTCTCTCCTCCCAGAAACATAATCTGATTATTTTCCTTTAGCGCTTCAGTGGCTTCTTTTCTTCTCTAATTGACTGATTTTTGTCTACAGGAATTTCTCTGAATCAGGAAAAATTCAGACACATGCACGTAGTGGAAAGACAATTTGCAAGTATCGTTAAGTAGAAGAGATCTGAACAACGTCGCAAATTATACTTGGTTTATGCAAGTACATGAATGCAGATGCATGATGTCAGAACAAATTCATCATCTTATTCATAATGTTAGAGCAGGTTTTAACTAACTACAATCAAACTAAGTAGACAATATCAATTTGAATATCAGAATATATGAGTTAATTCTGCAATCCCAGCAGTGTTTATCTGGCACAAAAATAATGAGGATCACAGTTAGGCTGACAGCATTACATTAAAGGTATAGCAGCAAAGACATAATTATAAGAGTCAGAGACACACTGGAAAATGTCCCTAAAAAAAAATTCTAATTTGGACTTTTTGGTATGGTGATACAGTGATTCCTCACACGGCCTGCAACGCTTCAATGCTCACATTCCTTTAAAGCCGAGACGCCGTCTTATTTCAGAAATCATTCTCCTCTCTTTAGATGCAGAAAAACAGCTTGTACAAGCATATTTTTTTAACTTTGTGCATTATGCATTCAATTCATTAATTTGTAATGTCATATGACATGACACATTATCTTTGGAGAGATTCAGGCCTGAAACAAACACTTCTCCAGAACATCAACACAAACTCTTGTTCGACACATTGCGAACGCGTCCCGTGTTACATGCTTAACATACACGATTACATTAGTGTGACAAAAACAAACCTCAGCACTCAGTGGAGCCATAGAGTTTCCTTCAGACGTCTGCTTCATTAAATCAGATGTGTGATCATTCAGATAACTGTTTTAACAACTGTTATAAACAGCATCTTTCTCCATTGACAGCCATCCAAAAGTAGTAGTATTCCAAAATTGTTTTTTTGTTTTTTTTTGCAAGCAAAATTGCAATATCTTTTATTAGTGTAATTGCAATGAAGCTGAAAAAAATATAAATATTAGAGATGCACCGATGTATCGGCCAACAATCGGTATCGGCCGATAAAAGCAATTTATTTCACTATCGGCCATCGGCTCTATTTGACTAGATGATCACTCGTAGTTCAAGCCAGCATTGTCAGATCCACAGTTTTTCTCGCCACCAAACATTTGTAGCACGCCTCGCATCCAGTAATCACAAAGAGCTCTGTGCTTTCTTACTTCTGATAAGAAACAAACTCTCAGCTTTCAAATCCTGTACATTCTATCACGAAATACAAACAATGAATGAAAAAACACATTTCAAATAATGTACATCTGTGGTGATGCAAACAAACATCCTAAACACTCGTTTCTGTACTAATTACCATTCTAAACACTTGATCTGTCTGTATGTTGTGTGTGTGAATCTTGTCAAGGCTTGTAGGTTTACCAGCATTAAATTACATTAAGCGGTCTGAGTTAAAGCCACACACACACACACGCACACACGCACACACTCAGTTGAGCGTCATGAGAACATATCATAATCCTGTGGAGAGATTACACACATAATCTACAGGAAATTACAAAAGCATCTTTAGGGAGTTAAGCAATTGTGCAGCGTAATCCACAGCAGAAAGCGCTCTTTACAGGAACACTGCGGCTGATTTCCTCGAGCCGCGCTCTCTGTTTATCTTTCCAAACACGATCTCTGAACATCTGACATCCGTCCAAGAAGAACTGTGAGGATGAACCAAGATTGTGTGTAGTAATTTAGCCACTGCCAAACACACACACCACACTCACACACACACACACACACACACACACACATGCAGTGGATGAGTGTGGCAGCGCTTTAAAACACTGCAGAGCGACAGAACGAGGCTGGTTAAAACAGGTCACCCACTCAACCAACTAACCACCCATGCACTGTCAGAGCCACACATTCATGCAGATGTTGTATTTATGAGCTCTGAGATGTTGTTTGAATAAAACATCCCATAATTAGTCATTAACCAGATTCCAGCACCTTTTATTCTACAATATTGTATCGCTCTCTGGATCTTCTGCTCTGTTTGGGGAGGAACGGACTAAAAATAGCCATTACAGGTCATTTCAGTGAGACAGTTAAAGAAAAACGATTCAAAAACAAGGACGACCTGTACAGGGAAGGAATCAGTGAATATCATTTCATTCCCTGTGCAGGACATCCCATTTTGCATTTTAATTTTTATAGTTCAAGTTCAAGATTTATTTGTCACATACACGATTATACAGAGAGTATTAACCAGCAGTGAAATGTGAGTGAATATAATGAAATATTTAGTTCATTGTGTTTTTGCATTTCATTTAAGGTTGTTTTTTTTGTTTTGTTTTTTTTAGGTATATTAACTGTTAGCTTGAGGTATTAATTGTCTGTTTGAGATATGTACACATTTATTTATTTAAAAGTAAAATTATTGCAAAATTGTACATTTATATATTGATATATGTCCCTGGAGCACAAAACCAGTCTTAAGTCGCTGGGGTATATTTGTAGCAATAGCCAAAAATACATTGTATGGGTCAAAATTATCCATTTTTCTTTTATGCCAAAAATCATGGACAACTTTAAAGGTGATTTTCTTAATATTTAGATTTTTTTCTGCACCCTCAGATTCCAGATTTTCAAATAGTTGTATCTCAGCCAAATATTGTCCTATCATAACAAACCATACATCAATGGAAATCTTATTTATTCAACTTTCAGTTGATGTAGAAATATCAGTTTCGAAAAATTGACACTTATGACTGGTTTTGTGGTTAAGGGTCACATATTTCATGTAAATGAAGATCCTCATTGCAGATGTGCCAAATAATAGCTGCTAAATACTGAAATAAATAATCAATGAATTCATTAATTTATATGTAACGCATTTTATTTATTTATTTCTACATTTGTATATCGGTATTTCATGTAAATGAAGATTGCTGATGTACCAGATAAGTGCTGCTGAGTACCGCAGAAACTAACTAATTTATGCTTTTATTTATATTTAATGTTTATACGATATACATACATACAAGTATATGTAGTAATATTTCTTATAAATTAATATCCTTATTAGTGCTTTTAAATACTGCAAAAAAATGCATTATTATGATAATATATATATATATATATATATATATATATATATATATATATATATATAATATGAATATGTCATGTAATTTTACAGGCTGTTTACATTGGCTATTCACCAGCTGCAAAATTTCCAGCCTTGCTTTTTAAGGAGGTGACCTCAATTAGAAAGTTCAGAGTGCTGAGGGCCTGGAGGGTAATTTATGATTACATTCGAGTATGTTTTAATATCACCATTCAACATAAAGACAGAAAAATGACACTGATGCTGAAATATGCTGAAATAGATGTGAAAATAACAGCCGGTAACATTCATACAAATTGGTGTCTGCCCCAGTAATAAACATTGATTTGAGCGACACCCCGGCAGATCAGCGAGCGATTATTCTGCCATTAATGTTACACACTTTAGATCTGCTCCTGCAAAATAAAACATTCATACGGGTCGTTCTGCGGCGAGCGGCCAGGAATATTAAAACCGGCCTGATGCAGAGACGAGAGAAGAACAAAGAGCCGTTACGACGCAAGTCAGAGACGATGAGGCGGACGTGTGCGAACACTAATGAGCTTGTTGTCGGTGGATGGTGTGTTTCTGTGTGAAGTGCCACTCAATGAATTATGGGTAATGTGCATGTGAGCTCACGTCTTGTGTTCAGTCAGTGAGCTGTGATCTGCCTGCCAACTTACAACAACAACGAGACTATCAAACACACGTTACACACGCTAAAAACCTCCAGGCCTCATCGTTCTTATGAAACACTGCCAGCTTCCAGCCCAAAATCTGCTTTATAGTTCTGCTTTGAGAAGTATTTTGAAACTGAAATAGATATGCAAATTTCGAAGGCCTTTAAATGATCAACATGATCAAAACTTTGCTTTATCTGTCATCTGATTGATAGTTTAGAGTTTTTATCCAGTAAAAGCTCTTTTAGTGTAATTGTACTTCAGCTGCTGCTTCACGTGTCTTTCTCTTGTCAAATCTTGACTGATTTTTATCAAGTAAACGTCAGAATAACTGTAGTAATATCTCCAGATGAACACTTACTGAAACAGCTTGGCTTTACTTGATTCTCCGTCAATCATTTTTTATTAAAATCATTGAGTCTCAAATCTGATCATCAGGATCTTCTGAGGAACATTTGTTTCCAGAAGCTTTACTTTCACTGTTCCTCAGCGGAGGAATGATCTTCATCTCACATCTTCTGAGGAGCGTTTATTTCTTCATCTCTCAATCAGCATTGCATTGTATCATTGCATCATATGTTTGGATCATTTACATCTCATCTTACTAAGACATATTATTGGAGATCTAGAGTGATGACAGATATTCTGATCATTTCATGTAAGGATCTGCTCTACTGTTATAAAGATATAAATGATTTACAAGCATCAGAATTTCATCTCCTTTTGTTCATATCAGGCTTTACAGAGTTAAATCCCTCAACACAATTAACTTCCGTAATGTTATGTTATTTTATAATAAATATGTTAGTTGTGAAAAGGGACTCTGCAGTGAAAGTTAGTATATTTTGAGGACATTTGATACTCAAATCAGTCATTTTTCATCTTTAGAATGACGTGCACTGATGAATCATTGATAATGACAGCAGAAGCATTGATTTAGAGACTCATTTGTGACGTCATGTCATCTGTAAGATCCATCTCTGGCTCTTTGGGCACTCTAAGCATAATCCCGCTGGTTATTAATACACGGTTTCAGTCCTTCAGGTATCGATTCCTGCAGCATCTGTGAGCTCAACCTGATGAGAACTAATCACATCAGCTGAGCTTTGAATGTGCTGTCGATATAAAGCTGGGGTACCCACAGAACACACTCCTGTGTGTGTCTTTGTGTTTGTGTTGTGTGTTGTGTTGTGTTGTGTGTTGTGTGTGTGTTGTGTGTGTGTGTGTAGGGAGTGTGTGTGTGTAGTGTGTGTGTGTGTGTGTGTGTGAGATGTGTGTGTGTGTGTGTGTGTGTGTGTGTGTGTGTGTGTGTGTGTGTCAGCAGATTTCACAGCTAAAGAGGTCACAGTGAGAGGAGCTTCTGGATAATACACAGCTATGCAGTATATAATGTACATATTATGTGAATTTTCTGTATGCAAAGAATATCTGTATGCATTTTACCGTATATAATGTGTTGTTTACATAAGAGATCGCTGCACTGGATAATATATCCCACAATGCAATGTGTGTAAACTGCGTGACTAATGAACTGGAAGTGATTTGTTAATAACAACTTTTTCTTCAAGCTAAAATATATTATAGCAAATTAGATTAAAAATGCATAACTGAACTATACATGAAATGTAAATGACAACAGTGTAGCATAGTTTACTGCTGTTTGAAGTATGCAATATTTAGTAAGTAGTATGCTAAGAAAGTTTGGGGTCATTTTTTTTTAAATAGTACTTTTTAATCATCAAGGATGTGTTAAATTGATCAAAAGTGACAGCAAAGATATTTATGTTACAAAAATGTCTATTTCAAATAAATGCTAAAAAAAATCAAATGTATCACAGTTTCCACACAAATATTGGGCAGCACAACTGTTTTCAACATTAATAATAATAAGAAATGTTTCATGAGCAGCAAATCAGCATATTAGAATGATTTGTGAAGATCATGTGACACTGAAGACTGGAGTAATGATGCTGAAAATACAGCTTTGATCACAGAATTTTTTTTTTATTTTAACAGTGTATATTCACATAGAAAACAGCTTTTTAAAATCGTAATAATATTTCACAATTTCTACTCTATTTTTGATCAAATAAATGCAGCCTTGGTGAGCAGAAGAGGCTTTTTTCTAAAACAAAAGAAAATCATACTGAACATCTTTAAGCTGAAATGAAAAATGTAAAATTGCTGTAATATCATGCTTTTGCTCTTTTTTTTTTTGCTCCGTATGTTCCTTCTGAATACAGTCAAACCCGTTGTTATAAGGTCATTCATATTTCCCGTCTCATTTTTAATCGCACATTTTTCAGAGAAAGATGGCAAACGGGTCATCTGTATCTTGTCAGTGTTTTCTAGCTCTGCCTTTGAAGCCGTCCCTGAGGGTCCCGCTGAGCCACGCTGGTCAAAAGTTAAATCTGCTCCTAACCTTTGAAGCGATTATCCTAAAATCACATTTCTGCTGGCGTCTGAAGCGGCCGATTGTGCCGGAGTTGCTGCGAATCCACCGATGGCCTCGCAATTGCTGCTCGCAGCTGTATTTTCACATTTCAGTATGGAAAGTCACGTTTCCATTTTTACTTTCCAAATCACAGGGATACTCACCCTAATCCTGCAGAAGGGGATTTGAGAGCGTCCCGACTGTAAAGTGCTGCTCTGGGGAGCTTTTTAAACTGCAAACACGAGGAGAGATTCGGCCCTCATTATGAGAGCTGGATAAGAGAGAATAATGTGGTGGCTTGAAGTGATAAAGAGAGGAATAGAGAGCGACACGTTTGAGAAAAGCACAAACAGCACAGGGGAGAGTGAAGAGAGTACTCTGATCAACAACATGTGGAGATAAAAAGTGCCTCGTCCTGTTTGACTGCATGTTATCACACCGTCCCAAAGGGAGTGTGTGTGTGTGTGTCTGCTTTTTTGGCATTAGACAGATTGATCATACAGTAACGTTTTAAACAGTTTAAACACTGTGTCCTAATGACAGAGGTCTGATATACCTGGAGAGAGTGATTTGTTAGCATTGACATGTCACTATGGCAGAAACATTCAGAAATTTCTAGTAAATTTCACAAGTAATTACAAAGAAATTGCACATTGCAATTTTAAACCAAATTTTGAAGTAGAAAAACTAAAATGATATTTTCTGGTAAAGTGTAGGCTATTCCAATAATCTGCTTGATTTACAACTTTTTTTTGTGTATTGCCACAACTTTAAGTTAAAAGTTAAAAATGTATTGATTTAATTAAAACTTTTAAAGGGATAGTTCACCCCAAAATGAAAATTCTGTCATTTACTCCAGTTGTTCCAAACCTTTAGCAGTTTGTTTTCTCTGATGAACACAAAAGAAGATATTTCAAAGAATGTTGGTAGCCAAACAGTTGACGGTAGCCATTGACTTCCATAGTATGGAAAAAACACAGCGGAAGTCAATGGCTACCAGCAACTGTTTGTTGGGCAACATTCTTCAGCTGCAAACATTATTTTAATGAGTTCTGCTGATATAATAATGTTGATCAATACATTTAATTTAGTCATTTAGCAGATGCTTTTATTCAAAGCGACTTACAAATGATGACAATAGAAGCAATCAAAATCAACAAAAGAGCAATGATATGCAAGTGCTGTGACAAGTCTTGGTTAGCCTAACGCAGTACACGTAGAAAGGAGTTTTTTTTATTTTATTATATAATAAATAAAAAGAAAAAAAGTAGATAGAATAAAAAAGAATAGGGAACGCTAGTGTTAGAGTTTTTTTTTTATAATAAATAAAAAGAAAAAAGTAGATAGAATTGAATTTTTTTTTTTTTTTTTTTTTTTATGAAAACAAGCAGTTAGAAAACGAATAGAGAGTGTTAGAGTTAGAGGGTCAAATAAAGATGGAAGAGATGTGTTTTTAGCTGATTCTTGAAGATGTCTAAGGACTCAGCTGCTCGGATTGAGTTGGGCAGGTCATTCCACCAGGAGGGAACATTTAATGTAAAAGTCCATGAGAGTGATTTGTGCCTCTTTGGGATGAACAATAATGCGTCGTTCACTTGCAGAACGCAAGCTTCTAGAGGCACATAGGTCTGAAGTAATGAATTTAGGTAAAGAGGTGCAGAGCCAGAGGGGGTTTTGTAGGCAAACATTAATGCCTTGAATTTTATGCGAGCTGCTATTGGTAGCCATTGCAAATAAACAGAGGCGTGACCCATCAACTTAATATTGTGTTGTAATTCAAACTCAAATTTCCTAGCTAAAGTTTAAGTTGTAGCAACTTGTAGTTGTCATGATAACTCTAAAAACTGGGCAGTGGATTTCTAGTTCCCAGCTTGCTTTGCATAGGACAAGATAAGGAGAATAAATGTTGAAATGAAGTATTACTAAAGGGAAAGACCTATTGGTGTTTAACACTGTCGTGTTTGACAGTTTGATATGTTGAAGTTTTTGTGGTTGCATCCCAGCTAGCAAAAATATGTTGTAAGAACACGATGTTTGTTCATAACTTTGAAAGAATCTTGCCAGAACATTAAGGAAGTTTGGAGAATGTTCCCTGTTAAGCTGGGATTGTGATTGTGATTGTACCTTCTATCTTACTTGTTTATTAAAATTACATGCTAAATAAGTTACTTAGCATGTGCTATGCTAGATATTGATTTGAACTGAAATAGACATGATCAGTTGTTTCTAGGGCCATTACACATTTAGTTATTTTTAGCATGTAGTTGACAGAGAAAACTTGCTGCTGTCCACTGCAGCTCCCCTTGTGGCAATACTAATAATGCACATGTAATTGCATTGATTTATGAATGGCTTTCTGGCATTTCAGAATGCAATGATGCATGAAATTGAATTGCATGAACTAAATTCATGCACTTGTGCTGATTCTTATATACCAAAGTGGTCTGCTATAAAACGCATACAGTGTTTTCAATGCTTATATGTTTAGAGCAAATACAGGTTTTTTTGTTAAGCAAAAATGATGCTTATTGTCATATAATGAATTTCATCACGATATAAACATTAGCAGCAATTTAATGTGTCCTTGCTGAACTGAAATATTAATTTCTTTCTACAGTACATATAAAAAGCTATTTTACCCAATATTTGCATGTTGCAATATGTATTTTTATGCTCCATACTGATTTGCATGCTTAGTATGCACTATAAATGTAATATCAATTAATTCAATTCATCTTTGCTAAGTATACATTTCTTAAAAAACAGTATATAAAAAAGTTTTTTTAAAAAACATCTATGAATCTCTAACATTCTGTTTTGCTGTCATGCTGACTTTAAGCGTCTTTTAGAAATGGCAGATGTTAATAAATAATAAATAAAAAAATAAAAAAAGGCTGTGAATGATGATAGCATAGCTACACATACATACTGTCATGTGTTATTTGTGTTACTGACAGGCCGAAAAAAAAAAGAAATGGCAGATGTTAGTGTTTTCTCTCGTTACGGAGGATAGATATACTTTATAGTGGAGAAGTGCATTTATATTGCAGAAATGATGCTGCCACACGCTGATCTGCTCAAAGTTCTGACCTTTCACCCTCAGAAATGATCCTCCCATCAATAGACACATTCAGCACTGGGCTGGTGTAGAATCAGATCTGCTGCTCTTGCTCCTCTGCAGGGTCTGTTATTAGGGCTCAGGATGAGTGATTCTGACACGTTCAGCGTGGAGGGTAAGCACACTAAACACATCACTTGAGAAGAACCGCACTTATGCATTTTGCATGGGCTGGATGAATGGATGCTTTCACCGTATGTACTGAATTACAGATGAGCGTCAGAGGGGAAAATAGAGAGAGACGAGCTGTTTGGATTGAACCGGGACAGTACAAAACAGCACACCAGACACGGGCAGCTGTCTTTTAAGGGAGCATCTGATGACACACTACATAGGAAGCATCTTGGCATGCAATTAGTGAAGCGTATGCATACTTAGTATATTTCTGTATGTTTAAATATATTATATTATGTATTATTTATGTTGTACATGGCACACACTTATGCATATATATCCAACAAAAACTGCACAATCTAATTAAAAATAGCTGTTTTACCCAATATTTGCATGTTACAGTATATTTAAATTGCTTTGCATGCTTAGTTTGTGCTATTTATTAAAATACATTTTATATATATATATATATATATATATATATATATACTGTATATATATATATATATATATATACTGTATATATATATATAATCCAGTATTTGCATGTTACAGTATACAGTATATTTATATAATTCAGTATATATTTATATTGCTTTGCATGCTTAGTGTGTACTATTTATTGCTTTGTTAAACATATTATTTAAATATATATATATATATACATATTTAGTATGCACTCACTTTTCACTAGGCCCATCACAGTGTATTCTGGGATTGTTTTCTTTATGATATATTTATTAATACTGCCTTACATTCTGGCCAAAACAAAGTGTCCTAGAAGATGAAATCGCTGCCTACATTTAGGGCTGTGACGGTGGCAGATTTTTACCACCGCGGTGGTAATGGACCAACAACCGCCGGTGGTGCGGTGTTGTGTATATTTATATATATATAATTCTGAAACACAAACATAAATAGAGGCTCAATCATCTATTAAAAAAACGTACGTGTTTATTTTAGCACTTCTGTCAGTGAACAATCAGCCTGCAAAACACTAAAATAAATATCAAAGAAATAATACAGTTAAATAGGAAAGTAGCCTTAAATAACGCGAGCGCGAGCGGCATTCTAATCAGTGATGCTGTCCACAGATGCGGCGCGATACAACATGACAAACCCCTCACAGTAAACTGCCTTGTTCTATTTATGACATACTGACACGAAGTTCAAATGTCCTGTAGACAGACTCAACCTGTTGTGTTGCGACACGGCGTCCGGTTTAGACACGGCTCCAGTGTTGCCAGATTGGATGGACGATTTCCAGCCCAAAAGCTCACAAAAACCGCCCAAAACTTTAACTGTCAAAATAATGTGATATAATGTAAATCAAGGTTGATAAGAGCCATTTTTAACTCCTTATAATGAAATAATGACGACAAAATAATATAAATATAATGCTAGATAAATTTCCCATGGATCAAATCGGGGCAAATACATTAAAGAGAACTACCAAATATGATTAAAATATGCAAGCAGACACTGTCAAAACGGCAATCAATGTCAACCGTCAGAATTTAAATGCAAACAAGTGCCCAATATAAGTGATCGTAATTATAGGTATTTCACACTCGTTCATGCACACATGACAGTCAAAGCTGTCATTCTGTATGATAATCCGACAATAAATTTTTTTTAACAACAATACCTTCGTGTCGCTCTATAATTTCACACAGAAGTCTTTCATGAAATTCATATGTAGAACTTTGCACAGTCAAAACTAAGTCCAGCATCTTTAAAGGATACCAATCTGGACCGTTTAAAAGATAAAAGACAGGATCGTATAGATATAAATAGATTTTGATTAAATAATTGAACTGTGCTCTGATTTCGGAGTTGCAGTGATACAGCCTTCATGTCATCTCCGCAACAGGTGTAATTCACGTTTTGAAACACTCTCCACTCATTACCATCAAACTTATATTTAGGCATTATGATCACTTACAGTTATACATTCAAAATCAGATCCGTTATCGCGCTAAAAACCTGTCGCTCATGAATCATCACGCCTGTCTGCGATTGGCTAAAACATCAGCACCAGTCTCTTTGCAGGTGCGTGTGTGTTTAGTAACTTTGTGATGACTGATTCGATGCATGCAGTAGGCTATATATGCACACTTGGGTTTGTTTGTTAACCAATTATCCTATACAATTTATATGTTTTGAAAACCGCCAAACTGACCAAAAACCAGTCCAAATTTTGTCCACCCGCCCAAGCCAATATTTACCTGCACAACCAAATTCAAAACTGCCGGGAACCCGCCCAATCTGGCAACACTGCACGGTTCACTGTTCCGCTACCAAGCAAGCGGCCGCGTTAACTCCTCGTCTGCACGCGCTCTCTGTGGAATAGGAATCGCGGCGTATGTTGCCACATTTCTTGTTGGCATCTTCCATTTACCGCTGTCTCGCTCATATTTGGCCAGTTTGGAGAAAGCCTCACCAACACAAACCTGACCTGCCGGGCGTTTGCGATCACGTGAACTTGAAGACACTTGTAGAAACGCAGATGGGTGACATGAATGGAAATGATTCCAGATCGCCGATGTAGTATTTGGTTTCCCAACAAGATCCATCGCTCAAAATACATTTGCTGAATGCAGAATAAACTGTATTTTCCTGCCTCAAACCTGCCAATCTAAAGGAAACGCCGTGTATGGCGTTTGAGGTAATTTGTGATTTAGCATAGATTTATAGTCTAAATAAAACAATTTGCAACCGTTACTATATTACACTTGTATACAAAACTTTGTATTATGCTTGTTATAAAGTGTGTGACGTCACGTGCACTACCGCCGGTGGCAACAGACAACCGCGGTGACGACCGACCACCGTGGTGACGCGGTTGTCACAAAGACCGTCACAGCCCTACCTACATTATGATTCTTAGAAATGCTGTCTAGGTGGGCAGCTCACTAGGTTTTAAATGAGGTCTTGTATCTATAAAACCTGAGAAATACAGAGAGAGAAAGAGAATTTGTCATGAGCAACCTTGAAGCGTTTTCATCTTATTGCATTGAAATTGCAGAGAGTTTTTCTGTCACTGAAGGACACGAGCAGCCCTCATATCTGTCCGGCATCTGCTGTGTGCTGTTGAGAGGAATCAGTCATGATTTGAATAATAACTAGATGAAATTCAGAAGAAAATGTGAGTGGAGTTTAGTGAGAACTGGAGTGATGTGGGTGTTTGTTTACTGGCCCGAGTCTAAACTGCTCAAGAGAATTGGCTCTGGTTTCTCTTTCATTTCTTCAGCTGTTTTCTGGTCCAGCAGGTGAAAATGGTTCATCTGATCGCCTCTTCTGAACAACACAGAATCATTCATGGATTCTAGATTCACTAGTACAAACACCAGTGATAATAATCCATGTAAATGTGTTTCTCGACATAAGCAGCGGGTCCAAACTCACTGTCAAAATGTTGTGAATTTTTCATGATATTCTCTTTGGTCTCTTCTGTGCTGATGAAATATGAATAGAGTTGAGATGCTTGTTTCTCCTCTAAAGTTTTTTAGTTGTTATAGAAACACTTCACGTCTGTAAACACTCATAATATAGTCAGTGATGTGCTTAATATTGACTGCTGATGTCTCGTCTCGTATGTCCTCGTATTTCACAAGTTCTCAACAGAGTTATTTTACTATTATTTATATACTATTGTAGTTTTAATTAATATTTTTTAGTTTTTATTAGTTATTATTTTTTTAATTATTACTATTTGTTTAATTTATTTTTTACTTATTTTTAAAATTTCAGTTAGTTGCTAAGCCAACATTTCCTTTTTTTCTAATATTTATATTTTATTTTATTTCAGCTTTATTTTGGTTAATGGAAATGTTTTTAATAGTTTTGCTTTTAGTTAACAGTAACAGTATTGTTTTACCATTATTGATATATTATTATAGCTTGTGTTAATATTTTAAATTAATTTTTATATTTTCCATATTCATTTTAAATTTTTTATTTTTAAATTTAAAAAAAAAAAAAAAAATTTTTGTAAAAGTTTTAGTAATTGCATGAGTTTTGTCATTTTTATTAGATTTTTTTAATGTCTGTATAGATCTTATAAATGATGCCTTGGCAACTAATGGAAATAAAATTTACATTTATGATTTTTATATTTTATTTCAGTTAACATTTATTTGATTTAAAGTGCCATTTAGATGGTTTTAGTTAACTATAATAACCCTGAACAATTATATGTTTTCAGTTATGTTTCATTAAAGTATCAAATTGATTATTTCTCAGATGTTTTTATTAATTTACCTTGGCAAAAATAAAAATGGACACAAATGAGACAATAACACAATAAGAATATAGAGCTATAAAATCAATCTGGAGCCGATCGTTTGATCTTACGGACAATTTGATGAGAAACGTAAAAAGGAATTTAATCTGAGCAAAGTTTATGGCATTATTGAGATATTTTCAGAAACATGAATTTATTTTTATTTTAATATAATATATTTTATTTTTCAATTTTATTTTTTATTTTTAGTGTCTTTATGAGGAAAAAGTTCTCTTTTCGCTCGTTATATAATCTCATTGCTTTCTAAGAGTAATGATTGAGATATTAAAGAGATCTCATATGGGGGCTCTCTTTTCTTCTCTGATGTTGATGGTGGAATCTGTATTTCTCTTTGTTATATGCTTTAAATATGGTGATGGCATCATAAAACAAGCATCGTCTCTCTCTGTTGTCATGGCTACAGGTGGCATCACTCCAGTTACCCAGAAGCCCTTGAAAAGACGAGAGATGCCCTTTTGAGATGACTGACACTGGAACAAACTTCATATCTGGTGAGTGTGTCAGTTCACAATAACATATTTCCTCTCTCTTTCTCAAACCGCTGCATATCATGGTGAACGGAAACATCTGTTGTCAGGTCCCCTGTCACTGGATTTCTGGGAAATAATAGATTGGTGCGTGCAGACAGAAGAAACAACACTGTATGCTTTCATACACACACATACACATACACACACACACACAAACACACACGCACACACACACACACACACACACACACACACACACACACACACGGTTAGAGAAGATCATCTCGTCCCCTGAAAACACAGAAAACATTAACATTTGTAAAATTATTCACCCAAAACTAAAAATGCAGCCGTCCTTTACTCTTCCGTATGTTGTTTGAAACCGTATGTTTTTTTCTTCCATGCAACACAAATCAAGCTGTTTAGCAGAAAGTTCATGTTGCTCATTTTGTGCATTGAAAGTGAATGAAGACTGTCAATACCTGGTCTTTTATTATTATTATATTTATATAGTGCACAAGTCATTTGCATATCATTTTTATGGTGCTTACTGTCATTTTAATTGAATACACTGCAGGTGAATAGGTAAAGATTGAACTAATAGATATCACCATTCTTCTCTAGTTGAGAAGATTACACTACAAACTTTTTTGGTATAACATGTTTTCTGATTTTTACAGAAATGTCTTTTTGGATGTCTTCTTTTAATGATTCATTTGTTTAAATAGGCAAATATTGCATCATTTAATTAAATATGCATATTAAATATTTAATTAGATGCATATTAATTATTAAAATATTAGAATTAAAGGTTTTTAAAGAAGGTTTTTTGGAGTTCTCTTTTTACTGATTTACTGATGTTCTCCAAAAATCATAAAATAATGTCAACAGCCAGAAAGAAAGTAGGAATAACAAATTAGGAAGCAAATTACATACGAACAATCCCTTCTACAAAACCCTTCAGAATATAGAAAGGAATAAAACTGCTAAGTTTGGTGTATGTAAGTGCTGCTGAAGTGGAGAAACAAACTCATTTTGAGAAAATGTTCTGTAACGATATGTAGTATAATCGAAATCTATTGACGCAAATTGATAAAGTGCAAAAATAAAGCCAAGCAAATGATATATGAATAAACCCTTCTATAAAAACATGAATATAGACAGGAATAAAACTGCTAAATGTGGTGTATGTTAGTGTTGCTGAATTGGAGAAACAAACTCATTTTGAGAAAACAACCTTTGAAAATATGTATTGTAATTGAAATACAGATGTGAATAGATGAAGTGCAATAATAAAACCATGCAAATTATATATAAACCAACCCTTCTGTAAAAACATTCAGAATATAGACAGAATTAATCTGTAAAATCTGGTGTATGTAAGTGCTGCTGAAGTGGAGAAAAATCTCTTTAAATATATATATTGTAATTGAACTCTACAGATAGAAATGGACAGAACAGGAAATAAAACAAACACTTAAAAGTGTATTTTGGATGTTTTCTTTCCACTAGTCTGTAACATGTTATATAAAGCCAAATAGCCCAAGATCCCAAAATTGTCAAATAGTTCCTTGGGTATGTAGTTGCTATGAATAACAGGGTGCAACTTGGTTATTTGTCAAAATGGCCTTAACAGTGATTTCTGAAGTTTTCGCTTTCATTGCATGCAAAAGAGCAGCATGAGCAGCTTGTTTTGTGTTGCACAGAAGAAAAGAAACATCAGGGTGTGTAAACGATCACCGTTTGTTCATTTATGGCTGCACCATTCCTTTAAGAACCTGACAGCATGTACTCTATGTACTACAGCTGATTCTTCATCCACACTAATTACATTCCAGCAGTTCAGTGTGTTCGTGTAGAGAGGGCCGGCGGCCAGACAGCAGTCTGATGTTTTCCTGTAAACTCCAGGCGCTGGTTTCTGTGGTCTGTAGCGGAGAGCAGAAGAGTCGGACAGATGGAGGTTGAAAGCTATGACATCATATCTGACCTGCTTACCATCTCTAATGCATTACACGCCTTTAACTGCAGAACTAATGGCTCAACCACAGAGTTTCTGCTCCGAGTCCTTGCGTTGGTAGTAAATATCAACATCAGGGTGTGATTTAACTTACTGTATTTGGCAAGATTACTGCTTTGAAACCTGAATGATGCAAGCAATGGCATGAAGCATCCAACTTAGTCTAGATGTTTCATCCCTGGTATTGACATGCATGTTTCATGTCCTTTTACTAGGCTGAATGCTCAAAGTAAACATGAAATCAACATCTACTGAAAACATGTTCTTGGTTTTATTGTGCATGATTCATTAATGCACATTATTGTACAAGAATTTTCCTTTTTGGTTGATTTCTGTTTGTGCAAATTTTACCTTTACATGACCTAGGCCGAGTGCTTATTTTTAATGCAAGGTCCCATGCTATATTTTTGTTTGATTGGATGTTCTGTTTAACTCTGAAATACATCACATTGCACATGTAAACTGGGCTCTGTTTCATGAGGTTCAACATCGGACGCCCAGTTTTTCAGGAGCTTTGGTTCCCGAATTGTTTTTCCCACTTGTTTTTCTCATATGCATTTTTTAAAAAGTCATTGTTGAAGTGTTATAAGCCACAAACCAAACTAAACTAATCTGCTACAAGGTGAATCAATATTTGAAGAAAAAAAAAAATGTTGAAAATGACAAAGTTACAAGACTGTGTACTTGTTGGCTTTAATAAGGGAAAGAACTACAATCTCATGAAGCATTGCGAATGACATAATTGAAGAAAAAGATAAATATAAAACTATTGATTAAGAGATGTTGATTATATAAATATATGCACTGTAAGAAATCATTTTTAATTTTTTGATTTCATGAAGTTGTAAATAAAACAAAGATTATACTATTTCAGTTTTTTACTTAAAAATGTCATGTTTAATTCAATCTGTTATTTTCCATCTCTGGTTTGCTATTTACTAGCAATTTCTGAGTGGAAATTGTTTTTACAACAATTTTTCTTCAGTGTAGAAATGAAATTTACATTTATGCATTTAGCAGACGCTTTTATCCAAAGCGACTTACATTGCATTCAAGTTACAGTTTTACATTTTATCAGCTCTTGCTTTCCCTGGGAATCAAACCCATGATCTTGGCGTTGATAGCGCCATGCTCTACCATTTGAGCTACAGGAAATATATTTAATATTTCTTGCAATATCTCTCTTTCTCTACACACACACACACACACACACACACACACACACATATTAAAGTAGCTTGAGAGTATAGAGAGACTTGATCCATTAGTTTGGCTCAATTAACTTGTGATTCTCTGATTGGTGGAGATTTCTTTGCAGAATTGTGGGTAATGTATTCTCAACAGGAATTCAACTGTTAAGCACAATTATTTATAAAATAAGTTGAAATAGTGTAGGCTAATGGCTAATGGCAACTCAAAGTAATTCTGTCTTTGAAGGTTTATAAGTTATCATTAAAAATGTATTTCTCCCCTATTTGAGAACATAGTGGGATTTTTACTTCCTTACTCTGTAGCATTTATGTTAAACACAGAACCAGCAGATGTTTGATTGGTTGCTATTAGAAACCACTCCACTAATGGCAGGCATTGATTGGCTAATCCAGCTGCTATGTTTGACCAATCGGGATTCGACTGGGGTCACTTCTGCAGGATCCAATTAAAGCAAATTGACAGCAGACGTGACAAAGCTTGTCAAATCCAGACTGCGTCCCCGAGGATCCTGAGATCCACTTTAAGATGGTGATTCATCCTCCTCCGCCTCCTCCTCCAGCAGATATTACACTCCATCAAATAATCTTCATCAATAAAAGATCTAGAGGTGCTTTTACTTTGGCAAAATGTGTTGCATTAGCTTCTTATAGATCGGCAGGTCATCTTTATCCTGTGATATCAGCGATCGTGGCTAATGTCTTCAAAGCAGCCGCAGCATTAAGCGCCGCTCTCATCTGCCGGAGGAGGATGATGTTTAAGCAGACAGACGTTTGTTACTTCCCGCACCAATCATGAAGTATTCATTACCGACTTCAAGGCATAACAGCTTATTGTATTATTCATGGTGAAAGCTCACGGGTTTATTCTGTAGAATACTGTGGCTTATGTGCTCATCAAGGTGATGGAGACAATCATATATGTGCATTCATAATCAGCTTCGTTATCAGATGCCATCATAATCAGATGCCAAAGACATGCAAACTTTACAAACCAGTAGTTATATTTTTGAGGACTGAATTTGTCTTCACTGGTGTAAGTGAATGGCACTAAAACATGGCGTCTTTTAAGTTTGCTAGTAGTTAACCACAGCTGTGTAATTTATGTTTAAACAGTATGTGTTAAGTTTAGTTCAGTATCTGTCAGGTGTCTACAACAGTATTAGTCAAATTTACTATAACCATATAAGTCAGGTTTACTATTACAGCATATTCTCTATAGTTAGACTACTATAGTAGTACTGTATGTGCAAAGTTTGGTACAGTATCTGTTGTTTTGTTTCAAAAGTATTTTAAGTGTTAAGCCTTTTAGGTTTACTAGTAGTTTTCTACAGTAATGTTACGTTTAATATAACAATATAAGTCAAACGTCATTAAGCTTGTTTTGAGTTTGTTATAGTACTATGTGTGACTGTATGTGTTAAGTTTAGTGATACATTATCTTTCAGGTTTACTAGTAGTTTTGTACATTATTTGTAAGTTTACTATAAGAGTATAAGTCAAACAAAGCATGTTTTGAGTTCACTAGTAGTCTACTACAGTAGTATGTGTGATGTTTACTAGTACAATATCTCTCATATTGTTTCAACAGTATGTTTTAAATTTCTCTTGCAGGTTTACTAGTAGTTTTCTACAGTATTGGTCAAGTTTATTATAATCATATCAGTCAATTTTACTTGTAGTTTATCACAGCACTGTACGTTATGCTGCGTTCCAGGCAACCCGTAACCCGTGTTTTTCCAACCTTCTACCCATGAAAGTGCACTGTAACGGCAGTCAAACCCGTGACTTCCCACCCGTGAACTCGTACTAGATCGATGTACTCCCAGTTCCACGCTCTGACGTCACATAGCCCGCGAAACAACAATGGCAGCCCCTACGGATGCGGTGTTTATGCAAGTGGTACACGGTGAGAAATAGACTTTAGGACAATATAACTTTGCAATCAAATTAATAATCTAGCCACAATTCCTTGCGCTCAGGCAGTCGTGAGTCGTGGTTTGAAGTCGTGACTTACGGGCTCAAAAACCTGCCTGGAACGCAGCATGTCACTGGCACGGTATCTGTCATGTTGGTTTAATATTTGTGTAACAAGTTTAGTGGCCCAGTATTTTTGCTGGTAATTTTCTATAAGTCTATTGGTTCAACATCTTCACTTTTGTTTCAACAGTACATGTTAAGTTTAATGATACATTATCTATCATGTGTACTAGTACTTTTACTTGTACAGTATCTGTCAAGTTATAAGCATTTAAGTCAAGTTTAGCAGCAGAGCATCTTCACTAGTAGTTTAATATAGTAGGATGTGTGAAGTTTCTGTCAATTTGTTTCTGTCAATGGTATGTGTTAAGTTTAGTGATGCATCATGTTTTAGGTGTATTTTTCTACAGTATTAGTTTACTCTAACAGTATCAAAATGACTGGTAAAGCATCTTTCGAGGTCACTGGTAGTCTACTTTAATAGTGTGTGACATTTACTGGTACAGTATGTGTTAATTTTGTTTAATTCAGGTAACCTGGTTTTCTACAACAGTATTAGTCAAGTTTACTGGTACAACATTGTCACTAGTTGCCTACTATAGTAGTAAGTGTGAAGTTTGTTCCATTTTGTTTCAGCCGTACATGTTAAGTTTAGTAATACATTATCTTTCTGGTGCACTAGTATTAATTAAGTTGACTATAAAAGTATTGGTCAAATTTGCTAGTGAAGCATCTTTTGAGTTCTCTAGTAATCTACTGTACTAGTAAGTGTGTAGTTTACTGGTACAATATCTGTTATTCTATTTCAAAGCATGCGTTATGTTTATCTTTCGGGTTTACTAGTAGTTTTCCACAGTATTTATCAAGTTTACTGTAACACTATTTGTCCAGTGTTCTGGTTAAGCATCTTGCGATCTCTATAATATTTACTGGTGCAATATCTATCATTTTGTTTTAATTATACTGTGTGAATTAAGTTGATCTTTTACGTTTACTAGTAGTGTTCTCTATGTTTCTCAAGCTGACTATGTAAAATTTACTGGTAAAGTATCTGTTGAGTTTGCTAGTAGTCTACTACAATAGTATGTGTGAGGTTTATTGGCACATTATCTGTCAAGTTTAGTACAATATTATCTACCAATTGTACCATTAATGTTTCAAGCTTGTATTAGTACCGTGTGTGTGTGAGAGAGAGAGAGAGTGTGTGTGTGTGTGTGTGTGTGAGAGAGTGTGTGTGTGTGTGTGAGAGAGAGTGTGTGTGTGTGTGTGAGAGAGAGAGAGAGTGAGTGTGTGTGTGTGTGTGTAACCCGGTTAAAAAATCATGAGGTGATAAGTGATGATTGTAGTAGGCCTATCATTTAATTATCAGATCATATAAATAGTGTGATTAAAAAGGTTGAAATTTATTTAAAAAGTTATTATAAAAATGTTAAAAGCTGTTTAAAAATTATGTTTATTGTTTTATGGTAAAAGATGATGTATTTCTGAAAACTGTCCAAACCAGCATTTATGTGGTTAATAACGATTGGGCGGAGAGTCAGAGCTCGCGGGTTTGTTTTGAGCACTGACAGGAAAAAAAAGAAAGAAGAAATGAGTGAGGGGACACAGGGATTTTTTCTGAGTTAATTTGTGGATGAGTAGTGCACAAACCAGTGTGTAGATTGTGTCTTATGATTGTTCCCACAACAACCGGTGAGACGAGTGACAAGCTGCATATTGAGAAACGGGAAGAATTTCTGCACGAAGTTCAGCGACTGTTTATTTTTGTGTTACTGCTAATATTAACGCTTAGCTAAATTTAAGTATAGACTGGAGTCCGTTCATTACAAGTGAATGACATTTTCTAGCTAAAGTTTGACTACCTCAGTTGAACTGTTCGAGGGGTTTATCTGCTGTTTTCGACCTGAAGACGGAAGAGACTCAGACTGGGCTTGGATTTACCAGGATTTCTCTCGTGGGTTTACCGAAACTGTGAGGAGAAAAGAGAAATAAATGGAGTTCGTGCTGAAATGCTGATCGGACGCGGAGCCTGCTCATGTGATTGTTGGAGAAGGACTGGACAGAAACGTTATCTTAAGGTATTTTTCCTTTTGTTTGCTCGTTGACGAGTGAAACGGCCATTATTTTTGGGCCACAACGAACACAAGCATCGCATCAGGCCTGCTACGGTATTTAGTTTTATAATAATTTTACTTGCCGGCTTTAGATTTCATTAAGGTGTGTGGGCCCACAAAGTATGTTGTTTTAAGTGATTTTGAAGTTGATTCATCGAGGTTTTCTGAATTAATCCTATTGAAGGTTAATAGGGTTTAAAGTGTTGTCTGTGCATTTTTATATAGTACAGTTTTGACAGTATCTTCCTTTTAAAAAGAGGGACATTTTATGTTGAAGGTTTAAAAAAAAAAACCAATCATATCCTTATTTCATTGGAGATAATAATTTCTTTATTGAGTAAATAATTCATATATATTTTCCTAAAACCTTGTGTTGTGTTACTTTATTACTTATCTGGAAAGAGGTTATCATTTGGTTCGAGGAGAGGAATATACAGGCACATGGTTAAAAATCTTTATTAAAACTATAACTTAAGAACGGTGAATTCATAAGTAGGTTATAAAACCATTTCAGGGGTATACTATAAAAGAGAGATCCAAGATAACATTTAAAACTGAGTTAATCAGGGTTAAAACACATTTGATAAATACCTTAAAAGAACCCAAAAGCCCTGCCCTCAACAATATCCAGTCTGAGGGGAGCGCTACATGTGTGAGAGAGAGAGTGTGTGTGTGTGTGTGTGTAGAGAGAGAGAGTGTGTGTGTGTGTGTGTGTGAGAGAAAGAGAGTGTGTGTGTGTGTGTGTGTGTGAGAGAGAGAGAGAGAGAGAGAGAGTGTGTGTGTGTGTGTGTGTGTGTGTGAGAGAGAGAGAGTGTGTGTGTGTGAGAGAGAGAGTGAGTGTGAGTGAGTGGTGTGTGTGTGTGTGTGTGTGTGTGTGTGTGTGTGTGTGTGTGTGTGTGTGTGAGAGAGAGAGAGTGTGTGTGTGAGTGTGTGTGTGTGTGAGAGAGAGAGTGTGTGTGTGTGAGAGAGAGAGAGAGTGTGTGCGTGTGCGCGTGTGTGTGTGTGTGTGTGTGTGCGTGTGCTGGTGAGAGATGAGACACGCTGCTCTCTCGGAGTGAAGTGCTCAAATCCTCATAAATATGAGCGATCTGGGATTTGATTGATATCGCAGCTAAAAGCTTTCCTGCTGCGCTGCCAAGATCTGCCAAGGTCCAAAATCTGAGGGCCATTTTCTTTGTGTCAGGTTTTGCTTGTAGTGTTCAGTCCTTTCACTGCAACACTGTGTACATTCAGCTCCATTTGACAGAACAGAAACTAGTGGTAACAGTACTTATACAGCCTTTACAATATAAAAAAAAAGATGTTTCATATACTCTATACAGGATTATGCTGCACTCAAAACAATATTTAGGCCTAAATTGCATTTGAATTGCATATAAATTTGGATTACACCGTTTTAACGTAAATTAAACTTGTATGCATATGATGCTTATTTGTCAATCAAGCATAAATGAAACAGTACTAATAAACTGAATGTGTTTTAACCAGGTTTAGATATTTATCATCAATAAATCCAATTTGCTTCAATCTCTTGCATCTTAACTAATTGAATATTGCTTGTTCCACAGCTACACATATTTTAACCATGTTCATGCTGGTTCAACAGAATAAATGTAATTGTTTTCACAATGAACAGATTTATGCAAATTCTAATCAATTTGAACAAATGCATTTTGAAATATGGTCATTTACATAAAATCAAATAGATGCAAATTTTTGAGTGCAGAAATCTGACCTGCATGTATGACTGACAAATATGCATCACATTATGTTTATGTTAAAACTGTAACTCAAATGCATGGAAATTTTACATGATTCAAATACGTAAATCTTAAATTTAGGCCTAAATATGCATCACAAGTAGGAGCATTGCTGCTTGTACCTAGATATATTTAACAGGATTATACAGCTAATCTTGTAAACACGCTTCTCTTGAATATATGAAATAATTGGCATGACAGTATACAGTCAACCGGTCATTATCGCAAAAATAAACCCCCTCAGTATCACAAAAGAGACCTTTTGAAATAATAACCGTCTGACTGTGTAGTATCCCTTAAAGAGCAAATAGTTTACCTCAGAAATAGTGGCACAGACATTTGAAAGTGTTTTAAAGTCAGTTGTTTGTAGATTTCTGTCTGTTTTTGTGTTGGTGAAAGGGCAGCTGGGTAATTGTGTTCCTGCGTGTGGTGCTGTAGTTTATCCGCGGCTGCGGTGGAGGTCTTATCGCTCGTGTGTGTCCACGCTCCTTATCTCTGAACTTGAACTGTTCCTATCAAATCTCAAGCGGCCCAGATCTGCTGCTGTATCCATAAACGACCCTTCACATCCTCACATCACCCCGAGAGCCGAGCGCTAGTCCTTCAGATAAAAGCTAAAGTCTCTGTGCCAGTACGTCTGCAGCTCTGAGTGTGTCGAGACCTTGAGGAGTAACACATTATTTGGAACGGATTAGGGTGTGTGGTATTGACAAAAATTGAGCTCGATAACTGGATTATATTTTTCTGAGTGTGTTTTTGTGTTGGTGTCTTGACTTCTTCTTTTTCATGTTTTGTGCATTGGTTCGTTCATAGCATTGATAGACATTAACTTTACCGTTAAGCGACGGTATTTGCCACCTTAAATTGATTTCCGGGGCATTTTACATCTTTAATAACCTATTTAGATACATGCATCATCTTTAATGTCTTTTAACCTGTTAACCTGCACCCCCCATATTGGGAATAACAGCTGAAAATGACTAACTAACTTAAAATGGTAACAGTTCCTGACTTCAGTGTGCCACACACACAATTGTGGTGTCTTTGGAAAGAAGACCCTTTGGCCTTTACTATCCATCATCCAAAGTTGATAATGCTCAAAAATATAAAAAGTTATAGACACTGAAGTGCCTTGATAAAAATTGTACCACACTGAATTTTTTTTTATTTCATATAAAAATACATGAAATCAGTCCTGGAGCAATCCAGAAAAGTAATGGGTTGAAAGTCACATGTCTCATTAGTTTATATTTCAAATCTGAAGAAGATACCATGAAGAATGATATTCCTGCAGACATTTTTCTAGCCCCCCCCCCCCCCCCCCCCGTTTGAGGAAAAATATTTACCAAATTATTGAAGAGTTCTACTACACACTATTTAGTCTTTATACATGCCACTGCAGTTTTTCAATTATAAAACAGTAGACAGAATCTTAGAAATCGTATAAGTGATTTATTTGAGCACTAGAAAAATACAATAATAATAATTTGAGTGATGAAAAAAAAAAACAATAATAATAAAAAAAAAATAACTTAATTACATACTGATTTCCTGACAAACAGATGCTCTCCTGCTCATATATTAGTAATCACATGCTGAAGATCATTCATACAGATGCTAATCATACTGATGGCTGCCCAATATAGTCAATATTCACATTATAATGGCCTTTTATATAGACTGCATTCACACTGATATCTGTGAACAGTCAGTAATTACATGCTCATTATCAGTCATAGAGATGTTAATCACACAGATACAGGCAATTCCCCACAAAACACGCAAACATATATAAAACTGCTGAAGAAGAAAAAAAAGAAATGTTTTTTCTTTTTTTCTTATTGTGCTAAAAGATCGCTAAGTTACGCCCCATCAGATGACAGGTGCGTCACAGCGTGCGTCACGCGCCGTCGCGAGGGAGCGCCAGAATTCAAATAATCAATCTTCCGTGTATCTTTGACTTTTTTTTTTTTGGATGATTTCATTCTGTTTGAGACATTGCCTGCTACAAAATCGTGCTGTTTTTTTACCACCAAGACGCTGTTTTTGAGCGTAATTTGTTCCATAACGGACACAAACAATAACTCTCCCTGAAGAGATGAGACGTAAACAAAGGATTAACGATCTAAATTACAGCGTTGTTGTTTCTTTGGACTAAAAGTGCTCGATGGGATGTTGTTCAGTGGACCCTTATCTTTCAAATGAAACCAGGATTTACAGCATTGGAGACATTTGAGAGTCGTTATCAGGATGAATATGGTATGTGTTGCGGTTTTTTAATACATGTTTTGATGTGTACTGCTTACACAAATTTAGCAAATACATTCCGTATAAGCTTTCTATCGAAAAACAGCGATCTGTTGTCGATGCTAGAGGCTTAGACCTTCAAAATGATATATAGTTTGTCAAGATTCATTTTGTCCTGTTTTACTTTATCTGTTTGAAATCAATGACATGTGCAAACAAAGAGCTTTCAGTGCGCCCGCATCCTGGTGCATGTTAACAGGTTAATTCTTCCATTTAATTAATAAATTCAGTTAGAATAATAAGACACTATGTTGTTACCAATCAAATGAAATCAGTATCAACAAAATCAATTTTTTGCACTGCAGAAGTGGTGCAGAAGCTGCATTTGCATAAGTTAGGCTGTGAGATTAATAGTTTAAAAATAATGTTATGAATATTTAAACATGAAATGGTTTTGGAATAAAATGAAATGATAGTTGTGAGCAGGTGACATCTTTATGAGTGAGTCACTGAATCATTCATTCAAGCGATTCATTCAAACAGCTGGTTCATTCAGGAACAGAGCAAGTGACCATCTTATGAATGGATCAGTGAATCATTTGATTAGTTTAAAACTCTTGATTCATTCAGGAACAAAACATCACTGTGTGTTAATTGGAGCTGCACAACAGTTCTGTTTGGAATTATTTTCATTGATGAAACAGAGTGAGAATATTGTGTCTTACAGTATTGATTTTGTGTTTATTGAACTGTTGTATAAAATCAGTATTTTGTTTTTAAATGAAATGATACTTTAAATATGAAACTTAAACTGACAGTAGGTGGAGTCAAGTCACTGCCTTAATGAGTGAGTCATTGAATCATTCATTCAGATGGCTGATTTATTCAGAAACAGAGCAAGTGACCGTCTTACTCATGAATCATTGATTCGTTCAAAACTCTGATTCATTCAGGAATTAAATACCACTGTGTGTGAATCAGAGCTGCACAGCGCTTCTGTTTGGATCTATTTTCATTGACAAAATAGAGCAAAAATAGAAGATTTTCACAATATTGTGTCTTAATTGTTACTCACAATATTAAATTATTGATTTCATACAACAGTCCACTAAACAAGATCATATTTACAATTACGCTGATGCAGTATTCAGAAAAAAACAGCATGCTTGCTCGTCTGATATTGATTAACTATATCATATAAAAATATAAGACAAAAACTCATACAGGTGCATTTTTGCTCCATATGTTGAATTTCAGTGATATTCTAACTGCGTTCTACTCTAGGATCCATCACACAGTGAAAGTGTGCACCATCAGGGCCTGATTTTGAAACAATTACTATATTATTATGGATGATACTGAAAAACTGTATTCCATTAATGAGATTATTTTTGCAAAAATAGGGTTTCTCAGCAGGATAACAATTTTGTGGATGTCTGTAAGTGTCTGTTTGATGTGTTTTATAATAGGAACTGTAGTAATTATAGTATTTGACATATGTATGTCAGAAACTGCGGTTGCCATGGTGAATTTCCAGGGGTTGAACAAAGGTCGGAGGTTTAAATACAAATGGTTGTGTGCTGCTGGCAGTCACGCTGTCAATCACTTCTGCTAGTCTGTGTTAATTATATCAATCAAACCACATCACATGTAGAAAATACAGTTTTCAGCAGTCATAAAAGACAGAAGTCATCAGTACCTGATTAACTCTATTGTAATTAGTGTCCCGATTAGCTGTGTAGCAGGGCTCTTTCTGTCTGGCCCTGTAGGGGTCACAGTTACACTTCATCTTCATTACAAGACAATCAGAATTAACTACATGAGAAAAATGACTAATTATCACCTGCTGACTTTCTCAGAGATATTAATCCTCACTTTGATTTGGTGTTGTTGTTGTTCTGTTTTTAAATATGTATGTGCATTTTTGTTCTCAAACATTTACTTTCATATTCCAAATACATGATCTGTATCTGGTAGTCAAGCCCTTATATTATGCTGCAGGTCAATCTGACCCATTTTGATTTTTGATTTGTCAGAAATATTTCTTAAACCATTCAACTATAATGTTTTTTTTTTTTTTTTTTGTACATTGTGACTTTTTCTCATTTAATGTCATAAAATTTAATTAAGGTAAAAGTCATAAGTCAATGTTATCACATACTAAGTCATAATTATGACAGAGTTGAAATTATGAAATACTAACTCATTATGAGATAAAAAGTCAAACCTATGACACTCTAAGGCATAATTAGAATAAAAGTTGACAAGAAATGATGACATACTAATTCATAATTATGAGATAAAAAGGTAATTATGACAAAGATTACGAGACGCTACGTCAATTATTAGATGAAAGTCATAATTGCAACAGTCAAAATTATGAAATACTTTTTTTTTTTATCGTAATTGACAGGAAGTTAAAATGATGACATACTAATTTATAATTATGAGATAAAGTCAATTATGACAGTCAAAATTATAAAGTACTAAGTCATATTTATGAGATAAAAAGGCATACTCATAATTATGATAAAAAAGTCATAATTGACATAAAAAGTCTAAATGATTAAGTCATATTTATGAGATCATCAATTATGGCAGTTAAAATGATGATATGCTATGTCAAAATTATGATATAAGAATTTGAAATTGAGATAAAAAGTCACTTATGACATGGAAAGTCAAAATGAGATGTCAAAATTTTGACTTTTATAATTGGCTTTGTCATAATTTTGACCATTTTTTATCTCATAATTATGTCTTAGTATCTCATAGTTTCAACTTTCTTGTCATAATTATGAAAAATATGAACTTTTTGTCATAATTACCAAAGCATGTCTTTTTTTCTTATGTGGCGGATATTAACTTCCATAACACTATGAATTACTGCCCTTTGTTAAAATAATTTTGTATTTAATGTAATTTTGTATCATAAAAAAATTATATTAGTTACGTATAATGTTTGCAGGTCAATTTGACCCAAAATAAAAACATTTTTGATGCATTTTGTCATTTTCTCAACTACCTTCTGAGGGAATGTACGTTTACGTTTACATTCATCCATTTGCAAGTGTACATTTTTATGAGTTAATGCATATTAATGCATAAGAGCGTCCCGAATCAGTCACTTACCAGGCTCCTTTTCTGGTATCTGCTTATGGTTTGTAGCAGAGCTGTTGTGTCCCTAAACTGTCTAAAGATTGGCCTTGAAAAGCCTTTGATTTTAAACATTAATCTTGATAGCCATCAATATTTCACAAGGTCTTCTGATGTGCCACTTATGATACAATCTACAGCATGTCCCTGCAAAATCAAACATGACTGCAGGTGTCGTCTCGCTCTGTAAGATGGAGACCCGTGTCTGGAGTTGACGGAGGGGCAGGTGTGTGATTCCTCTGAGGAAAACACATGCCAGGTCATGTGACAGGTGTGCTGGCAGCCGGCCATACCAACACACTGACCGAGGGATTCTCAGCGCAAAAGTTTTTTCATTTTTCAAAACAGCATTAAACAGCTTGATTTGCAGTGTCCAGGGACAGTATTAGGGAGAGAATATGTGCCACTCATAGCAAAATGAATGTGAGAAATCGTATTGCTCAGAATGGCAGCTATAGGAATTGGTGCTGTTTTTATATTGTAGTATTTATTAATGTTTTAAATTAGCTTTTGTTTTTATATTTTCAGTTTTTGTCATTTATTTGTCTTTTTTGGTAAACTTTTTTTTTTTTTTTTTTTTTTATGTATAGTTTTAGTTTTTTATTTAGTTTTTTTTTTTTGTACTTCAGCTTATTTTATTCTGATATTTTGTACTTTTATATTTTTTTACTTAAAATTTGTAATCTAATATTTTACATCTGTATCCGGCCTTTCAGTTTGTTTGTTTGTTTGTTTCTTTCTTTTTTTGCCAAACACCAAAAAACACCAAAAAAAATTGTGAATTTAATTGTTAATTTGTTGAAATTTCCTCATTCAAGTACTGTAAAAAAAAAATGCATTAATATGATCAAAAGTGAAAGTAAAGACATTTATAATGTTACAAAAGATTTATATTTCAAATAAATTCTGTTCTTTTAAATTTTCTATTCATCTGTGAATCCTGAAAAATAAAATGTATCACCGTTTCCACATAAATATTGGGCAGCACAACTGTTTTCAAAATTGATAATAATCAGAAATGTTTCTTGAGCAGCAAATCAGCATATTAGAATGATTTCTGAAAATCATGTGACACTGAAGACTGGAGTAATGATGCTGAAAATACAGCCTCAATCACAGAAATCAATTACATTTTAACATATATTCACAAAGAAAACAGTTGTTAAATTGATATATTTCACAGTTTTTACTGTATTTTAATGGCATAAATGCAGCCTTGCTGAGCAGAAGAGACTGATTAAGATGCATTATCAGGCATGAACTGACTTGCCTTCAAATGACTTTTATTTTGCTCTCCTCCAACATCCTGCCACACAGAGACGCTTCTCACTGTCTTATCAGTTCCCAGTGGATAAAATTAAGTCTCAGCCTTCACTTTTCTCTTGTCAAACAGTCTGTTTTGCTCTGAAATACGTCAGACTGCAGAAGTCAAATTTGGTATCGAAGGCATTGATTTATTTAGGTCATTTGGTTTCTTTGTGAATCCTGCGCTCAGCGTTCACAGTCCAGATGAAGCTCCAGAAACCCCAACCCAACATCATTAGAGATGTCTCACTTCTGGGTGTCATTTAACAGGTTTTATTTCACACTATTGCTGAGTCTTGCTGCGGTATTTCATCATGCTGGCGTTAATGCTGACTCTGGACGTTCAGGAGGTGGTCCGGCTCTCTTTCCAAATGTCATGTGCTAACTAACCCAAAACAAAAGTGTTAAATGTGCAGCGACTCACGGATGATTACGGGCTCCTTCACCAGCTGTCGACTCCTCCTAATTACAGCTCTGACATCAATGACAGCAGATCTTAGAAAGTGTAGCGGAGGAAATTGCACAAATACAGAACGGGAGGTGGAGCTGCTTTTCTGGATGGATGAACGTCTGCTTATGTGTTACTGATGTAATTCCTGTGGGCTGGAGTGAGCGAGCGAGCGAGCGCCGTGTAAACAGTACTTTAAGGGAGTTACATCACGTCTCTTCCATGTGCCTTTCTGATAACCAAGCACATGTTCATTTTTTTCAATTTACGTTTCCAGAATTTTATTTCAAGTTTGAATTTTAGTCACATTTTAAGCACTTTGTACAAACTTAAAAGGATCATTCACCCAAAAAATGTATTTATGGTTTATTTGAATAGGGACATTTACAATATATATATATACAGTATATATATATATATATAGACAAAACTGCAAAGAACAGCCATTCAATGCATGTAACATAGTGTTTGCAGCAATTTAAATGGATTACAATCCACATCGACGAAGACGACGACGAAAAATATTCGTCAACAAACCTTTTTTCTGTGACTAAGACGAGACGTTGACGAGCTAAAACTAATATCTGATGATAAAAACTATGACGAAATTTATGCCGCGTCTTCGTTAACAAGACGACACGGGACTAAAATGTTATTTGAGGACTACCGGACCTATAGGTTAAGTTAACTGTCTTGTCTTTCAAAATGTGCGTGACAGTGCGTCTCTGTCATTGGATAAGGGGCGTTATATCTAGTCTCAGTATGACAGCCGCAGCGGACGGATAGGCAACCAAAACGCAAACTAGCGATCTGAAACAATAGCCTCAGCACCCGAAGGGTTAGGGATAGGGTGACCAGACGTCCCGTTTTTCCCGGGAGTCACAATTCGTTGTCGATTAACTTAAAGTTTATGAAGGCGGGATAGGCGGAATCGTGCTGATAGAAGTGCTCTCTCTCGCGCACGCTCCACTTCTTCAGTTCTCATACAGCACGCGATCAGTTCTCAGTGCTCAAATACACACACAGCAGTCCAAATATCTATCGTGTACAGTCAGAGTATCTCACGTAAATACAGTCGGTTATAGCTTAAGTGAGCGTATAACAGGTGGGTGAAAACTGAATGTGTTTCAGTATTACATGCATGCCTTCCGTCTTAAATGAACAGCATTCCTTATTATCTGTGTCATCAATGTTAACCAACAAAAGATGTTAAATAAATGTATACTTAAGTAAACCTACTGTATCTGAAAAATGAGTTTAATTTGTATCTATTATATGTATACTACATATAAAATAGCTACCAAAATAAATGTTGGTAACTGCAGTTTGACTAAAAGTAATGACTAAAAGTTGACAAAAATGCAATGACGTTTCGTCGACTAAAACTAGACTAAAACTATGAAAGACTCAAATGACTAAAATGTGACTAAGACTATTAAGCATTTTTGTCTCAAGATAAAGACTGAGACTAAATCAAAAATGCCTGCCAAAATTAACACTGATTACAATTCTGTCATCATTTACTCACCCTGATCCAAACCTCTGACTTAAAAAAGGTATTTTGAAGGTTTTAAAAGATCTAAATATTAAAAAGAAATGTAAAACAATAAATAATAATAATTTTCCAAACAATTTTTACAACAAATATTCCTTCTATTATATAAAATTATAAATTTACTTTATTTTGCACAGTTATCAAAACAACATTGAAAAAACACTATTGTTTTTTTAAAACAAATCTAAATATTTTCTCATTTTTTATATTTTGTTAATATTTTATTTCAAATATTTTTTATATATTTACATTTTCTTTTCTTTTACATATATATTTTTTTTATTTTACATTTTTCTTTCAAAATGTCTGCTTTAGAAGAAACCTAGTCAAAACCTAAATTATTGTTTTTTTTAGACAAATCTATTACAAAATCAAATATATTACAAATCTAAAATACTACAAAAATATTACAAATCTAACAAATCTATACATAAATGTTGTACCTTTAAATTGTGAATATTTTTTATTTTTATTTTAATATATATATTTTTTATTTATATTTAAATATTAAAAATATTTTTGTCATTTTACAAACTTTTTTCAAAATATCTTCTTTTATGTTTTACAGAAGAAAAAACATCTAACAGGTTTGGAATGACAGAATGGTCATTTTTGTGTGAATTAACCCTCTAAAATGTGTCCTGCATTAGTGTTCAGTAATGAAAGGGTTGATATAGTTTCCTTCAAATGTCTGCTGTTGAGTATGTCAATAATTGACCTGGAAAAAGACAGTAGTCTATTCTACCCTCTCTGACACACTTCAAAATGCAAAACATGAAATTAATCTTGTAGCTGGAAGCGTTTGCATTCAGTTCTTGTATTTTTCAAGCTTTATGCTTTCAAAACTGTGCATTTCTACCTTCCTAGGCTTCCATTGTTTTATTACTGTACATATTGTTCTTATGTTTCAAACCTGTGGATGAGTTGAAATGACTTTCAATGGCACAGATGTTGTATTTCACACATAATATCAGTTTAAAGTGTTGCTCTTCCTCTTTTAATTGCAGAAGCGGCTGCAGATATTAACATTGTGGGTCGCTCTGATTGATCTGAGGTTCTCTGGTTTTAATCGGGACAGTCTGGTGCGAGGGCACTCTGGGTCTCAGTCTGACTCACTAAACACCAGCGCAGAGTCCTGTGTGCTGCTGATTACTGCTGCATGAGTCACAGTGCAGGACAGGCATTCCTGCTGCTGATGTTGATGTACTGTTCAAACCTACTGAGCGCTCTACCTAGACAGCATGTTAAGCCATCATGCATGCTCTCCAAGGCTGCTTTCAAAGGTTAGTTGCATAATTATGTTAAGATGTCAAAATCTAAAGCAGCACTGCATACAATCCCAGAGGTGACAATCACAGAATCACTTGCATTTCAGTCGTCTTAGTAGGCAGCTGCCTATGCAGACAGTATTGCAGCTCATTAGGGTTTGGAGCAGAGCCGGTGTGTCTGTGTCCAGCAGCCGTAATGAAAACATGAAACACAACATTTGGACTTCAACAGAGAGAGTTTCCTGAAGCTCTGTGAGAGAGAGGAGCTGTTAATTGGGATGAGAGCAACTGTGTGCTTCCTCTCCTGTTTTACTGAGTGTAGCGCAGATCTATCTATCTATCTATCTATCTGTTTATCTGTCTGTCTGTCTGTCTGTTGTTCTTTCTATTTATCTGTCCATTCGTCTATTATTCCTTCATCCATCCATCCATCCATCTATCTTTCTATATATCCATCGTTCTATGTATTATTCTTTCATCCATCCATCTTTCTGTCTATCCATCCATCTATCTATTGTTCTTTCATCCATCATTCATCCATCGTTCTTTGTATCTATCCACCCACCCATCTGTCCATCTATTGTTATTTCCATCCATCCATTCCTCTCTATCTAATCTAATCTATCCACCCATCCATCCATCCATCTATATGTTGTTCTTTCCATCCATCCATCCGTTTGTCCATCTATAAGTACAACATGTTCCTCAACATCCTTGTTGATCCTGGACTGTCATTCCAATCACCCAATCAGAATTGAGGGATAACTTTTCAGAAAATATCTGTTTTAGGCTTATAATCAGGGTTAGGTGCTTCTACACCTTTGTTAATCAGCTATCATTTCACACTGATTTTAAGAATAAATTATGGGTAGAGTTAGGTTTAGGGGTAGGGATTGGGTTAAGTCTATACTTTTAGACAGTAATGTTGATCCAGGATCAAAAAAAGATGCTGATCCAGGAACATGTCTTACTTGGCAAAATCACAGCGACCCCATCTATCCATTCATTCGTCTTTCTTCCATCCATCCTTTCTATTTATCTATCTATCCTCTATCTATCCATCCATCCATTCATCTATTATTCTTCCATCCATCTATCAGGCTGTTGTTCTTTCCTCTATCCATCCATCATTCCTTCTATCCATCCATCCATCCATCCATTCATCTATTATTCTTCCATCCATCCATCCATTCAGCTATTATTCTTCCATCCATCCATCCATCCATCTGTCTGTTGTTCTTTCCTCCATCTATCAATCCATCGTTCCTTCTATTTATCCCTCATCCATTGTTCTTTTTATCCATCCATCCATCGTTCCTTCTATTTATCCATCATCCATTGTTTTTTTTATCCATCCATCCATCAATCTTTCTATTTATCCCTCATCCATTGTTCTTTTTATCCACATCCATCGTTCCTTCTATTTATTCATCAGCCATTGTTCTTTTTATTCATCCATTTTCCATCCATCCATCGTTCCTTCTATTTATCCATCATTCTTTTTATCCATCCATCCATTGTTCTTTTCATCCATCCATCCATCGTTCCTTCTATTTATCCATCAGGCATTGTTCTTTTTATTCATCCATTTTCCATCCATCCATCGTTCGTTCTATTTATCCATCATTCTTTTTATCCATCCATCCATTGTTCTTTTCATCCATCCATCCATCCATCGTTCCTTCTATTTATCCATCATTCTTTTTATCCATCCATCCATTGTTCTTTTCATCCATCCATCCATCGTTCCTTCTATTTATCCATCATTCTTTTATCCATCTATCCATTGTTCTTTTCATCCATCCATCCATCGTTCCTTCTATTTATCCATCAGGCATTGTTCTTTTTAGTCATCCATTTTCCATCCATCCATCGTTCCTTCTATTTATCCATCATTCTTTTTATCCATTCATCCATTGTTCTTTTCATCCATCCATCCATTGTTCGTTCTATTTATCCATCATCCATCGTTCTTTCATTCTGTCGGTTTGTTGTTCTGTGTATCTGTTAATCATTACATAATTTTATGTATCTGGTCTTTGAAATAAACTCTTTTTATTCTTAAAAATTAGTTTATCTATAAATTTCAATTCATTTTAAATCTATTTCATATTACATTCAAATTTGAATTGCAATTCTCAATTCAGATGCAGTATTTCTGGCATCTTAATTCAGTTCTGACTGATGTTGTGTTGACCACATTATGAAATGTGTTGTGAGACTCACTGCTTATTCATTTGTTAACTCTAGTCAAACATCAGCAACAGAGCTTTTTTTAGCCAACAGCGTGTGAATATAAAAAGGTATTAAAATGTGTTACACAAACACTATTGTTATGTTTAGCATGTAGTTAAAGAGCAACAACGGAGGGATGGAGAGAGGAGAAGCAGAATTATACAGGAAATATTGTGCTTGTCATAGCAAACACCGCTAACAAACAAGTATGTGCACACACACACACACACACACACACACACACACACACCTGCAGTCCAGTCCTGTTAGTTTGGCAGATTCTCTCAGCGTGTGTGTGTGTGGACAGCACATCTCGTCTGCTGAGAGAGCTCACGTATAAATGAGACAGAGGGACGTCTCGCTGTCACCGCCAGACTCAACCAATTCAATTCACTGCGATAAGACAGAGAAACTGGCAGAATGGAGCGGCTCCTTCTTCCAGAGTATCTCGTTAGTTTTACAGCACATTGATGGAAAAGCTTCAAGGAGAGCCGTGGTGTATATGTCCTCAGAAGAGTAAAAGTAGCCTTGATAATTTGTCCTGAAGCAGTGTGTCCTTTGACGCTCGCAGCCTCTCAGAGCTTCAGCGCGTGTCAGGCTGCAGTCAGCAGTCGTTCTGTACATTGCTAAATCAGCAGCGCGTATGAACAGGCTCAACTAGTCTGCTAGTACTGTAGGTGAGGTAATGAGCTGCCAACCAAACTGCTGTAGGTTCATCTCAACCACACTGAACAACCCAGCCTAAACCAGCTGTTGATGTAATTAGACGTCTGTCACAGGTGATCCAATCACAAGTGTTCATCTGAGACACATTATTAAAGCCACCGTATTCTTTATATATCATTCGCAGATCACACGAGATGTTAATATCATGTGCAAACAGGGACTTGCATGGTTTCTAACTGGTTGAAGCTGGTCATTAGCTAGTCAGAACTAGTTTAGGTGGTTGATAACCTTATGTGGACTAGGTTGAGCTTGTTAACCGTGTTTCTAGATCCTAAGTTAAAGTGGATGACCAGCTTATGTTAGCAGGGAAGGTCTTACAAGAAAGACATTGAGATAATATTATAGTTTTTATTCATATTTTGAATAGTTTTTAGTGTTTTTTTTATTATTATGTTGTATTTTTGTCATAATTAGCCATTTTTATTTTATTTAATTTTATTATTTTGCTACTTTTGCAATTTACACTGTGTTATTAGGAAACTATTATATAATATTAGAAACTATTATATTATTTATTAATATTTTTAATAATTTTTTTAGTTTTTATTTTCCATTTACAATTTTTATTGTAATTTTAAAGCTTTCGTAATTTTGTTGTTTTTGTCATTTTTCGTTATTGTTTTTTATGTTTTCATTCATTTTTTAAAGTGTTTTTATTCATTTTTGGTTTGTTTATTTTAGTACATCAAGTTAAATGACGGCAAGTTTTAGAGATGTTACTAAGATAATATTATTTGTTATATATACATTTTCATTTCAATTTTACTTAGTTTTGATCATTTTGTTGTGTTTTTGTCAGTTTTATTAATAATAATAATAATCATATTTTGTCTATATAGTTTATATTAATTTTTATTTCAGTACTTTTTATTTATTGTTATTTCAGTACATTTTAATTTATATTTTAGTGCATCAAGTTAAATTAACCAAAATAAAATGTTTAAGATTGTTATAATGTATTTTATAATGTATAACATAGATTTCTTTCCGCTAAAGATCATTTTACTTAAAGTAACTTCTTTATGGTTTTACTTTAACTATAATAACAGCCGTATTGTACTCATATTGTACTTTACAGATGAAGCAGATGTGTACTTCAGGTTTTTATCATGTTGTATGTCATCATTTTTTGATGAAGAGACATGAAACCTTTATGAAACCGCCTGTGCCAGAGGATATGAACGCTGAGATATTTTTTCTTGTGAATTTCCAGCATTATGCTGAGGTCACACAGGGTTTATGAGGGGTTTTTTGGCCTGTTGTTGAGGTTGTAAGTGCAGTATTTTCCAGAGCGCGTCTGATTGCATCTGGAGCACCAGTTATCACTGCAGGATGCTGTCATTTTTTCTTCCTCTACACTGCAGGCACTTTTAAACGGATGTGGTGTTATTTTCATTTTGTTTCCAGAAGCCTCTGACGTTCGGCTAACTCTGCTGTTGCTATCATTAGCATTGGGCTAACGTCCTGAGTCAGTTCAATCTGCTGTTCGGGGCCCAGAGCCAGTCAGATTCCTCATCAAAACACAGCAGGATGCCAACTAAAGACTGATCACAGCAGACGGGGCGCCTCCTTTCTGCTTGTGTGAGATGAACTCAGTCCAAGCAGCCGTGTTAACAGTAGCTAAATCACAGCTTAGCAGAAAGTGGAGGGGTGTTAGCACGGCTTAGCAGAAAGTGGAGGGGTGTTAGCACATCCTGAGAGGATGCAGCACGGGTCACTGGACGTATAACACACCTGCTCTGGACTGGCAGAGACTGCAGAGAGTGCATCAGTGAGATTACATCATGATTGGATTGGTTTGTGTTTGGATCACGTCTAGGGTCTTATAGATGATGGATGGAGTCTAAATAAAATAGTTTTTATTATTTATATTTTATTTAGGCTTTAATTTCCTTTTGTGTCCTTTTTAGAGCTCGAAATTGTTTGGAAAAAAGCACCTGCTAAGTTTTATTTTGTAGAAACATTTATTTATTTAAAAAAAAAAAAAATCTGTGAACTTTTCCTTTAGTATAATAAGCTTTTTTTCTAATTTAGTTTAGTTTTTAGTAGGGTGACCCCAAATCGTCGACGATTCGATGCTTCGATTCGAGGAGCCTGATTCGACTCTCAATCTCACAGTCGAATATTCGCGGGGTCTTATGATCATGCCATTTTGGCTATATGGGGGTGCTCAAATGTCTGATTTCACCGAGAACTACCGGTTTTCTCCAAATAAGCTAATACAGCCTATTATGATAATGCTGTAAATAAGAATCTGAAAAGAAAGAAGCTATAAATAAATATTTTAACATGCATGAATAAATCCAACCACCCCTATAGATTGAAGTTTCACTTTTCATAATCCGTGACCGACAGAGGAGCGGCAGGGAATTAAATCTTTAAAAAGACTCAATTTGACACAGGCAGAGTGAAAGACAGATTTTTTTCGATCAGGTAGGGTACAAGTTATTTCAAAACATTTTGGCCGCTTTATATATCGTGTATATAGGCCTACTATTATTTTTCTCGTATGAGATGCATTTGGTTGAGTTGCTCTGCAGTAAAAGCGCTTCATTGTAGTAGTACGGTGATTATCTCTTCAGCACGCATCGCAAGCAGGACAAACAACAATAATATTAATGACTATAACTCGGACTGTCATATACATAACATTATAATGAGAACACTATTATAATAAAACGCTGTTAATTTTGAGTTTAACTGCCGTGTTTCTGCACGTTGTTGCATGAAGAACGCATCCACAAAAGGAGTTCATTCAGAGCCGCGCAGACACGTTCACTTGTGCACTCGGGTCTCGGGGCATTTTGTGCAGATAGCCTGTAATGTCGTAACATAAATAACAAAGCGTATTCTGTATGAGAGAAATTGGTTAAATCCCATTCATTAAAAAAAGAGCTATAATATGCTTAATTTTACTGGTCATCTTCAGCTCGAGCAGCTCAAAACAGAAATGCAGAACATTAATAACTACAAGACTATAGCCTACATAACGTAATAATAAGAGCACTATTGAAAAAAAATGTTGTGAATTCTTAGGGTTTTGCTGATGTTTAATGTTAACTGTCTTTTAATCAAAACATAAAACATTATTTACCCGTTTGTATCTGCGAGGCGTTACACATTTTTTAATTACTGTCGAATGTCTAACTTGACTCTTGGTAATGTATTTTGACCACGCCCCCAAACATATGATTCGACTATCAGTCGAATATTGGCAAGATTCGAAAATTCCGATTCCACTATGAAAATCCTTAGTTGGGGACACCCCTAGTTTTTAGTAATCTTAGTACTTCAATTTAAACTTATTTTTCATGAATACATACATTTTTAAGTTTTTAATATTTCTATTTTATTTCAGCTTTAGATTATGTTTTGTGTGATCAATGGGCTGAAAATATTCACTATTGCTCTCAAATCAAATATGTTAGACTTGCTGCATTTGGTTGGACGTAAAGGCTTGTCATAAAGCCAAAAAAACAATATATACAGTAGGTTAGATTGTTAGAAACCAACAAGAAGCATCTGCTAGTTATTAAAATCATATCTGCTTTACAAAAAAAAATAAAACGTAAACAGAGTGATTAAAAAGGGAATAAAGCAAGCCAAGCAAACACTTGACAAACATCACTGGAATGATTCATTTAGAGGCTCGTTACAACACACTGTAATTAGCTAAAACCAGCAATTAGTGCTATTTGAACTGTTTAGAACAAAGAGAGACTGATGACTGGAGTCATTAACTCATAATCTCAAACTTTTGACATTCAGCTGTGTAAATGTAAGAAGAGAAATGACTGTAAACATTTTAAGATCAACCCCAGTGTGTTTACTTTCCTAATAGCTCATTTACTTCATCCATTGTGAATGATTCATCAGTGCACTTTATTCCTAGAAACTAATGTGTATCTTTTAATAACTCTGTTTGTGACAGAGAGTGAAAATAAGCATGGAAAAATATTTTTTTGATGCAATAAAATGTATTAATTTCATAATGATGTCTTTAATGTTAATGCTAACTAATAGTTTAATATCACAAGCATGATGGTTTCTAAACAAGCTGTTTTTCTATTTTCGTTTCAGTAGATGTTTGAATGGGAATATTTGAATCCGAGCTGAACGTGAGACTCTGGTGTGGTGTATGAAGCTGTCTGACACGTATAATCACACGCTCACGGATCCTGACGGCGAGCTCAGCGGGGGGTCTTCATGGGTGCAGTTACACCGGTAATCATACGAGAGATCTACAAACACTTCAATCTGTGAACAATAAACACATCACTTACAGCAGTTACAGAAATGAGCCGCGTCTCAGGAGACGATTATCAGCGAATAATGATTTAGATTTGAGTCGCTTCCTCACACAAAACTCATAAGGACTGCTATTATGGAGCTTTTTGGAACTCAAAATTGCTATCGTTATTATTTGGAAAAGATTGTCGAAAAAAAAGTCAGGTTTTGAACGAGTGAGTAAATTATGATTTTTGTTTTATTTTCTGTGAACTTTTACTTGACCTTTTATAGTGGTACACACATGATGTCATCGTTATCTCTGGCCTGTGATTGGATGATGGTTTTCTTCAGTAAATCTCTTTGGGACGACGGCTAAGGTGAAAACAATTAATAAGCTGTCAAAGGTTAGTTTGAGCGATTGATTGGATGATTGATGTGAAGAGAGCTGACATCATCAGCACAAGCCACGAGAGATGAGAGACATTCAGTTTTCTGAAATATATGACTTAAGGCAAAACACTACAGGCAAAAACATTGTTTTTTCATGCACTGATTCATTTTGAGATTTTGGGCAATTTGGCTGTTACAATATGTTCTTTCAGACTAGTGGGAAAAATATATTTTAAAAAATACACTTAAATTAAGTGTATATTTTATTTGCTCGTTATGTATTTGTGCCTGTAGATTTCAATTACAATACATATTTTGGTAACACTTTAGTATAGGGACCAATTCTCACTATTAACTAGTTGCTTATTAGCATGCCTATTATTAACATAATGGCTGTTTATTAGTAGGCTACTGATAAAGCACATATTCTACATGACCTTATTCTACATCCCTAATCCTACCCAAAGTTGTAGTTAATGGTTTGTTAATAGTGAGAATTGGACCTTAAAATAAAGTGTGACCAATATATTTAAAGGCCATTTTCTCAAAATGAGATTTTTGCTCCACTTCAGCAGAACTTACAACACAACTTAGAGTTTTATTCCTATGTATATTCTGAAGGTTTTTACTGAGATATTTTTTGATATATCATTCACCTGGTATCATTCACAACATTTTATTCCTAAAAACATAGTGCAAATGCATTTTTTCTCTAGTGATAAAACAAGAACTCCAAAATCAAAACCTCAAATATGTCAACAAAATGAAACAAGATTTTTTTGAATCTGGCTTTATCCAATATTCATATTTATTTTCTGGAAGTGTGTGCAAATTTGTGCATTTTTCATTAAATAATGCCTAAATTTGCACATTTAAACTTTTTTTTTTTTGTGGTACAAGTTTTCTGAAATGTTATGTTTGCATTTCTTAAAGTACTGTAATTAACTTAAATGCAAATATGTTGATATCTATTGTTAATTTTTGTCCTATTCACCTGTGGTGTCTTGCTTTAAAGTGAAGTGTCTTTAAACTAGTCACATATCAAGTCTCTCTACTGATTCTGAAGTCTGTAGAAGTCGTTCATTGGGTTTTGCAGTGACTGTTGATGCATGTGTTGTAGTTTGACATATTAATGTGGCTTTAAATCAACTGAACTTTCACCTAAACACAAAGCAAATTCAATCAAGTCCATTCAGTCAGTAGTATTACATTATTTCGATCTGTGTACTGACAAACACAATCAATACACATCAACAGAAACTCTCTCTGATCTCTAATCAACAGCGACAGGACAAACTAGTGCAGAAAGATCCTAAAAAGCTCTTCTGAAGTGAGCGAGAGCTTCCAGGAAGCGTCTGGGGACGGTAGACCTCCTTCATGTTTGTTTACATCATGTGTGCTTGTGAACTCTTGCTTTAGGCAAAAGACAGAAGTCACAGAACAGGAGTTTTAACCTTTGTAATGCGGCTCAGTGCAGCTCAAGCAAACAAACATTAGACACGTCATCAGTAGACAGACGGATCTGAAGTGCTCTGGGTCAGACTGTTAAAGAGCTCTTGAACACTTTATATCAGAAGATCTCAAACAAATCAACATGAAACCTTATGGGATTCTAATGATCCAGATTTCATTACATGGTTTTTAAAACGTTATACATACACTTAACCCTCTGGGGTCTAAGGTTATTTTGGGGCCCTTGAGATGTTTTGACATGCCCTGACATTTGTGCTTATTTCAGCTATTTATAACATACTATTGACCAACATGTCATTTTTTTGTATTCAGCACAAACTGTGCTACAATAATATGTGACCAAGATGGATGTACATGTTTGCATTTTTTAGAAAAAAAAATATTATGCGTGGTTAGTAAGTTCTGGAGGAAAAAATGTAGCTGAAATAAAGCCATAAAACCCATACTGAGAGACAGTCGACCCCAGAGAGTTAAATATTGTAAATAATATAGATATTATTATCATTATTGTTGTTAGAGTTGTCACGATTAGGATTGTAGAAAATTATACCAATACCTTCATGAAAGTTCACAATGTTTATTTATTTATTTATTATAATAACACTTTTATCATTATTATTTTTATTATTATTATTATATCTATGTGTGTGTGTGTGTAATATTTAGATAACAGATCTTTCATAAAATAATATTTAGATAATGTACAGAGTTTTTTTTAATGTTATATATACATTTCAATATTATAAAGAATATTTAGATATTATTGTCATTGTTGTTATTAGGGTTCCAATACCTTATAAGTCCATGATTTTTAATACCATTTTTGGTACAAAACTAATTTTTGTTTGTTTGTTTAAACAGTTTATTATTATTATTATCTAAATATGTGTTAAATATACATTTAAATATTATATATTTAGATATTTAATATTATTGATTTGCTTTATTTAAAAGTTCAATTTTTTTTAATTAAATATTATATTTGAATAAAATATATTTTATATGTTCATGCTGGTCCATTTATGACCAATGTATTTTATTTTTTTATTTTGTATTTTTTGTCTCTTCTCAGATACAGCTCTAAACATCTCGGTGGATTTATGTAAAAGTCAGTAAATCTTCAAAGAAAATAACAGAAGATCTGTAAAGGTCATGCTAGATATGTAATCTCAAAGGTTAGCTGTGAAACACAGAGGAAACAGTTTTAGAATAAATATTTATGGTTGAATCTTCAAGCACTGCAGCTGAAATTCTATTCTATTCTATAATTGCTATCACTTCATCATGTGAACAGTTAAATTCACTCCTGACGGAGCTTTATGTGACACATGGAGGCTTTAACAGCAGGTTAGATTGTGTTTTTTAGGTTGTGGTTTTATCCACCATGAGTATAAAGTTAACTATATTGATCTAGGTAGAGTTTAAATGCACTTCTTCTTCACTAGCTGTATTTCTTCACTGGTGTTTTTTGCTGATTCAGCTGTTGTTCTCTCTGAACTGATTCTCAGTGGAGAGTGTGTGAAATATGAACACTTTTAGAGTGCTGTGAGGTTCTGTCTGTGGAGTTTCACACTCAAGTGAACGTGTCTAGCATAAACAATGCCTTTTACATTGATATTTAATATTGTAAGTAGTGATACTTGACTTGGCAAACAACACTAAATATGGTAACTTTAAAGTGATAGTTCACCTAAAAATGATCATTGTCATAATTTCTTCACCCTCATGTCTTTCCAAATCTGTATGACTTACTTTCTTCTGCAAAACACAAAAGAAGAAGATTTAGAAAAACACAGGGTCCAAACAATTTTGGACCACTTTGAGTTTCATTGTATGAAAAAAAAAAAAATAATTGTTTTCTGAAAAATATGACTAAGCCATGGATCTACACTAAACTTACCAGTTTATTCCTTTCTATATTCTGAAGGTTTTTATGGAGGGGTTTGTTTATATATAATTTTACTCATTTAATACAGCATTTTATTCATAAAAACATGGTGAAAATGCTTCTTTTTTTGGGGATGACAAAGCAGCTTTTTCATACACTGGTGCAAAGTTTCATTCACAGTTTTTAGATTTTCAGCTATTTTGCTTCTATAACATGTTTCAAATAAGTGAAAAGAATGTAGTTTATCGAGTTATGCATGTAGATTTCAGTTATAATACATATATTTAATGGTCGCTTTCTCAAAATGAGTTTAATGCACTTAATCAGCACTTACTGTACATATACACCAAACTTAGCAGTTTTATTCATATCTATATTCTGAAGGTTTTTATAGAAGGTTTTGTTTCTATATCATTAGCATGATTTTATTATTTTATTTCATCTATTTGCGTTTGCATATTTAAATTTCAATACATTTTTAAAGGGCGTTTTATCTAAATGAGTTTGTATCTCTTCAGCAGCACTTACTCCTATCTATATTCTGAAGGTTTTTATAGAAGGGTTTGTTCAAATATCATTCACCTGATTATATACAACATTATATTCCTAAAAACAATGAATTACAGCAGCTGACATATGGACTGTACTTCTGCCGTTCACAAGAGCGAGGGTTAAAAACACGTAACAGGCCTGCCATTTTTTCATACCCATAATGCAGTGTGAAATGCTCTTTTAAAGTCAATTCAAATGCAGTATAAAGGCACTTCTCCTCAGTGCAGTTAAAGCGGGCGGCGGGCCGACACGAGGAAGAAAACAGCGTGGAGAAGTGATTGTTCTGCTCATTAATGGAGCTGTGAAGGAGGCAAGAGTTTGTTCTCTCCTCGTCACGTCTGCAGGGGGCTCGTGAATAATCACGTCTCGCCAAAGAAAGAAACATCCCAAGTTCTCCGTTAGGTCATCTGTGATGTTTTGATTCGCCAAAGCCTCTTTGTGCTCAATTTCACAGCAGTGTTGTCTGGATGAGAAGTGCAGCTTATTAAAATGCTCATTACAGTTTGGAGAGTGATTCATCTCGTTAAATTTCCCTTCATAATAGTCCGTGACTGATGAGTTATGAGACCGCGCTCGGACACAAACACACTCGTTCTCCAGAGAAACCGGCTCTGTTTATGAGTTAGGATTCAGTGATAACATTTCCCATGAATAAATATGCTGAAGAATGATTGTTTTTTGTGAAAAGCTCTCATGTGAGTCAGATCTCCTGAAGGCCTTTGAGCTTTAAGTAATCTGACTACATACTTTCAAAGACCACACCGAGCCGGAGTCGTCAGTAATTGTGCTAAAGTCTGACGCTTCATGACTCTGAGGGCAGGAAAAGTTCATTGGCGTTTGTCTAATTAGTGTTTGTCTGTCTCTGAGGAGTGAACACACCGGATGATGAGCTTTAGGTGTGTAATAAACAGAACGTCACGTTTACCACGGATCACGCTTCTGGAAATTACACCTCGAGGTGAGATAGAGAACACTTTCTGACTTTCTCAGTTTGTGTAAATTCACCAAAAAATGTACACATTAATTGGTCTTGTTTCTATGGATGCCGTTTTTGCCATTTAATTATTTATTTTTTTAAGTACTTGCAACTTTTTTCTCACAATTCTGATTTTTTTTCTCAGAATTTTGTAATATAGTCCTAAACTCGCAATTGTGAGTTATAAAGTCAGAATTGAGATATAAATTGAGATATAAAACTCAACGCAATTCTATAAATACAACTCTAGCCTACAAAGTGCAATTCTGATTTTTTTTCTCGCAATTATGACTTTATAACTCGCAGTTGTGAGATAAAAACTCACAATTATGTTTTATAAATTTTTTTATTCAGTGTATGACAGTGTATAACATATAACAGTTTAAAATATTATCTGATCAAAAAAAACAACAAGACAGACTAAAATTTTCAATAAACTACAACTAACTTTTTCATATAAAATAATGGCTTTTTATAATTAAAAATATACTCATTTTGGAGTTTGACAGTGAAAACACTGCAAAACACAGCTATATGGCATAGTTCAAAACAATTATTATTCTTGAAATAATAATTTCTGAACGTTCAGGTTCTTCCTCTCAGTCTGTTTATCATGGTTTCTCAATAGAAGTAATAAGAGTTATATGTGTCCGTTTTAACCTGTTAAATAATAGATTAGAGATCAAATAGATTTTTGAATATTGGCGTAATCTTTTGTCTATGTTGTTTTGATATGGCAACTAGTAAATACACTAAGTTTGGTCATGCTAGAATATGTGGAAACTCTTAAACCATGCGTGTAACAACTAACCCCGTGTTAGGTTGTACAAGAGCAGATTTGATGAAAGCTTCATGAAGCGAGTCGGACCTGTTCAGCAGAACCTTTTGAACTCTGTATCTTTTAATAATGCATGAGTTTGTTGTGATTGAAGGAAGTATTTCTGTGAAAGAGTACAGCTGCTCTGATCAAACACACACATTTACACTGTGGCAAGAAAGAGCTAAAGCAACTCGGAAGGAAAATGCAAGCTTCCTTGATTAACACAAGATATATTTTTGATTTCTTCCTTGTTTTCTTTGAAAAGCAACATCAGAAATATAGGTTACAGTGGGGGAATTTTTTAGAGGATTTAGAAGTAAAAAAGTGAAGCTTATTATTGTTTTATTAATTGTTCTTGTGTGGTATTTGAGCTGTAAAGCTTTTCAAATGATTATTTTTACAGTCATTTTAGGGTTTAACCTTTATCATGGTGACAAAGTTGTAAAATGTAATGTTACTTTACATAGAAATGTTAGTAAGTGGTTTTACCACTCTTAATAACACACGTTTTTGTCTTGTGGCTATACTAATAAAACAGTGAATATTTGAATATTTCAAAGCTCAAGTCTGTTAAAAATAGAAAAAAGGGAGCTTATTAAAAAAGGGAACTTAATGATCTTAAACTCAGTTGACAGCATTTGTGCCATAATGTTGATTACTACCCTTTTATTTTAAATGTCTCTCCTTTTTATATAAAATATTTAAAAATGCAAATGTGAATGTTAATGCTTCTGTTAAGATTTGTGGGTTATTTGAGCTGTAAAGCTGTTTAAATAATCATTTTTGATAGTTTTAGTGTTTTAGAGTTTATGACGTTGTGTTGTAATAGTGATAATGTTGTAAATTTGGATGTAGCTTTAAACAGAAATGATTAGTATGCAGTTTTTCACACTAAAGTCATGTTAACGTATATTTTTGATGTTTTGTGTCTATTCTAAATGCATTTCAACATTCACTTTCAATGCGAGTGCTTCACACTTAAATCCCAGATTTTTCACTTTTTTCCCTTCAAGAAGAATTGAAAATTCATGTTTCCACTTCTCTGAGATCACTAAGTAATATTCTTGTTTCTAACCTAACGACTGATATTTCTATCGTTTTATGTAAGTATCTGCTATACTGTTAAAAAGATCACATTAATTTACATTACAGCCATCACAATTTCATACTTTTTGTTCAAATAAATATCAAGTCGCTTTGGATAATAACGTCTGCTAAATGAATAAATGTAAATCAACATTTGCACCAAATTGCATATTCTGTTCAGTTTGAGTCTCTAAATAAATTTAAACCTTTTTTTGCACATATTCTCACTATATCAGACTATATGAGGCATAAAAGCCTGATGAATGATATATGATACTCAACAAAAACACATACATTTTGTTTAAAGTTTTCTTAAGGGTTAAGAAACATTATAGGTATATGAACATGTCTTGGCCAAAGCAAAGGAAATCTACCAACTGTTCACAATGAGGACAGAGGTGATGTGAAGTAGTGTGCATGAACAGAAGCGGCTCGGACTCATAATAATGTGATGCACAGAATCTCACCACCGCACTTTGAAGTTAATGGCTGATGTTTTACTCAAGACAAATGGCTGTGGGATCAGCGTACGACGTCGTGTGCATTCATCTGCTCTTCACGCTCCTTAAAAGCCTGGTTAAAGCACTTGTAAATATTCAATACCTCTCCTATCTCCATCAAGACCTGGATTTCTCCTGCAGCTTAATGCAATTCAAAGACCTACATTCTTGTGCAGAGTTGCCTTGGAAACAAAGTTCTCCAGGCTGTTTTTTTGCTCTGTTACCGGAGATACAGCAGATCAATCGAGCGAATCCTCCGAGGCAGAGACAGGAAACGCTCCGCAGCACAATCTCCACTGAGAAAAGCTGCTAGTGTCCCAGTTAGTACTTGAATACACACACAATTATTCCTCAGTCGCTGGCGCATCGGGCCGTTGTTGAACTCGGAGTTGGACTTATCGATCAACGGCAGCATTTACAAGCTCTGCAGAAACTTATCGATACCGCCGTTACACACACATTAGCTTTTGCAATTAGATTAGTTAATTTAGCCAAAATAACATGCTCATTAGCAGAACATAAGCAGGGGATGAATTAGAAATTGGGCAGCTGACATGTGATGTGACGGTAACACTTTACAATAAGGTTCATTAGTTAACATGAACTAAGACTGAACAATACTTCTTCAGCATTTACTAATGCATTATTAAAATCATAAGTTGTGTTTGTTAACATTAGTTAATGCACTGAACTATCATGAACAAACAATGAACAACTATTTTTATTAACTAACATTAACAAAGATTAATAAATACTGTAATAAATGTGTTGATCATTGTTCGTTCATGTTAATTAATACAATAGTAATTAGGGCTGTGTATTGGCAAGAATCTGGCGATACGATACGTATCACGATACAGGGGTTGCGATACGATATATTGCGATACATTGCGATACTGTAAGCAAGGCGATATATTGGGATATTTCTTATTTTAGGAATAGGATATATTTTTAGGAAAGCTGTCATTAAGAGCACACCACTATATGCAAACCTTAGCAACAAATAAATAAATAAATATAAATTGTTTAACCAGAACACACTGGGATCTGCATTTGCAATAATCAGTCCCTGTAATATTCAACATTGAACCACTTTTTGTGCAGTATGAGTCAAGGGGAAACATTTTAAGTGCTTGCAGGATTCTTTACTTAAATGTATGTATAAAATGTATTTTATAAAAAAGACCATATATATTTTTAGACCCTGCTTTAAAAGTTCACAGTTTAAGTTTACAATTGTAATATACAATGTCATAACATTTTGATCTGAGCAAAAAATTACATCTGCTTAGTATTAATGAAAAATAAAGTGCTTGCTGGATTCCTAATGAAAACAAAATGTAAACAATAAAATAAATACAGATGTTGAACATTCTCAGAACCTTTCCACTTGGATTTCACAGGTTTTTCAGTTTATATTTATGTTCTGCGTGGAATCGCAGAGACCGTGACACGAGCACCGCCCCAACTACACAAAACGCCCCCAACACGACAGAAAGCTGCAGCTGCACGGCGACCCTGCCGCACCCCGCGCCGCATCCTGCTATGACGCATTTTGTTGTTTGTGGTGAATTTGCTTTTAATTTTCTCCAAATCTATACAGTAAAATGACTTGACAATTAATACAGTAATATTCAGGGTCACTCTGAATAAATATAAATTAGAAGAATGAGCTAACCTATAAAGGAACACTTTTTATGAGTGTTGGAAAATGAAAATATATATACATACATACATTACATATATATATATATATATATATATATACACACACACACACGCACACAAACATTAAAATTAAGAAATAACAATGAATAAAAAAACAATAATATTAACATTTATTAACATTAATATGATAATTAATGTACAATACAAACGTTTATGTACAAAAACAATGTATTTACAAACATTAAAATCAAAAATAAAAGTTAAAAAAAGCAAAAGTGTAAAGGAAACGCCGGTATGACAGCTTCTTTACATCCATTTAGACTGCTCTCAGCAACCGTACCGTAAGTGCACGATTAGACGCGCATGTTAAAAAAAGTGCGGCAGGCTTGACCGCAGTCGCGTGAAGGCTTTTCACACGGGGCACGGCAAGCGTCGGGGCGGACATTACCACAAAAGCCCAAATGACGCCACACTTCAGCTTTGTACACCGAAACCAGAGCTGGAACAATTCTTTCATCCTCCATTACTGGCAGCGAACTATATTAACGCTAACATTAGTGGTGTGCTCTAATGCTAGTATTTCCTGTCACTGTTTAAGTTCAGAGATGAAGACTGCTCTCTAGCGGTCGGGATATGAACTCAAAACGAAACAACTGACATGAATCCTGTATGATTTTTTTTTTTTAAATATCGATATTCCGTTTTTGAGAATCGATACAGTATCGCCAAACAAAATATCGCGATACTCACGTGTATCGATATTTTCTTACACCCCTAATAGTAATGTTAACAAATGACACCTTATCTGTTTTAAACATGGATTTTCTCAGCCTTTTATGTAATTATTATTCATGCAGTTTTACTGTATGAATTTATATTAATCAAGAAATTATAGGGGATATTTGTACTTAAAAATATGAATATGTGTAACCCTGGTTAAATGAAGTGTAATTGAAGGGAATGATTTAATTTATTCACAGTTTAGTAACATCATATTTCTCTGATAAAAGTTGAAAAGAAGTGCAGAAGTTATTAAAGAACATTTAAAAATTAGTCAATTTATCCTATTTAGAAGATTGGTTATTGACCAATGAGAGCTCTTTGTCGTTGCGCGCCCTGCATGTCGACGAGCATGCGCAATGACAGAAGAGACGAGCCTGACAGAGAAGAAAAGACGTGATCTGATCTTCGCGATCTAATTTAAAAGAAATATAGATTAAAAATCCTCCGAAAAGTGTACGAAAGTATTACAATTAATTTATTTCGTGCCATCCAGTATCTGAAGAAGCCGATTGAATATTGTTGAATTGCATTTTACTCGTTCACCGACGCCATTGCTGGTCACACGTGCCTGTGATAGAAGCACCTGTATAAAAGCGAAAAACGAACATAGAGTTCGGCGACGCCATTGTTGGTCACGCACGAGTGTGTAAGAGACACGCGCCTGTGTAAGAATAAAATTGAATTATTGAGGCCAGGGTTTTTTTTGTTTGTCTTCTTTGTGTTTTTTCTATTTTTTTCTTTCCTCTTGATTCTACGGATTCGTGATACTCCTGTGAAACTTCACATTTGATGGCGAGCCAACCAAATCTGCTACATATGCATATGCTATGTTGATAAACTTTTTTGTGCTTTTTCTTACATATCTAAAAACTAATAAACTAAAATAGTGATCGAAAAAAAATCATATACACTACAGTTTAAAAGTGGTTGAAAATACAGTAAAAACTGTAGAAATTGTTGAATATTATTACAGTTTAAAATAACAGTTTTCTATTTTAATATACATTAAAGTATAATTTATTTCTGTGATCAAAGCTGTATTTTCAGCATCATTACTCCAGTCTTCAGTGTCACATGATCTTCAGAAATCATTCTAATATGATGATTTACTGCTCAAGAAACATTTCTGATTATTATCAATGTTGAAAACAATTATTTTTGTGCAAACTGTGATACATTTTATATTTCAGGATTCACAGATGAATAGAAAGTTCAAAAGAACAGCATTTATTTGAAATAGAAATCTACTGTAACATTATAAATGTCTTTACTGTCACTTTTGAGCAATTTAATGCATCCTTGATGAATAAAAGAACTAATTTCTTTGTCTCAGTGATGCATTTTATTTGCTTAAAAGTCTTAAAAGTGGTATTAATTATTAAGCATGTGTTTCTCATGGTGCATTATGGGTATCAGACTTACATGTTTGTTATGGAGTCTTGCACTCTTCGAAGCAGAATGTAGGAAATGATGACTTTGTGAGTTGAATAGAGCGAAGCTTATTTTTTCTACTGGGTCAAACGGGCACGTCAACAGATCAATATGAGTTCAGAAATCATTTTCATGGTTTAATTTTTCGTGGTTGCTGGAGAGTCAGAGTTTTGTGAGGGATGTTATACTGAAGGTCAGATGTTGTCAGGGGTTCTGCAGGTCAAAACATCTGAAGATATTCAATAATTAACTTTCATAGTGACATTTCTATACTTGCCAACAGATTTAGAAATGTAATTTGTTGATGCTGAGCAGAAAAATTCCTAGTATAGAAACTATCAGTCTCTTATTTTGCAGTAAATCAAAACTGACAACACAGAAATGGTTTTCATTTTTATTTTTTTAAATGCATTCGATTAACTATTTTTAAAAGTAACACATTTGGCACAGATTTATTATAGTTAACTAAAACTAAAACCATTAAAAGAGTTTATTTGAAATATAAATAAATTCTGATCTTTCCCGATCCTGTCCCCTCCTCTCTCTCCCACATCACTTCCTGTCTAAATACTGTCCTGTCACAATAAACACAAAATGCCAAAAAATAAATATTATAAAATATAATAAAAAAAACATTTTATTTCAGCTACTTGCCATTTCTTTCTTTTTCAACATTTTCTTTCATTTTCATTTACTTAAATTAATTGTACTGAACTAAAATATTTTTTTACTATACAGACATAGACAATTAATAAAATTGACAAAATACAACATTACTGAAATCTTTAAATTAATATGAAAACAGAAAATACAAAAAAGTCTGGATACTAAGACAACACTGATTTGGTGATTAATTTTGTAAGGATTGTTTTCTTGGATTGTTTTTTTTTATGACCATAGAGTGTTGCTTTATTTCATAAATAAATAAAAAAAATGCAAAAATTGTTATTTGAAGTAAAATAAATGTAATAAAAAAATATTTAAATTACATTTAAAATAAGATCTAAAAAAACTTAAGTTATTTTAGCTAGTTGCATTTCTTTTTCATTTTCAACATTTTCTTTCATTTTAATTTAGTTTAACTTGATGTATTGAAAAAAACTAAAGCTGAAATAGAAATGAATAAAAACTACCGAATAAAATGTATAGAAAAAAACAGCAAAATTACTAAAATGTTCAAATTAATTTTGAATACGGAATATACCAAAAATAAAACATTCAAATAAATAAAATATATGTATATATATATTAGTTAGTGTTGTCAAACGATTAATCGCATCCAAAATAAACGTTTTTGTTTACATAATATGTGTGTACTGTGTATATTGATTATGTGTATATAAATACTCACACATGCATGTATATATTTAAGAAACATGTTACACTTATATATTAAATATATTTATATATGATATAATTTATGAATATAAATATAAATGTAAATATATGTGTCACGTTATACCAGGGAGCAAGGAATCACGGAATCACAGAACGAGGAGACGAGGAATTCACAAAACTAGAGTCTTTAATATCCAACAGGGAAACATACAGCACAGGCAGGGAAGATATTCAAGGACCGACAAACACTAACTGAATGGACTGAGGCTTTTAAAGGAAAACGCCACCGTTTTTCCATATTCCAATATGTTCTTCCCTCAACTTAGACGAGTTGATATGTACCTCTCCCGTCTCAGTCCGTGCACTTAATCGCTCTAGCGCGCGGCACCACTATGCTAGTGTTTAGCTTAGCACCATTCATTTCTTAGGATCCAAACTGGGATGAATTTAGAAGCCACCAAACACTTCCATGTTTTCCCTATTTAAAGACGTTTACATGAGTAGTTACACGAGTAAGTATGGTGACACAAAATAAAACGTGGCGATTTTCTAAGCGGATAAAAATGATAACTATAATGTGTGGCGGAAGAGCACTTTGCAGCACTTGGACCTCGGTGCAGTAATATCATCACTCCTGAAAACTCCCGCTCTCCCTCCCCCTGATAGTGATAGTGCAGGCCACGTTGGTTGTATTGACGGAAGAGGGAGAGGGAGAGCGATTAAGTGCACGGACTGAGACGGGAGAGGTACATATCAACTCGTCTAAGTTGAGGGAAGAACATATTGGAATATGGAAAAACTGTGGCGTTTTCTTTTAAAGACAGGACAATCAGTGAGGAAGACGAGACACACCTGGAATCAAATCAACAATCTGGATCACAGGGAACACATGGGGAGCAAAAACACACACAGACAGGTCCATGATCCTGACAATATGTAAATATCTTCTAAATATATGCTGTATGTTTGTGTCTTTATATATACATAATAAATATACACAGTACACACACATATATTATATAAACAAAAACTTTATATCGCGATGAATCATTTGGCAAGCACTAAGATAGCTAGATAGATAGTCTCAATACTAAAACAAATCTGATTTGGTAATTAATTTTGTCAAAATTTGACATTTCTTTCTAATGACCATAGTGTGCTGCTTTATTTTATATAGCCAGCAAGATCCTCATGAATATATCATGAATTTAATAAAGCTTAATCTAATGGATTTGATTCTATTAAAACTACTCTTGACATATTGCAGTCAGTGTCGTGTTGCTTTCATATATGAGGCTTAAAGAACAAAACTAATTAACCAAAGAGACTTCGTAACGCTTGAAAGAGTTTTTCATTTGGTCATTGTTTCATACATGATCTCTTTATATTAGCACCTGCACCATAAAATCTCGTCACGTGTCGTATGAACTCAAGCGCGGCGAGAGCTCGGATGGAGAATCCACTCACTAAATGATGGAGAGTTACAGAGCCAAGGACAGCAGATGAATAAAACATTAGTTCGACAGAAATAAGACAAAACACTGCAAAGATGGAGAGATTACAGAGAGAAAGACACCTGACGTGGCAGATGATTTGGTGAGATCATTTTATATTTTTTTATTCTCCACTCTTTTAATTCTGAGCTGAATCTCTGAGTGCAGAAATCAATGTGTGTAAATAGAGATGAAAGAGCGCGAGCGTCAGCCATCAAACCGTATCCACACCTGACCCATGCAGATCAAACACTGCTTTATTCCTCCGCGTCCCTTCTGCTTTATTGCCACAATTTATAGGACAATTAAGTCGCTCCTACAAGCGTCTAATTTTCCGCAGCGTTACTTCGGCTCAGAATCGGTCCGCAGCGCACAAAGCTATTACTCTGAGATTTCCACGGCCCTCGATTATGAGGAAAATCTCCATCCGCATTGTGTTGTTGAGAGTTTAATAAGAAATGCATGGCAGAGATCAAGGTTTATAATGGATGAGCTGCTTTTCCTTGGACTCGCAGGAAACGGTTGGGAAAAGCTTTATTAAGCTATAGTCAGTAACCTCGCCGCACGCTCATGCTTTATATGATATATGTTCTTATTGTGAATGATTCAACAGCGCATGTTTTTCTCAAGTGAAGTCTTCACATTTGGTCATCCAGAGGTCATTTAATTGGTAACTTGGGCTGCTTCTCAAAAGACTTTAATTTACAGCAGATGTCATCAACACTTCTGATGTTTCAGCCAATTTCTACCAATCGGTTCACCATGGATAAAATGATATTGTGCCTCACATTATTTGTTTTTTAAATATTCCATTTCACTAGGAAATACGTTGCATTGAGGATGTACAAACCTCAATTTATTAGTTATTTATTGACATCTCTAAATGTTTCTTTATGTCAGATTAGTTCTCCATTGATGTTGAGTAATATTAAAAATGTAAATAATTTTGGTTAATTTTGTGTTGTTTTTAATAGACATCCTTACAAGAAAGAAGTTACCGAGATACATGATACTGACTATTATTGGACATTTATGAGCCTTGATTTCACATACGACTTTATTATTTATTTTTATGTAGACGTTATATATATATATTTTTTTTTTATTATTTATTTATTGCCATCTAAATGTTAATTTATGTCAGTTTTCATATAATTATTTTTAGTAATTTTGTTACTAAATAATGTACTTCTATATAATATTTTTATTATTCGTTTTTTTTATAAAGTTTTAGGTTTCATTTATTTTTATTTCAGTTCAAGTTTAGAAATGAAAGATTGTTTTATTTTTAATAAAGTTTTTTATTTTATATTTTTATATCTTTAATTGTAGACATTTTATGTGCTTTTGTCATTTTTACTTTTGTTTATTTACAGTTTAGGTTTATTTTTATTTCAGTTTTAGGTTAAAAATAAAACATTTTAATTTTAGTTTAGTTTTTTATTTCATATTTTGGGTTTTCAATTTTAGTTTACTTTTAGTAATTTTGCCATTTTTATTATTATTTTTATTTATGTTTTAATTACTGTTTAGGTTTAATTCATTTTTATTTCAATTTTAGTTTACAAATTTATTTTTATTTTAGTTTTATTTTATATTTTGAGTTTTCATTTAAATTTTAATTTATTTTTAGTAATTTTGTAATTTGCTTTTGTCTTTTTTTATTACTTTTAAATAACTACTTAGTTTTATTTTTATTTATTTATTGCCAGTTTAGTAACAATTTCATTCAATATATATATAGAACTTTATATTTTTAAAAAAATATATGTTGGAATGTCTATGCATGGCAACTAACTGAAATTGTATGTATATAAAACATTTTTTTTATATATATATATTTATTTATTTATTTTAGTTTTAGAAAATCTAGTTGTAGTAAGTTAGAAATAAAATGTTTTTTTGTGTACCGTTTTATATGAAATGCACAAGCGTGTGTGTGAATCCTGACGTCTCGTTCTGTGTGTTTGTGTTTGTTAAAAAATCTTACTAACCCCAGACTTTTGAACAGTAGTGTGCATTGTTTTTTGTTATGTTTTGTTTTGTTTTGTTTCTTTGTATACTTAAATGTAATAAGTATTATTCATCCCTGTTAAATTACATAGGATTAATCCTAACATTCCGGATAATTGTGCAAAATGTAAAGATGAAATTGGTACATTGTTTCATTGTATGTGAGAGTGTAGGGAGCTGCAAATGTTCTGGAAGGAGGTTCTTGGTATGGTCTGTGAAATGACTCGAGAAAATATTCCTTTGGAATCAAAGCTTTGTTTATTGCATATATATCCTGAAAGTATGTCAGTAAATGCAAGCAAAAAGAAGCTCATAGATTTCAGTTTAATACAAGCTAAACGTGTTATTGCTTTAGTATGGAAAAACATCCAAAGACCTGTTCTTTCACAGTGGATTAAAGAAATGTCTGACAACCTTGCTCTTGAAAAATTAACATATGCAATAAGAGGTAAAGCAGAGGTTTTTAAAAAGGTGTGGTCCCCTTTTAGGCAATTTGTAAATGGATAAAGTGGAAAGTTATGTAATGATTGATGACTAATTTGAAATCCATTTTCTTTCTTTTTTTCTTTCTTTCTTTTTTTTACATCAGTGAATGTTACTTCATTATCCTCATTTCAATTTCATTTCATTTTTGTATTTTCTTTATATATTACTTTATTTTATAACTTATTATTTTATGTTATTTTCTGTTTGATAAATGTAGGGGGGGGGATATACTCTGTAATGATATATAATTTGACATTCTGTAGTGTTCATGTGGGTTTTGTAACAAAATTACTAAAAAAATAAAAAAACAAGGTTGGAAAAAATAAGTATTATTCATAAAATATAATTTCTGAACATTTCTAAATGTTACTTTGTCTCATTAAAGCTCCATTAACTTTCAGGTGCATCATCGCCCTTGGATTTTTCACTGTGCTAAACGCATGTTGTTTTTAACATCACACGTCTCGATCCGTGTGTTTGTGCAGGTTTAGGCAGCTGATGAATCATGGAGAGGCTGGTGTTTTACGTGCTGGTGTTCAGCGCGCTGGTGAAGGCTCAGCATTGCCCGGGCCGCTGCATCTGTCAGACCATCTCGCCCACGCTCACACTCCTCTGTGCCAAAACAGGCCTGCTCTTCGTGCCGCCCACCATCGACCGCAAGACCGTCGAGCTGCGTCTGACCGACAACTTCATCACGGCCATCCGCCGAAAAGACTTCCTCAACATGACGAGCCTGGTGCACCTCACTCTGTCCCGCAACACCATCAGCCAGATCGCGCCGCACGCTTTCCTCGGCCTGAAGTCTCTGAGAGCGCTGCACATGGACGGGAACCGACTGACGGTCATCAACAGCGACCAGCTGAAGGGTCTGATCAACCTCAGGCACCTGATCCTGGGCAATAATCAGATTCAGCACGTTGAACTGTCCTCCTTCGACGAGTACGTCTCCACCATCGAGGACCTGGATTTGTCCTACAACAACCTGAGGACGTTACCGTGGGAAGCCATCGCCAGGATGACCAACATCAACACCTTAACGCTGGACCACAATCTGATCGACCACATCGGCGCCGGGACCTTCACGCTCCTCACCAAGCTGGTGCGGCTGGATATGACCTCGAACCGTCTGCAGACGCTGCCGCCGGACGCGCTGTTCCAGCAGGCGCAGGTGCTGTCCGAGCCCAGTGCGTCCGGCTCGTCCCGGCTGACGGTGAGCTTCGGAGGAAACCCGCTGCACTGTAACTGTGAGCTGCTGTGGCTGCGGCGCCTGACGAGGGAAGACGACCTGGAGACCTGCGCTTCTCCTGACCACCTGATGGACAAGTACTTCTGGTCCATTCAGGAGGAGGAGTTCATCTGCGAGCCGCCGCTCATCACCAAACACCTGGTCAGCAAACACTACTGCGTAAAAGAAAGAATAAAACCCGTAAAAAATATTAACAATCAAAATTATACATATTTGTAGTGATGTCAAATCGCGATTAATCGCATCCAAAATAAAGTTTTTGTTTACATAATGTGATCCTAGACCACAAACTCAGTCATAAGGGTAATTTTTTTAAAATTGACATTTATACATCATCTGAAAGCTGAATAAATAATCTTTCCATTGATGTATGGTTTGTTACAATTCTGGAATCTGGAACCCTCAGATTCCAGAATTGCATAGAAAAGGATCTATATATTGCCATTAGAGTTAAATTACTGAACCTACACAAGGAGCCTGATAAAAATGCTCATTTTAGATGAAAATTTCAGACGGCATTTAGAGGCTTTTGCGTCTGAAATCTTCAAATATTTCCATGTATATATTTATATTAATATAATTTCTATTATATATAAATATATTTAATATTTGAACATAGCATATTTTTCTTAAATATATTCATGCATGTGTGTGTATTTATATATACATAATAAACATACACAGCACACAAACATATATTATGTTAACAAAAACTTTTATTTTGGATGCTATTGATTGCGATTAATCATTTGACAGCACTACATATTTGTTTATTTCAATTACAAATACATGAAATTAATAAATAAAAAATAATGAAAATAAAAATGTTATATATAAATATATATATATAGAGAGAGAGAGAGAGAAAGAATAATCAGAAATGTTTCTTGAGCAGCAAATCTGATTAGAATGATTTCTGTAGGCTTGTGTGTATATATTAAAAGTAAATATATTTATATAAATATTTAAAATGTATTTAGTATCAAAATTGAGATGCTATTAGTTTATATTAATAATTTGAATAAGTTTAATATTTTAGTTTTATATTATTTTTAATTTTTCAATTATTAAATTGAAATTTATTAATTTAAAATTTTAATTTTAGTTAACGTTTTAGTAATTTTGTTGTTTTTGTCATTTTCATATTTTTTTCTTTTTCTTTTTAATTGCTTTTAATTAGATTTATGAAAATGAGAAATATTGTATCAATATTTCACAATTTTTTGATTAAATAAATGCAGCCTTGGTGAGCAGAAGAAACTTCTTTCAGAAAATAATATTTTAATTTTATAAAAAAAAAATAAAATTATTCAAACTTAATTATAGAAAATTAATTATAGCTAGATAGAAAGATCATATAAAGACATTATAATTTTGTATTTTTTACACAAATATTTTAATAATAAAAAGGTATTATTGTTATTATTTTTTAAGATTTTTTAAAGTTTTTAAGAATATATATAATACTTTAGAATCATAAAATTATATAGATCACAAATAAATATAATTAAAAAAAAATCTTACTGACCCCAGACTTTTAGTGCACATTGTTTGTTTTGTTTTTTTTCTTTGAATACTTAAATGCAATAATTAGGTATTATTTTTAAAATATAATTTTATATAATTATAAATAATTATAAATAAATCATTTTATATAAATTTACCATAACATGCATTTTATTTTATTTTATGTTTTGTTTTGTTTTTTGTTTTTATTTTTCAAAATGAATCGTTATTGCCATCAGACTTTTGACTCTATCTATTATTATTATTATTAATGAGAACATTTATTAACATTGTTTTTAACTTCTTCACACAGGTCACCAAATCCTATGTGATGGAGGGTCAGGGTGTGACCCTGAAGTGTAAGGCGATGGGTGACCCCGATCCTACCATTCACTGGCGCTTTCCAGACGGCAAACTGGTGCACAATAATTCACGCACGATCCTGTACGACAACGGCACGCTGGACATCCTGATCACCACGCTGAAGGACAGCGGTGCCTTCAACTGCGTAGCCTCCAACGCCGCCGGCATCGCCACCGCAGCCGTGGAGGTCAACATGATCCCACTGCCGCTCTTCGTCAACAACTCAGGTCACATGAGAGAGGCCGACCCGGGACTCTCCGACATCACCACCTCCACCAAATCCGGCAGCAACGACACCAAACCGCAGAACAAGAGGGTGGTGGTGGAAAACCTGACCGCAAACTCTGCCGTCATCCACTGGCCGTCCGAGCGGCACATTCCCGGGATCAGAATGTACCAGATCCAGTACAACAGCACCGTCGACGACACCCTGGTGTACAGGTAAAAAACTCTTCTTTTATGAGACATAAAGGCAGACATGACTAATGAAACGGACTTCTTCTCAGATCCCCTGTTGTGTCTTTAACTGAAGCACTTAACCTCGGCTCACTCCAGACACCAATTATTCAGCTGTCTAATCTATCTACTGTAACTCATCCTGGATTAAAAGACACTCGTGAATCTCTGTTAACCAGCTTTCCAGGCCAAATTACATAGAGTTCTATCCATTATAGACTTAATAACTTTTATTCTTTATAGATATGTCAAGAAAGACCTTTAACATATTTTATAAGAAAAAGAAGAAGAAATGTTATTATAAAATAATTAATCTTAAAAGAATAATAATAATTATTATAGTAACTATTATTATTATTATTGACATCTATATATACATATATATATATATATAAAATTAAATAGCTCACAATTATATTATAGCAACTTATTTATATAAAGTAAACGAAAATCTAATATCTATTATTATTGTTATTTGTATATTTATCTATTTTTAAGGATGTATATGTATCCTTTAATATTTAGTCATCATCATTATTATTATAAGATTATTATTTTATTATAATTATAATAAAATACATATTAAAATACATAATTTAGCTAACTAATAATAATTATAAAATCAAATAAAGAAGCTATTTATTATTATTATTATTATTGAATATTTTATATTTATCTTTTTTATTCTAAAAATTACTATATATTATTTACTTATTTACAGTACAGTTGTTTTTATTATATATATAATTACATAATTATAATTAAATGTAATTATTGTCATTAATTTTGCATATTAATTAATTTTTTTATT